>JAQQAC010009165.1:3779676-3812350 GCA_029783875.1 Phataginus tricuspis | reverse complement strand
TGCAATTGTGAATGGAATTGTTTTTCTGATTTCTCTTTCTGTTAGCTCATCATTAGTGTATAGGAAAGCAACAGATTTCTGTGTGTTAATTTTATATCCTGCAACTTTGCTGAATTCAGATATTAGTTCTAGTAGTTTTGGAGTGGAGTCTTTAGGGTTTTTTATATACAGTATCATGTCATCTGCAAATAGTGACAATTTGACTTCTTTTTTACCAATCTGGATGCCCTGTATGTCTTTGCTTTGTCTGATTGCTGTGGCTAGGACCTCCAGTACTATGTTGAATAACAGTGGAGAGAGTGGACACCCCTTTCTTGTTCCCGATCTTAGATGAAAAGCTTTCAGCTTCTTTCTATGAAGTATGATGTTAGCTGTAGGTCTGTCATATATAGCCTTTGTGATGTTGAGGTACTTGCCATCTATACCCATTCTGTTGAGAGTTTTAATCATGAATGGATGCTGAATTTTGTCAAATGCTTTTTCAGCATCTATGGAGATGATCATGTGGTTTTTGTTCTTCTTTTTGTTGATGTGATGGATGATGTTGATGGATTTTCGAATGTTGTACCATCCTTGCATCCCTGGGATGAACCCCACTTGATCATGGTGTATGATCCTCTTGATGTATTTTTGAATTCGGTTTGCTAATATTTTGTTGAGTATTTTTGCATCTACGTTCATCAGGGATATTGGTCTGTAATTTTCTTTTCTAGTGATGTCTTTGACCGGTTTTCATATTAGAGTTATGCTGGATTCATAGAAAGAGTTTGGAAGTATTCCCTCCTCTTCTATTTTTTGGAAAACTTTAAGGAGAATGGGTGTTATTTCTTCTCTATATGTCTGGTAGAATTCAGAGGTGAATCCATCAGGTCCGGGGCTTTTGTTCTTGCGTAGTTTTTTGATTACCGATTCAATTTCGTTGCTGGTGATTGGTCTGTTTAGTTTTTCTGTTTCCTGCTTGGTGAGTCTTGGAAGGTTGTATTTTTCTAAGAAGTTGTCCATTTCTTCTAGGTTTTCCAGCTTGTTAGCATATAGATGCTCGTAATATTCTCTTATAATTCTTTGTATTTCTGTTGTGTCCGTCGTTATTCTACCTTTCTCATTTGTGATTCTGTTTATGTCTGTAGATTCTCTTTTTTTCTTAATGAGTCTGGCTAGGGGTTTATCTATTTTGTTTATTTTTTCAAAGAACCAGCTTTTGGTTTCATTGATTTTTTCTATTGTTTTATTCTTCTCCATTTTATTTATTTCTTCTCTGATCTTTATTATGTCTCTCCTTCTGGTAACTTTGGGCCTCATTTGTTCTTCTTTTTCCAATTTCAATAATTGTGTCTTTAGACTGTTCATTTGGGAATGTTCTTCCTTTTTTAAATAGGCCTGGATTGCAATGTACTTTCCTCTTAAACCTGCCTTTGCTGCATCCCACAGAAGTTGTGGCTTTGTGTTGTTGTCATTAGTCTCCATATATTCTTTGATTTCTGTTTTGATTTGGTCGTTAACCCATTGATTCATTAGAAGAATGTTGTTACGTCTCCATGTATTTGTGAGCCTTTTTGATTTCTTTCTGAAATTTATTTCTAGTTTTATACCTTTGTGATCTGAGAAGTTGGTTGGTAGGATTTCAATATTTTTGAATTTACTGAGGTTCTTTTTGTGGCCTAGTATGTGGTCTATTCTGGAAAATGTTCCATGTGCACTTGAGAAGAATGTGTATCCTGCTGCTTTTGGGTGCAGAGTTCTGTAGATATCTGTTAGGTCTATCTGTTCTAGTGTGTTGTTCAGTGCCTCTGTGTCTTTACTTATCCTCTGCCTGGTTGATCTGTCCTTTGGAGTGAGTGGCGTGTTAAAGTCTCCTAAAATAATTGCATTGCTGTCTATTTCCTCCTTCACTTCTGTTAGTATTTGTTTCAGATATACTGATGCTCCTGTGTTGGGTGCATATATATTTATAATGGTTATATCTTCTTGTTGGACTGACCCCTTTATCATTATGTAAAGTCCGTCTTTATCTCTTGCTACTTTCTTCATTTTGAAGTCTATTTTATCTGATACAAGTACTGAAACACCTGCTTTTTTCTTTGTTGTTTGCTTGAAATATTTTTTTCCATTGCTTCACTTTTAGTCTGTGTATATCTTTGTTAGGTGAGTCTCTTGTAAGCAGCATATAGATGGGTCTTGCTTTTTTATCCACTCTGTTAGTCTGTGTCTTTTGATTGGTGCATTCAGTCCGTTTACATTTAGGGTGATTATTGATAGATATGTACTTATTGCTATTGCTGGCTTTAGATTCGTGGTTACCAAAGGTTCAAGGGTTGCTTCTTTACTATCTGAGAATCTAACTTAACTTTCTTGTTAAGTTATTGTGAACGCCATCTGATGTTTCTTTATCTCTCCCTTCCTATTCTTCCTCCTCCTTTCTTCATATATTAGGTGTTTTATTCTTTGCCTTTTGTTAGTATTTGGATGGTCTGCTTTCTTTGCTATGATTTTATTTTCTCTGGTGACATCTTTTTAGCCTTAGGGGTGTTTCCCTCTAGAGCAGTCCATTTAAGATATCCTGTAGTGGTGGTTTATGAGAGGCAAACTCTCTCAACTTTCTTTTGTCTTGAAATTATTTAATCCCTCCGTCATATTTAAATGATAATCGTGCTGGATACAGTATTCTTGGTTTGAGGCCCTTCTGTTTCATTATGTTAAATATATCATGCCATTCTCTTCTGGCCTCTAAGGTTTCTGTTGAGAAGTCTGATGACAGTCTGATGGGTTTTCCTTTGTAGGTGATTTTTTTTCTCTCTCTAGCTGCCTTTAATACTCTGTCTTTATCTTTGATCTTTGCCATCTTAATTATTATGTGTCTTGGTGTTGTCTTCCTCGGGTCCCTTGTGTTGGGAGATCTGTGGGCTTCCGTGGACTGTGAGACTATTTCCTTTTCCAGCGTGGGGAAGTTTTCAGCAATTATTTCTTCAAAGACACTTTCTATCCCTTTTTCTCTCTCTTCTTCCTCTGGTACTCCTATAATGTGAATATTGTTCCGTTTGGATTGGTCACACAGTTCTCTTAATATTCTTTCATTCTTAGAGATCCATTTATCTCTCTCTGCCTCAGCTTCTTTGTATTCCTGTTCCCTGTCTTGTAATTCCTTGATCGTGTCTTGAACCTGATTCAATCTGCTGTTAAGCCCGTCAATGGCTTGTCTCATTTCTGCATTGTTTTTCCTCACTTCCCTCACTTCCTCCCTCAGCTCTTGCATATTTTTCTGTAGATCCATCAGTATGGTTATGACTTTTATTCTGAATTCTTTTTCCGGAAGACTATGCATGTCCATTCCTTCAGATTCTCTCTCTGGGGTGGTGTTTGTCTGAAGCTTTGTCTGTTTCATATTCTTCTGTCTTCTCATGACTATAGAATTAGTTGTTGGTAGTTGTCACATATGTCCGCTGGGCTCTTTATGACTTTAAAAAGGAAAGAGAAGAAAGGAGAGAAAAGAAAAAAAGAAAACAAAGAGAAAAAAAAAATACTACCGCCTCGCTGGGACTCCCGCCGGAGTGCTGGGGTGGAGGAGCGCTCGGGTCTCGCTGAGTTGCAGCTCCGTATCTTACCCGCCTCGCCGGGTGCCAGTCCTCTCTCCGGTGTGTCTGACCGCCGGAGCTCTGGGGGGAAGGAGCGCTCGGTCCCACCAGGTCGCGGCTCCATATCTTATCCACCTCACTGGCTGCCAAGTTCTCTCAGTTGTACCAGTACGCTGTGCACTTTCCTGTGTATTCTGGTCTCTCTTTTAGGGATAGTTGTATTTGCTGTGTTTTCGTGAATAAATATAATGTTGGGAGGAATTTTTCTGCTGGTCTGTTCACGTCGCCATCTTCCCTGAAGTCCTCAGTGGGCTTTTTGAACTATCCCTATCTTCTGCTTCCCCTTCCCGGAGCAGAGTCCAGGCTCTGGGAGAGCCTGAGCCCTCAAGGGTAGATCTGGGGAAGAGAAATCACTGGGAGGAAGGAAAGGAATTAAAGAATGCAAACAAAAATAACTGGGACTGCTCTGGAGATCATTCTGCACACACCACCGGGGTGGCCCCTGGGGACACGCTGCTCACTGCAGCGCTCAGGCTGCTGGATCACGTGGTGGACCGCCACACCCCGCAGGGCTCCCGAGGGTGGGTTCCCTCTCGCTGTCAGGCCAGGCTTTGCCTGCAGAGCGCACACCACCGTGTCCTTGGTGAGGCTGGCCAGGCCCTGGCTCTCAAGAAAGCCTGGCCGATCTCTGCAGCCAAGTTCCACCTCCCAAGCAGGCCAGCTCTGGGCAAGATTGTTATGGGGGAGGTGGGGCAGCTTAGTGGCCCATCCCAGGCTTTGACTTTCTGGAACCCTTCCTCTGAGCTCTGGAATCCTGGCCCTCTGATTCTTTCTCCATCTTGGCAATATTACCCATCAGGGAATGTTCTGCCCTCAATTAATTTCACCTCAAAAATGAGACAGTGAAGTATACAGTACCAAGTATGTGAGCTTCAGCATCAAACCAATCTGAGTTCAAATCCTGGCCCCACCACACACCATGAAGCATGGAGCAAACAATAGTCCCTGTAAGCCTTTTGTCCTTCGACTGCAAAATAAATACTATCCAACTTGTTGATGGGCACTTTCATTAGTTGGCGCCTGTGTAAAGGGGCCTAATGTAGCACTGACCTCCAGAAGTGCTCCATAAATGTTCCTTTGCCCTGTATCAGCTGTCTTCAGAGATCTCCACTTCAAAAAGCTTGTACACATAATAGTGTCTTTCAGGCAAAAGCCTACCCACAGTTGCATTGTTTTCCACCTAGATTTAAGGTTTTTTTGAGTTTGAATGCATTTAGGTAGACTTTATATGAGGTCTGTAGCACTTATTTTGTGAAGCTCCTTTCCCTGACTGCTCTCCCCTGCAGGCACCTGACAAAGGTGTCCTGGCCGCTCCCTGCCTCGCAGTTCTCCATCTCAGACTTTGTTGTGAGCCCTACAGCCTGCGTGTCTGTGAGGCCTTGGCCTTTGTGGAAGGCTGAGAATTGTCTTAGTTATCTGTTATGAATTTGGGGGGTACATAATTAAGCCCCTGTGTTAAAGTTCCAACCCCAGCACCTCAGAATGTGTCTGTACTTGGTGATAGGGCCTTTAAAGAGGCATTAAAAAGAGATCAGGGTGATGTCCTGATGGGAAGGTGAAATTTGCCCATAGACATGCCTAGGGAAAGATGCCATACAAACATGAAGAGGCCAAGCTACAAGCCAAGGAGAGAGGCCTCAGAAGAAACCAGCCCTGCTGACACCTATCTCAGACTTCTATCTTCCAGACTTTGAGAAAATAAGTTTCTGTTGTCTAAGCCACCCAGTCTGTGGTATTTAGTCATAGCAGCCTTATCCAACTAATCCAATATCCATTCTCCCCTTCTTCATTGTGGAAATAGAGTTCCTTTAGTTTCAGCTAAACACAGGTGCCCAGCTAGAGCCTGAACTTGCCAGCCTTCCTTGCAGTGAGGCTGAGCCGGGTGCCTGAGCCTGAGCAGAGGTGATGGAGCAACGTGCAGGCCATGCCTTTCCAGGAGCTGCACCCACTCCATTTCCATTTGTCCCCTTCCTGCTGGCTCGGAGATGGCCACATGCAGAGCACCCTCCCTGGACAAAGAAATGGGAGGCACGGCAGAGCCGTCCTCTAACACTGGACCAAGAGAAACAAACTGCCATGCTACTTTTCCACGCCTCTTTGGGTATTCCGCCTCTCTTTGTTACAGCAGCTTAGCCTGCTTTTGGGCTACATGACTATCCTCCCCCCAACACTCATATCCCCTAGTTCCAGGTTCCCTAGAAGAACAGAGACCATGAGTGCCGTGCTCATTCTCAGAGACTGGCTGGGGGCCCAGGATCCCTGGATCTGAGACAGCTTAAGTGACCCTCTGGTTTCCCTTCCCACCTAAGGCAGGTACAGATGTCTGTGGCCACAATTCTTACCAGCCTCTTCTGGAATGTCTCCCTCAATGCCAAGGCCGCCTCTCTGACACGGGTAAGGCCATGAGCTGGTGCAGGACCACAGCAGCAGAGTCCACCCTTGTTCATCTGAAATCAGCCTCCTGTTACCGTGCCCCCTGAGTCTGGTCCTGGCCTCTAGAGTGAAGTGGACTTAGCCCTCCAGCACTGAAGGACTGGGCCGCCAAACACGGGATACCCAGGGTCTCAGATCTGGGCCTCCTTAGAGCCATGGTAGCCTTATCCACAGTGCCTCCAGGCCAAAAGAAACACCGGGCAGTTCCATTTAATAAGTAGATACTACCAACCAACTTACTAATATTTATATTCTGTTCCTTACTATTTTTACTCAGTAGCTGCTTTTTATTATAGCACCAAGGAAAACCCAGCTCCACAAAGATATGAAATAGAATGTAGTTTGATCTAATATTGCAACTAAACTACATGGAGTTGGTAATTCACATAATATCCAACAGATACTTCCCTCAAAATTTTAAACTGTCCTGTGAGGTGCCTGTGAATTTTCCTGGGTAGCTTGGGGTGCCTCAGTACACAATTTGGGAACCCCAGGCTTGGTCATGGTATTTAGTTCCTAGAATCTACCTGGGTTCACATCTCATCAGTTTCTACAACTATGAAGTTGGTAACTGTCAGATGCCTGCTTCATATGGGTCTTGTCAAAATTAAATGACATTATACTCTTTAAAATGCTAGTGCAGGATCAGATGGAGAGAAGGCCTTGTATTAGTTTTCTAGTGGTGCCTAACAAATCACCATAAGCTTGGTGGTTCACACTATACACAGGACACACGCCTTAGTTGGGTCCTTGGCTCCAAGGACTTACAAGGCTGCAATCCAGGCGTCGGCCAGGGCTGCAAAGTCATCCAACTCAAATGGGAAAGGATTCACCCCCGCGCACCCTCAGGTTGGGGGCAGAATTGATCTCACAGCTGCCGGAGCAGGACCCTGTCTCACTGCCAGCTGTCGGCCAGAGGCGGCTTCCAGCTCTCTAGGCCCCCTGTTGCCTGTCAGCCCCTTTGGTGTGCAGTTTACATGACATCAGCTTGCTTCACGACTCCTGGGGGGATTTCTCTCTCCAGCCTTCAGACAGTCTCAGGTATGAGACACAATCGTGGGAATGGTATTCGCCACATGAGGTAATGTGATCGAGGCAGCATGAGCTATCACTTTTGCCATATTCTGTTGAATAGAAGGAAGCCACAGGTTTCACCCACCCTCAAAGAGAAGGTTATTTTAAAAGGGGCTGACTCCCCGGGGGTCACTTTAGGTCAGGGCCGCCATAGACTTGCAAACTGCTGTGCACCCCTTCTCTTCAGCAGGCTGAATGTGCCCGTGTGCAGCAGCCTAGCCCACGAGGCAGGTTAAAATTCTCGGCTCTACCTTCTATGCTGACATCAGAAGACATCTGCCTCGGGAGGAAATGGGCTGGGGCTCGATCCCGGCTTTGTCGTAAATGGGAAGAGGGTCTTACAGGAGTGCTAGATGCCACAGTGGAGGCACTTTCCATTTCCCTTCACTTGTCTTTCCACTCACTCTTCAACAAGTTTTTGTTGAATAGTATCTATGATCCAGGCCCTGAGCCCTAAATAGGGACAAGGAGTAAGGAAAACCCCACGGCCTCTGCCCACAGGCCCCAGTCACGCACTCTGGATGCAGACCCCACTGTCTGAATCCATTCAAATGGTGTCAGCACATTCCCCAGCTGTGTGGCCCCTCTGGTATCTGAGAATTCCCCCTCCCTGGGAAGAGCTGCGGTCATCTATTTACCATAGATGGGGTCAAGAGCCATTGGCCCTGGGGAGGAAGGGGGGAAAGTGGCAAAGGTGTGGGACACAGAGGAAAGAGAACATGGTTAGGGACCTACAGGTTCTGTCCTGTTAACGTCCCTGGAGTTCTCCAGAGCTCAGTTTCTTCATCTTTATAGAGAAGGGGTGTTCTGAACCAGTGGAGACTAATCTTTCCACCAGTCAAAATCCATTTTTATCAACCACTAACACACACATTTTGAAAGGTTCTGTCTATCCAAACCAGCTGCACGTATTAACAGTCAGTTGGTTTTCCCATGGCATCAACCGCGTCATTCTTGAGTTGGTATCATCCCAGTCAAACATTAAGAAGCTAACGCTTTTGGCAGACCCCGACAGCCGGAAAGCAGAGGGCATACAACCTGAATGCAAGACATTTAGAAATTGAAATATGCTCATGCCATTGGTATCATGCACCTAATGCCGCTGCCGCGGCCCCCCACAGATACAGGGGCCTAACCTACCCAATATTTCCTCAAAGTGTTATGTGAGCCCCTAGGTAATCCTGGAGGTGATTCATGTAGTATGTCATTTTTATAGGTATGTATTTAATACAAAGTAATACAAAATTGTAACTAGCCCATCAAACCAATGAGGTAATATCCATTTAAAGCAAACTAAATGAAAAAAATTATACAGAGTGAATAAATGCCAATCCAGGAGGTATGTGGTTACGGTAACGCTTTGGGGCCATATGCAAATGACTGGCTAACCTTGGCTTCTCCCACCCCAAAGGACCCCTCCCCCATCCTGTGGTGCTGTATGAATGCATTTCCTTTCTTAGCCAAACCCCAAACACCACCGCAATTTCTTTTGATTTCTACAAGGAACAGGGCTCTTGACACACTAGGGAAATGATGCCAAACATTGGCCAGAACAGCCAAACTGGCTAACCAGCTATTGGATTTCTGTTCTGAATTACTCCTAGCTGTCTCATCCCTACAATTCCCGGTCAAGTATTAGGCTGCAAATCAAGACAGGACAACGGCAGGGATGTTCTGTCCTGAGATTGAAAAAAGCAGTACTGTTCTCAGTAACGAGCAAACACGGCTGGCGTCAGCTCAGGGCTGTGTCGGTCGCTGCCCCAGTGCCCTCTCTCGATGCTACACCTGACCCCTCTCTGCACGACACACTGGGATGCCTGCTTTAAGTTCTTTTTTCTTATTATTCCCAGCATTACTCTTGGCAGGAAGTTGACAGTGAAAAAGTACAAAATATGCTTAGAGCCTCAAGGCTGAGAATATCAGGAGACTGAATGAGATCTCTGTCTGTCTGGTGCACAGCCGCAGAGAGCCGTGCCACCCTCTTGCTCTATGTTCACTATATTCTATCCGCAGCCCCGTGAGGAAGGATGGGGCTGGAGGCGCCCAAGTCTGATCACCCCACACTGAGCCTCAGCATGGGAAATAGAAGGTTGGGAGAGATTTGCTTGTATGAAGGCACATGTGCTGAAAATGGCTTGTGGGATGGTGGCAAATGACACCTGATGATTTATTAGATGTGTTACTACTCTGAGGAAAATAGAATGGGTAGTGAGAAAGCCATCTAGCTTAGTTTTCCGACTTTAAACACTTCTACCTCTTCCAGTGGTCAGCGTCCTACCGGGAACTCCCCCACCTTCCTCTCTCCCCTTCCTGGGACCCGCTTGCAGCCTGCCCAGATTCTGTGCTCCCTTCTGCAGCCCTGCCTTCTGTGATCCGTCTGTCTCCTAATGTGACTCAGCTCTTGGGCTCATGGCTCCATCTTGACCATGGTATCCACACCCTTCAGGATGCTCAGAAGCTCAGGAAGAAGGAAAAGCCCCACAGCCCGCCGTGGAAATATTCCATAAGGCCTGGGAGGAGAGAGACCAAAGGAGTTAGAGGAAGAAGTAGCTGACACACTTTTTTCTTGGGAATCTGTCCTGTGATTTATATTACTGTTGGAATTCGGGAGAACATTCACCTTTGAACATTTTTTTAAACTCTTTTATGCCAGTCATGACAATAACAGCCACTATCTCACATCAGTATAACATGAATTAAATTGCAAGGACCTCTTCTGCCTATTGCCTCATTCATCCCCAAAGCAACTCTAGCACAGGATACTCTCAGGGACCTACCTCGTTTGAACCTCTACAGGAAGAAGATTGACAGAATTCATAAGAATCACCATACTTCTGTGGCCACAAAGCAAAGAAACGCCTTCAGATTACTGGCCCACAGATGCCAAAGTAGGGTTGGTGGGTGAAAGGGATGCTCTTAATAACTAAGCTGGGACCACAGGACTGTCCATGTAAGATGGGAGGTATAATCACCAATTCTAAGGCACAGGGACCCTGCCAGACTGTCACCTCACCTGTCCCATTCAGAGTCCTTTTTCTCAAATTAACTATGGGATGTTAAACTTGTACAAAATGAGATTTATTCAGGATGCATGTAAAACACTGATGATGGAGAGGGGTAGACATCCAGAAAAATACATCTAAAAGGGCATACAAGGGAAATAAAAAAAAAGATCATTGTAACTGAGCTATATGGAAAGGTATCAGAAATGCAGATCAAAGTCAGATATGTTACTCTGCTGAAAAACAGGAATATTTCAATATAAACTGCCCTTTATCTTGTCAGTCCAAGGGCAGGCATCTTGGACTACTTCATCCATTTGATTGTAAAGACAGTAGGCTGCTCAGAGGACTCAGTGAAGCTGGCTGGGGGCCGGGAATGAGGGGTTTGGGCGACCATTAGGAGAAACAACGCAGTGAAGAGACTGGCTTGGCATGCGAGAAAGAAAGCTTCCCAGCTACAGACCATGAGTCAATGATGACATCCCTCCAAATTTCAGTTATCTAATCGGTATGTGGCAGGGGTCACAGCTTAACCTTAAATCATTTCCGCTTCAGGATTCAGGCATCAGCTGTGTCCCTGGAGGATTTATGCCTACCTGGGGATAATTAGAAGACTGATGGGGCAACCTGGGTGGGCTGTAGTCGGATGATTAAGCAGTCATGGTCAACAGGGAGGAAGGAATGATTCCAAGTACACAGAGTCTATCACTCAAATGGTCTCTAACTAATATAGCCCATCCAGAAGAACCACTTCAGATGCCTATGTCTCTTTTTGAGAATACCAACCCCAATGGCAAAAGTTATCTTGAGAAAGAAGAACAAAGCTAGAAGTATAACACTCCTGGATTACAAACTAACTATAAACCTATAGTAATCAAAACAGCACGGTCTGGGCATAAAAACAGACATAGTTCAATGGAATAGAAGAGGGTCCAGAAATAAATCCACACATATAAAGTCAATCTATGACAAAGGAGGCAAGAACATACACTGGAGAAAAGACAGTCTTTTCAAAAAATGATATTGGAAAAATTGAACAGCTACATGCAAAAGAACAAAACTAGAACCACTATCTTATATCATATAACAAAGTAAATTCAAAATGGATTAAAGACTTGAAAGTAAGAACTGAAAACATAAAACTCTGAGAAGAAAACATAGGCAGAAAGTTCTTTAACATCAGTCTCGGCAATATCTTTTTGGACCAGTCTCTTCAGACAAGACCAAAAAGGTTTTAAAAAATGGGATTACATCAAATAAAAAGCTTCTGCAGAGTGAAAGAAACCATCAACAAAAAGAGAAGGCAATCTACTGAATAGAAGACATTTGCAAATCATATTCTGATAGGGGGTTAATAGCCAAGATATATAAAGAACTTACACAACTTAACGTCAGAAAAAAAACGATTAAAAAATGAGCAGAGGACTTGAATAGACATTTTTCCAATGACATACAGATGGCCAAACAAGCACATGAAAAGATGTTCAACACCCGCAATTATCAAGGAGATACAAATCACAGCCACAAAGAGATATCACCTCACTCTGGTCAGACTGGCTATTAGCTATAAATGCTATTATCTGTGTTGACAAGGATGTGGAAGAGAGTGGGCCTTCAAACACTGTGTGAATGTAAATTGGTGCAGCCTCTGTGGGAAACAATATGAACAGCCTCAAAAAATTAAAAATAGAACTACCAGAGAATGCATCAGTTCCACAGTTGGGTATTTGTTCAAAGCAAATTAAAATATTAATTTTAAAAGACACATGCATTTTTTTTGTTCATTGCAACATTATTTACAGTAACTAAGATATGGTAGCAACCTAAGTGTCTAGTGATGGATGAATGGATAAAGATGCAATACACACACACACGGTACATTGTTCAGCCTTTAAAAGAATGAAATCTTGCCACGGGCAACAATCAGGATGTACCTACAGCATATTGTGCTAAGTAAGACAAAGCATCATATGATTTCATTTACATGTGGAACCTAAAAAACGAAAGGAAGGAATAAACAAACTTAGTTACCAGTGGGGAAGGGTTGGCAGGTGGGCAAAATAGGTGAAAGGGATTGGGAGATACAAACTTGCAGTTATAAAATATGTTGGTTACAGGAATATAAAGTACAGCATAGGGAATATGGCCAAAAATATGGAAATAATTTTGTATAGTGACAGATGGTAACTAGAGTTATTGTGAGGATTTTATATGCATAAAATTTCATAATGTATAAAAATATCTAATCACTATGATGTATGCCTGAAACTAATAGGATATTATATGTCATACAAACAAACAAAATAAACAACCTCAAGGTAAGCATTTCCCTGATACCAAAATCATACCAGGGTTTCACAAGAAAATTACAGGCCAATATTCCTAATGAACACAGGTGCTGATCCTCAACAAAATATTAGCAAACCAAAGTCAACAATACATTAAAAGGATCACACACCACCATCAAATGGGATGTATTCTAGGGATGCAAGGATGGTTCGACATCTGCAAGTTGGTGTGATAAACCACACTAACAAAATGAGGATAAAAATCATGATCATCTCAATAGATGCAGAGAAAGCATTTGACAAAATTCAACATTAGTTATCAGAGAAATGCAAATCAAACATCACACTGTGGTATCACCTCTTACCAGTTAGACGGGTCATTATCAAAAACAAGTAACAAGTTTTGGACAAGAGGTGGAAAAAGGAAACCCTTGTACATTGTACATGGGACTGTAAACTGGTACAGCCACCGAGGAAAACAGTTGGGAGGTTCTTCAAAAGATTACAAAATAGAACTACCATATGATCCAGCCATTCCACTTCTGGGTATTATTTCAAGAAAAGGAAAACACTAATTTGAAAAGATTTATGCACCCCACGTTCAATGCAGCATTACGTACAACAGCCAAGATATGGAAACAACCTCAGTGTCCACTGATAAGAATGGAGAAAGACTGTGGTATGTATATAGAATAGACTATTATTCAGCCATAAAAGAAAATGAAATCTTAACATTTGAGACAATATGGATGGACCATGAGGGCATTATGCTAAGTGAAAGAAGACAAAGACAAATACTGTATGATTTCACTTATATCTAGAATCTAAAAACAAAAAAACAAAAAAAACCGAGCTCACAGAGACAGAGAATAGATTGGTGGTTGCCAGATATGAGGGAGGCTATGGAGTGGGTGAACTGGGTAAAGGGGGTCAAAAGGTCACTTTCCAGTCATAAAATAAATAACACATGGGGATATAATATACATCATGGCAAGTATAGATAATAATGCTATATTACATATTTGAAAATTGCTAAGAAAGTTCTAAAAGTTCTCAAGAAAAAAATTTGTGTATACATATATGTGGTGTCAGATGTTAGCTAGACTTATTGTGATGGTCACTTTGCAATAAATAAAAATATCAAGTCATTATGGTGTACACCTGAAATGTTACATGTCAAGTATACCTCCATAAGACGCCAACCAAACAAAAAAGTTAATTACTTACAGCAATAGCAGTAGGCAGAGTATCATCTGGCCCCTGTTCTCCAATTCCAGTTCCCACAGAGCAGCATGATTAGAGCAAATGTTGCCTGCACACAGTGGGGTGCATTACAGAAAAGGAGCCCTGAGATTGGGAAGACTTGACGGTGCAGGAAAGACAGAAAACCTACCCATCTTCCTTTCCAGAGGGAATCATTATCCTTATTATCCTAGAATGTAAACAGTCTGCTCTGGGGAGGGGACGGAGATGTCTCTATCTTCATTATTCTGTAATAATGAATTGCTATCTTTCCAAGGCTGCTTGCTTATAGAAACATTCTTGAAAACATAGTCCAAATTAAATTGGCTGCTAACGCCTAGGCATCTGGACACTTGAGAGATTCATGGAGAATTGTCTCCCAATGTGTATGCCAAGGCTGATACACTTGCGACTGGTAGAGGAAGTAGCTAAGAAAGATATTATCTGCTGGCCTCAATTTTTCTTTTCAGCAAAGAACCAAGTCAGATTATTTGTGGAGAAGGATGCTGCAATTGGGGAGGGGTTTTTCAAAGGCAATCGAGAATGGAGAAGCACTTGAGGAAAGTGAGAGCGAGCTGGCAGAGACCCAGGCAAGGCTTCTCCAGCATCAAAGGCCCAGCTAAGGTTGGTGACCATGAATAGGGTGAACTGAGCAGGCTTCAGCACGGGGCCCAGCAGACACCTCAGATGGGAAGACGGGTGAAGGGGTGGGGACTTGCCGAGCAAGCTCACCAAGAGAGTTTGAGCAGAAGGCAGTGGAATGAAGATAGGGACCTGAGAGTCCCGCTTCTGTGCGCCTGGCGGCACACGGGGTAAATGGAGACTGCTGGCTCTTGGAAGGGAATGACCTGGGGATCCTGCCCCAGCGGGACCGAAGAGACTGGTATTGCTACATACCTGTTGCTCCATCAGAACATGTTGGAAGGCCGCTCAGAGCCAGAGAAGGAAATGAAGTCAGAGAGGATTTAATACACTGGGAAGATATTCAAGATCAACATAAAGCTGAAGAGCCTGTGTGTTAGGGGGGAGGGAGGCAGCAGGGAGGACTGAAGGCTACCATCAGAGTCTGCACCTTAACCACACTGCGGCTCCCGGACCGTAAACAGACTCTTCCCGCTCCTGTAGGCTTCCACACTGGAATACACCCCAGTGTCCCTCTCGTTCCATCCGAAAAGGCGCCTGCAGGCCTAGTAACACTACGATGCCTCCAGGCCCCTTTCGGTCCGCTGCCCAGCACACTCTGGGCCACACAAGGCCCCTGACACTGCCCCGGGCAGGCGGCCCCACGTCCCCAGACGCCTCTAGCCTGCGTGCGTCCCTGCCCTCGTGGGTCTTGCAGAGCTGCGGGGATGCAGCTGAGGGCCTCTGCCTCCCCACCACCACCAACCCACTAACCACTCGCTTCTAGGGCTGCCGCTCTCCAGGCAAGGTCACAGTTGGGAAGCAGGATCCTTCCTTTTCATACATTTTTTTAATTTCTTGATTCCCTTCAGGGTCCAGGTTTTTGATAGTTTTTTTCTGTGTTTCTGCTGTACTGACCCTGCTGTGGGGAAAAGACTTCTAAGTGGCCCAGCTGCTATCTAAATGAGGGGTCGGGGCAGGTGGAACAGGAACTACAGGAGGCGGGGGAGGGGCGTCCAGCACATTTCATTTCATTCATCCTAATACAGTAACCAACCCGCGGGCACAATGCCTGGCACCTTAGGGACCTGCTCCCCAGCTCCTCCCCCATCTGAACCCCTTTCCAGATCTAACGTCGTCCCCTGGCTCCCAGCTCTGTGCCTCCCACCCCCAGGGGCGCCTCTTCCCTCCCTCCGCCTCCTGTCCCTTCCTGCGGGGCCTGCACAGCTCTCAGAGAAGAATACAGAGCCGCTGGGGAAACGTTTTTCTCGCTCGGGCTCCGGCGCTGCCACCAGCTTTTCTGAGTTGACATCCATCTTGCATAATTACCACTCAATTCTGGACTCAAGTTTTTATGTGGGCCCCTGAATAAACCTGAACAAAGGCCCAAGGAAAAACACCAGTCTCTGTAGGAATCAAAGCCGACGGCCTTTGCTGAGCGCACCAGCTTGTTAATGTCATTGGCTCCTTTGGGCGTGAACATCCCAGACAGTCCCGCTGTTGGCTGGGGAACAAATCCCTGCTCGGTCCCGGAAGCCTTGCCCAGTAGGAAGCCATGGCTGCTCTGGCCAGGCACCACTTCCCGACGACTTCATTTGTGAATCCAGTATTTACTCTTTAAATTCTCCAGTTCCGAAATGCCGAGGCTTAAGTTTTGTATATAGCACGGGCTTGAAATCTGAGACAAAATTAATTTCCTTGAAGATAATTGTTCAAAGGTTGCTCTATACTCAGCAAATCTTACAACTTGACCTTTAAGCTGTTTGAGGAAGTTGGGGTTCCTGTGGCCAGGATCCTCCCTGAACTTAAACCACCTGATGATGTAACTGGCCTGTTGCTAGGCTACCGCTTCCACACCTTTAGGTAATAAGCTATTATTGTGCTATATACAGAGCTCGGCCCAGTGCTCTGGGCGGGGGCAGAGACGCTAGTGCTCGACCTACCGCCGGGAGAACAAGCTGGGTAATAAACCCTTTCACCCCAAAGAAACGTTCTACTGTCATTTCTTTGGTCGCATTGAATCCATAGCGAACTTGCCCGGGGGCTGAAACCCATTGGCAAGACCAAGCCTAGTATGGTTTCCTAGCTGATGAAATAACCAGGTGACCAAGAAGTAGCACTTAGCCAAGAAGAAATGGGCGGAATGGGTAGCAAAAGTGTGAGCAGTTACCCCCATCGGGGGAAGCGTAGGATGGAACACATCCTCACTCGGCAAGTTGGACGTCCGAGCCCCTGCAGCCACCGCAGAGCATCACGGTTTATCAAGGGCATTACAGTGTGTCCCGGTGTTTGTTTCGTGGGCTCACTCTGGCATGAACACAGAGCTCCGGTGTCCTGGAAAGTGCCGCGCTGGGGCCAGAGGTTCTGCTCGTGGCTCTGCCCCCGCTTAGATCCAAGCAAGAGCAGAGCCTGGATCCTGAGCCACCCACCGATGACGATGATGCCGGGGTTCTTGTTCACGAAGCCGAAGAATGAACTTTGTGGAACAGTCAAGGTAGGAGAGCAAGGTACAGGCTTTTATTCAGAGACAGAGTGAAAGGACACAGCCCCCGACTCACGCCAGGAGGGGACAAGAGAGTTCCCTGGTGGTACGTTGTCTAGGGGTTTTTATAGGCAGTTGAGAGACAAAGGGCTAGGGATGTACACCTGTTAAGTGGTTCCAAATACTTTAGAAGAAATACTAAGTTTCTTCTTAGTCTTCCTGGTTATTTACAAGAACTTTACTGATCTGATTTCCTCCCAGGAGAGCAGCTTCCTGGTCTGGGAGCTTATCACTCAAGGCTGCCTGCTCTACTCCCAAGGGGGGCTGAGTCATTGTTTTACTTCTTTTAACTAATTGGATTTCATGAAATCCTTCCTGCCTTATGTTGTTTTGGGCTTGTTTGCTACATTGCCCAAGTTGCAACAAATCATTTGTTTAGGGCTGGAGGAAGGAAGGCAGCACTTGGGTAAAGTTAGAAAAATAAGTTGGGCTCCTGTGCAAACCTCACAATGGTTATCTTGTTTTGTTTTTTCCAGAGGCCCTCGCCCTACTCTGTCTAAGCCCACGGTCCTGGTCTCAACGATGAGCTCTCCCCTCCGGAGAGGTCGCGTAGGCGAGAAGCGGGTGGAAGCCAGGTCATGTCCCTCTCAATGGCCTCAGAATCTTTGAAGAAGGTTTCTCTCAGGCCCTTGCATTCCTCAGAGGGGACAGATGACCCTACATGTTGGGCCTTTTCCATAATGTTGGGGTGAGCATGGTCTGAGAGAGCTTCCCTGGCTGGCTCCCCAGGAAACCGGCTGATGGTGCCCCCTGCCAGCACCATGCTGTTCGCCCCAGCCACATGCTATAAGCAAACTGGACAAGCAGGGGAAGGGAACCAGGGTTCTTCCCTACAGCTGCAGGAAGGGTTAACCCAGCGCCAGTGCATTCAGGTCCGACCCTCGTGCTTCGGCTTTGGAAGAGGCCCACCCTGTAGGCCAAGTGACACGTTCCAGGAGTGCGAGGGGGCCAGACCCACAGCGCTCAGAGGCTCCTGAGACTATGGAGAGACGCAGGCCTGCCAGGAGCGTGCTCCCGTGACAACCCGCTTCCTTATGAAAAATGCCCAGCAGCTGCTGCAAGTCTCCTCGGGGGCCTCCTTTCTCCGGGCACCTCAAGAATGGCGGCCGGAGCCCTGGGCCCTGACAAAGGCTGGAAGTCCATCCTGGCCCTGCCAGGCTTGGGGGCCTCGCCACAGCCCGTCACACAGGTCAGCAAGTGCAGGTTTGGGAAGACGTGTGGGAACCCCCGCAGCCAGAGGCACGCGTGCGCCCAGGACCGGGCAGGGATGCCTTCAGGCCTCGCAGCCGCATGCTGTCCGGAAATCCACGGTCTCAGGGCTCAGAGGCGCTCTGGGTTTTCCATGTCAGCCAGAAACGAAAGAGGAGTCTGTTCACCCCAGAGGAAAGAAGTATTCAGCTCAACCCGGGTATTGTCTGTCTCGTTCTGAAAACCTTCACCTTCCTCTCCGAGGCCTCGAGGGGCCCAGAAAGCCAAGGGCGACTCCAGCTTTCCTTACTCCCCCCTTTCGGCTCCCTGGGTCTGGGCGTGAGGCTTGGCCTGCCAATCAGCCTCTGACCTTTCCTGACCCTGTGCGGTCTCTCCTCCCTGGTTGTATTCTTCTAAGGTGCTTTACCTACCTTAGAAGAGTGGATTCATATCTAGGTTTCCGGATGGGATTTCTTTTCTGACGGGATGGGGCCAGGCTGTGGGGTACCTCACGCTTATTCTGCCTCCATACAATTTCCTGCCCATACCACTGTTTTGGGGTGGGGAGCTGGCGCTGAGGCCTCTTTAGGAATTGTTGAGCCCCGTTAGTCTGCTTTTCTTACCCAAAGTGATCTTGACAACATTCACGGAAGATTGTTCTCAGCCCAGTCCTTCGGGAAATAGTGATATAATCTCAGCCCAGAGAGGCATATGTGTGTGGCTACAAAAAGCTTTGCTCAAGTAGCCAGAGATCTGTAGCCCTTCCTTTTCAAAGTCAAGTTACTTTGTCAGGAATGGGAAACCCACTTGCCTTCCTTCACAAGGGTGTGAGGGTCATGGGAACCACACAGGGTGGGGTTTGGGGGCAACGGGATGGTGGGGGAGGGGGCGGGCAGAGCTAGAATAAGCCTTAGCTTCAAGGGGAGACATGGAGGCCGAAGTTGCTCTGGGACCCTGGGAGGTCGCATCCATCACAAGAGATGGACTCTAAATATCAGTTCCTCAGCCCCCAGGGCTTCCTGGTCTGAGACAGTGAGCTCACTACCAGCAGGGAAGAAATAAGCAGTGAATGGGGAGAGGGCTTCGCTTCTCAAGAGCCAAACATAGCTCAGGAAATGCACAAATAATCCAAGTTTCTTGCCTGAACCACTGATTTCAAGTGCTTCTGCTACCTCAGGTTGTCCAAACATCGCAAGAGAGTCATGAAAAGCAAGAACACTGAGAATACTCGTCTTGATAATTGATTTAGGGCACACTAGGACTCAGGGACTTGGTTCCCAAAATGCTCAGAGGTGACTTTGCCCCGTTGAGCAGTGAGATTCTGTGGCCTCTTCAGGAAGTGAAGGGTATGAAACTTGGGGCCTGCAGTATGGCCTGCCTTCCTGGGGCACTGGCCCGCACTGAATCTCATGATACTCCCCCAATTGGTTCTGGCCCCAAGTCTCCACCGACAGCCTGATGGAGTGAGATTACTACCCCAGGCACACTAGCAGGATGCCTCAGTAACACTCCTGGAAAACACGCCAGCCGGCCAGGGCCCCTTGCGTTTCGGGGGGTCAGTGGTCCTGCTCAGGGTTTAGTGTCCCTCTGTTTCTCCTTTTCCTCCCGTTCCCCTCCGCTTCCCTTTGCAGTACCAGTGTTGGTGGTTGATTTGTAAACACAGCCCTCATTTCCACACACACCCTCTGGCCTGTCTTCCTCCAGCACTGAATCAGAGGCTCTGGAATGGCCTCACAGCCTCTAAGCAAGTGTCAAGTAAAGAAAAGGATACTTTTGAAGTAGAATGGTGGTTCTTCTCCTCTCAAAAGTTAAAATTACTATAATAATTGAACATGACCTTACTAAGTATTAAGTATCACCATCTGGTTCCAGATCTCCTGCATTCCTGTAACATGCCTGGATTCACCTAGAAACCTGCAGAATGGCCCAGAACATTCTTTGTAGCCTCTTCCTCTTCCCTAGAGGCTTTTCCCTTCACATCAGCTTAGTCCACACTGACTTTCCAGGGACAATAAGGCAGCTCTAGATTTAGTGCTGGTAAATTTTACTCAACTCAATGTCCTTAGGTTTCCATAAAGTATTTGCAATTATAATAGATTGAATTAGACTTTTCCGGGTGCCGCTGGAATTTGTTCTCTTTCAGTCGCTCACCATGCCTTCTTAGGCTTGGGTCAAGCTAACTCTTAATCCAAGATGTCAGGAACTAAATAAATGCGCAATCTGATGCTTTTGGGCTGATGACTGAATGTTACAATAGTTACCAATTCTGGCACGTATTGTTTTCCTTAGGCCTGAACAAGGTCTGCCCATGTTGATTTAGTAGGGTGGAGTGCTTTATGGAGCCTTTATAATCAGCAACATTCCTTGTAGACGTGACATTTTCTAAGGAAAGTTGTGCATTTGGACTCACTCTGAGCACCTGCAACAGTCAGACAGGGAAACCCAAGGATTCATGGAGACAAGAAAAGCTTTGGTGGGGATGGCCTGAACCCAGACTTGGGACTAAGAGTTACACTTGTTCTGCCGAAGACACACTTTCTCTGGGCTTCTGTTCTCCGTCCTCTCTCTAAGCTCTCCTGGTTGGCTTCTATGTGTGTGTCTTCTGCTTCAGTTCCAGCCCAGCACCTTGGAATGATGGTTTGGCATCAGGTCCCCACGCAAGCAAAATGCATCTGAGTCCCTTACGTGCTAACTGCCAGGGAGGCTTTGCAGCCCCCAGTACACTCTTCAGAGACCTGCCAGGGACAAGGGCAGCCTGTCACCCCGTGCTCTCAGCGTTCTTTCTCCCTTCTGCAAGCCTATACTGCTGTTTAGTTTTAGTTTTTGTTTTCAGAGTAACCTCCTGATGGTGTCAGGTAAAAGAGAGGCCTGATATGGGACAGATCATGGTCACCCTGAAGCAGCACTGTTAACCTCACCCCACCATCGCCCTTGTATGAGTACGATGTGGCTTCAAAAACCCCAAATGAAATGGCTTAAACAAGGTAGTTCATTCTTCTCCCATATGTAAACCTGGAATCATGAGGCCTCATCAGAGTATAGCCTGGCTCACTGTGTCTCACTGTCAGCTGCGGGGAGGTCCCATCCCCAAGGCCACCTCGAGGTCTAAGATGGTAGCCCAGCTCTAGCTGTCACGTTCTCACTCCAGTTAAAGGGAGGGATGAAAAGTGAAGATAAGAAGGGCATGCTCCCTTCCTGTAAAGGTGCTTCTCAGAAATGGCACGTGCTATTTCTGCTGACATCTCCCTGAATACAGCTTTGTCACATTGCCATGTCAGCTTCAAGAGGGTGGAAAGTCTGGTCTTTTTTTCTGGGGATTCTAAGCCTAGCTACAAAATGGTGTTTCTGTTATTATAGAAGAGGAATGGCGCTTTTGAGAACAGCCAGAAGTGTCTGCCACACAGCTTGCATTCATTCCCCTCCACGCACATATTTTTATACTATCACATTACATTATCTTTAATCTTATTCTGTGCTCAAATCCATCCCAGAGATTGACAACAGACTCCAAAACTTCAGACTTATTTGGATCCAAATCTTTTGAAGCTTCCCTCCGTGGCTAGCTTTGCATTTCCTACTAAAGCCCCAATGGCCCTTCTTATTCATGCAATAGTACAGGACCCTAGTTCTCAGCGCCTTGACTCACACACACAGCAGGAAGGTGCAAACAACACAGGCTCCCGTATTCTTATTTTTCCATTCATTTGGAAAGAAATTATAGCCACAGATGTTGTTTGCTGGTAGAACCCCTGTGGCTTTCTTTTGCAACCAGAAGGTGGTAATTTTCCAATCTCCTGTTTAAGAAGAGGCAGAGGGCCTCCTCCAAACAGGAATCACCAGAGCTGTGTGCCCTGACATCTTTGGCTTATCTAAAAACAATGCCTTTTTACTCTTCTTAAGGGAGACTGCTTTTTACCCATAAAAGTTACATTGGAGATAGAACATGGGAACTGAGTAAACAAGTATGCATTATGTATTATCTATAACTTCATTAGTCTCACACAGGCACTGCTCGTCGGGCAATTTCCTTCCAGCCTTTTTTCAAATGGGCATAATTTTATAAAATATATGCATACATCTTTATTTGACATTATTTCCTAAAATTTTTCATCTTTCTATATTAGTTTTCAATAAGCCCATTATTTTAATAACTACATAATGGAGTAGATTGATCATAATTTATGTAAAAATTCCCTATTGTTGGCATGCGGGCTGGTCCCAGTTCTTGTCCCTTCATTCCCTGAGATAAACAATAGGAACGCATAAGGATTCATTATATATTCAGAATCATAGGGATTCAGGGTTTTATTTTTTAATTGGCATTTTAAGATAGTTTGTTTTTGTTACGCAAATAATACGTTCACATGTTAAAAAAAAAATTCTAACCAGAGAGTAGGCCATAACACAATCTCTCCCAGAGCCTGGCACTGGCCCCACTTCCCAGGGTCATGTTTCTGGTTTTATTTTTCTGGTGATGACCTCCCATCATAACTTTAAATAATATATATGTAGCTATAAATATTTACATCTATAAGCTGGTGACTCTTGAATTTATATTGTCCTCTTGAGTGAGGATTCTCTGTGCATGAAGGTCTAACAGATTCATTTTCTTTTACTTTCCCTAGTTTTTTTCACATCCCCTGGCTCATAGTCAGCTCTCTCTGTCTCTTGTTTCTGATGCTATTAACCTCACGGACTCCTTACCTGTGTTTTTCTGGACTACCACTTCAAATAAATTTTTTTAAATGAATGTATGAGGCGGTGGTAAACCTCACAAGTGCTTTCAGACTAAAAAGTGTCCCCCACCCCTGCCCAACACACACGCATCATGTAAAGGCAGATCTAACATTGGTACTAAAAACTCTGACCATGTCAGCCTTGTTCTTTTCCTTGCGATGCAGGGCGCTCACTTTACGTCCGCGTTTCTCAGCCCCAGCACTACTGACATTTTGGGCCCAATAATCTTAGTTGTGAGGTCTTTCCTGTCCACTGTGGATGTTTAACAGCATCCCTGCCCTCAACCCACTAGATGCAACTACAGTTTAGTAACTGATGACAAAACCAGCCATGGTAGTGTTAGAGCAGAGGTGAGCCTGGTCCATGGCGGCAGCAGGGAGGGGGGAGCGGTAGGGTCACACCTGAGCCGGTCTGGGAGGAGAGGGAGTGAGCAGCGGGGGCGAGGGACACGTGTTCCTGGCGGGGGGACAGCAGCACAAAGACATGGAAGCTTGATTCGCAACAGCACGCCCAGGAGACTCCAAGCAGGGCTGTGGGATGGGGCCTGACCGAGAGGAGGGAGAGAGGGGGAAAGGAAGGGAGGACCAATTCCTTGAGCGAGAGCTGTGTTCTAGCAGAAGGGAATGTTTCAGCCACGGAGCCAAATCGTCACCCGCTCCTCGCTCTCAGCCTCCCTTCCATCCCACCCTCTCCCCTCCCCCCTCCATCCCTTGCCTCAGGTTTCCTTGGTCTTGGTCATCCTCAGGCAGTCAGTCCTCAAGGGATGGGTCACTGGAGATGAACAACCCGAGAGAGAAGGAGAGGCCCCTGTCCTTATGGCTTCAGTGAAAGTGAATGGCCCTGGGAAATCCGATGAGCCTGCCGGGGTGGGCAGGGCATCTCCGACCCCGTCAGCAGGGATGGGGGCACCCGCAGCGCACCTGGGTCGTGCGCCCACCCCGGAGGCTGGGAAGCGGGCAGGAGATATTGACAGGTGGAGACGCAGGTTTCTTCTATAGGGAACTTCTGAAGGAATTTTAGAAGGATGGCTGCTGGCAACAGTGGAGAAAGGAGATGGATGGAGGGAACAGCCGCTAGAAAGATGAGTTGGAAAGGCTTGGAATCCAGGACGAGCTGGGGGGGTAGAGGAGCCGTGTCTCTCCGAAGAGGTGTGTGAGAAGGGGCAGCCGCGCAAACGAGGGCCGCCTGAGCATGGGCCTGAGGTGGGGGGAGCTCGGGGTGAGGGGCTGATTTCTAATTTGGGAGCGGGCGTCGCCGTGGCACACCACAGCACACGGACCCTCCCTTGCTCCCTGCAGCGTTTTGATGCTGAAAAACATCAGGGACTGAGAGAAAACTCATCTGATAAAACAAAGGAAGTGAAGAGGGTCTTAAGAGTCCTGGGGGATTATCATTCCCTTTCTCACATTTCCCGCTTTTCTAATATAAATGTAAATTTTTTAGCAAGAAGGGGATTGGGGGGCTTTCTTTAATTGAATCAGTGTGTATTAATTATGCATTAATGGAGATTATTCCACAATTCGTTGCAGTCCTCACAATCAGTCTTCAAGCCGAAGGCAAGTATAGAACATAATTTTTCATGATAATAATAACATCTATTAGAGAAAAAGAGTCCTCAGCACCACTCTTGCTAGAAACGAATCAGGAGTAGGGTACTTGGTAAACTGCGCTGGAGGCTGACCAGCAGCCGGCCTCCGCGGCCGGACACCAGGCATGCGCAGAGGCCGGCTCCGGGCGGGCTAGGGAAGTGTCGGAGTGGGCGAGGGCCACCGCTGCAGAATATCACAGATTGGGTGACTTAAATAACAGAAATTTTCTTGCTCACAATTTTGGAGGCTAGACGTCTAAGATCAAGGTTCTGGCCCACGTGGTTTTTGGACATCTTCCTTCCTGGCATAGACCACTGCCCTCTCACTGTGTCCCCCGCGGCCTGTCACTGGCGCGCCTGTGCACAGCCAGAGCTCTGGCGCCTCTTCCTCACCAAGACTCCGGTTCATTTGGAGCCCCACCCCTATGACCTCACTTACCCTTTATTATCTCCCTGTAGGCCCTATCTCCAGGTACAGTGACACTGAGGGGTAGGGTCCCCCGACATACAAATGGGGGGGGATACTATACAATTCAGTCCATAACAGGAAGCCTGCCACGTAGTGCAGATAGTTCCCACTGGGGGCTACCTCATTCCTAGAATTTCTAAGATTACTTGAGCCAGAATAGAAGGTGTTAGCTCAAGTGGCTATAACTCATATGACATTAAATACAGTAAGCAAAGTCGAGATGTTGGAAATGGGTGGAAGAGAATGAGGGGGGCATTTAGGACAGAAAAAACAACGACTATACAAAGATTCAAAACCAGCATAAGCAGCATGGCAAGCTCGAGGACCCAGAAGAAGTTCACAATGACCAGCTTGAAGAGAGTGAGGGAGGAATGTCCAAAGATGAGCTGGAGAAGTTAGTAGCAGCCATGTGATATGGGGCTGGGGCACAGAAAGGAGGTGGAGTGCATACAACAGCAGCAGGGGCCGTTCATGAGCTCTGACCATGGAAACAGCATGGTCACACTTCATCTTCAGAAAATTTCACTCTGGCTGTTGTGTCAAGAGTGGGATGCACTGAAGGAGAGCAAGAGGGCCCACAGTCTGGGGTCGGCTGTGGTCATCCATGCAGCAGGCGATGGAGTTTTGGGCTTGGGAGACAGCAGTGGTGATGGGAAGAAGGGATTAGATACAAGAGATTGTTAGGATGGAGTTATTCAAAATATTGGTCTTGACTTATTAGTGGACATCAGTTTACCTAGTGAGTCATGACTGGAAGTGTTTGAATGAAATAGAACTAAGCAAAAACTACCAGAAGACATCACCTCTAGGCAGGTTAAGATTGACTCATGAAATGGTTGTTCCAAGTGTGTGTGTATGTGTTTTACCATATATTCAGCCACCATATAAGATATACTGCTTCTTGTGGGTCACAGGAAGGGTCTGAACCACCCACGCAGGGGTGGGACAGACTGAATTTGATGACTGATGGAATGTGGGGAGTGAGAGAGGGTCAGGAGCCCTGAGTGACTCCCAGCTTTCAGGCCCCCCAACTGAGGTGGGTATGTACGCTTCTGGATGAGGAGATGGGATGATGTTTCTCCATCATTTCAGGTGGACTGAATAGGTTGCGCCCCCGTGGGGATGTAGGGTTCCTCGGATATAAGCTGAAGCTGGTCCCCAAGAGGCCTCTTGGCAGGAGGGAGTTGGCTCCTCTGCAGCATTTCCTGCCCTTCAGAAAAGGCTTCAGGATCTCTGAGATTTTGAGCATGGTCTCCGACCCAGGCCCTGACCCTGGTCCCCCCACAGGGGCTTCCGCTGCTCGGGGGCTCGCGGCGCACGTGTGCATCACCAACTCTGCAAAGAAGGCTGTGGGCAGAGTCAGGGCCGGGAATTTGGCCACATAACTAACTCACTGCCTGCCCCTGGGGTGATGGATGGCCTCCGCGTGGCCTCCACTGATCTGGCTCCACACCAAAGAGTAAAACAACGGCGGCCACTACGGGTACATTAGGCGCTGACGCGGGCCTGCAAGGCACTCGCGTGATGTCTGCGCAGCAGCACACGGCTCAATTCCTCCTTCTCCCGACCCTTTGTAAATTGCCTTTGTCGGCCTCTCCTCGAGGTGGCTACTCTCCTCATCAGTCGGAACCAACGACCTGCTGGGATGAAAAACTCCCCTTCCAGCCAGCTGAAGACAGCATCAGGCCTGCGCACGCCCTTGTCCGACGCGTGGCTGCCGGCGCCTCGGCGCCCCCGACCCCAGGACGACTTGCCGGGCCTGCCTGGGGCCCGCCTGGGGCCCGGACGGCTTTGGTGCCCGAGCAGAATTCAGATTTTGTCCCTCGATTGTAGGGCTCAGAACAGCCCCATTTCTAGTCATAATAAAGACAATATTTGCTTATATGTGTTTAGTACTTCACATGTCCATTAAATCTTTCCTTTGTTGCTTTACAAAACAAAATTGCTGAATGCCTACTTCCCGGAGGCAGGAGATTTCCAAGACGGTTTCAGCTAGGTTGTCTAGGACAGGATACAGCACAAGTCCGCAGAGCAGCCCCCGGGGCCAGGCTGCCCAGGGCCCAGTCAGGTCTCCCAGGGTCAATCTGAGTGATGGTGGTGGTGTGCGTGGTGGTGGTGATGATAAATGGCAGGTGTCACTTACATGGTGTCACCATGTTCCAGGCATGTTCTAAGGACACGACATCTGTCAGTTCATTTGCTCCGTGAGCCTGACGCTCTTTCCACCTCCATTACATAGTTCAGTGGAGTTAAGAAGGTTCTTTCACCTGCGTGATTAAAATTATAAGGATGCACCCAGGGCTCACAGCCCTCAATACCGGGGGCCAGCCCTCACCATGGACCACCTCCTCCTGTGGGCAGGTAAAGCATGCCCTGGGCCGGACGGAACCTCCCGACGGGAAACTCCAAGGACATCACTCTCAGAGGCTGCTGGCATCACTCGCCAGGGGCACGGCGGGGGCAGAGGAAGGGCTGCGGCCCTGACGCCCACCACCCAGCGGTCCCCATGGGCTCTCCGAGGCCACCTGTGAACAGTGTGCTGGGGAAAAGGCAGGCCCACGTGGTAAGCGGGGAATACTTTCCCAGGTTGTTGGCGATACACGAAGCTGCCAGCGCTCCCATCAGTGCTTGCCTTTCTGTGGCTGGCCACGCGCACTGACAGAGCGGCCGTGGTGCTCTGCCGCGGGGCAGCTGCGGCCCTGGTTATGCCCTCTCTTCTGCGGGGGGGTGGAGCGCAGTGTGGAACCGGCAGATTATTTGAATAGGGGAGACTTTTTAGCCAGGTTCACGCTGCCACAGGGCGCCCAGGCCCCCTCCTTCCTGCAGGTGATTTGCTCCCAGCTCCTGTTCTCCTGGACTTCACTCTGTCTCGACAGACAGCCCAGCTCTGCCCCATGCACTCTTCCCTAGGCCCTGGCTGGGGCCTCTTTTTTCTCTAGATTCTCCGACAGACTTCCCTGTACCTACTGGCCAGACCCAGCTAGCCAAGGGCTCCATGGGATCAGCACTTTTGGTTCTGAGCCCCGTCTTGATGGCCTGCTGAGCACCCTCTCCCGACCCCAGCCCCAGCCCAGGGGGCGTCCTCACTCCTCCCGGAGTACCAGCCTTTCTTCAAGGGCGCTCCTGCCTGATCGCACTGAACATGGTGCTGGTGGAGCTAGTTCGGTCTGTGGCTTCCCATGCGGCTATGAGCCATCCATTTCCCTTCATGCCTCTCTGCTGAGTGACAGAGGTAATCAGTCTCGACTAGCCCACCTTGGAGGCATTAATGCAATGGATAGCCTCCTGACAACAGCCAGAGGAAATACATGAGTCTCTTGTTACAAGGTAGGGGAATGTTTATGTAAACAGAGAAGCTCCAAATTTTAACCTAGGAGAGGAGCAGTATTGGAAGTTAAGATGCAAGTGCTTACGTGTACTTACAGTTTGCATCTTCCTGCCTTCTGTGACACTTATTCCCAATAAACCACACCAAGTAAAAACAGACAATGGCCCCTGCTTTATTAGCAAGGCCTTGCAAGAATTTTTTGATAAATGGCACATAAGCCACTCCACAGGGATCCCATATAACCTGCAAGGCCAAGCAATTGTAGAGCACCAGAATAAACCGCTGAAAGACTTATTACAAAAACAAAAAGGGGGAACAAACTTCCATGACCAACTGCGAGTGGCTCTGCTTACATTAAATATTTTAAATTTTTCAAAGGATCTATCCTTAACGGCCTTTCAGAGACATTGGACAAACCAAACGCCATATGCCAAAGTTGAAGTACACTGGAAAGACCAGCTGACTGGGCAATGGCGAGGACCAGACCCACTGATGAGTATGGGCAGGGGATGCGGATGTGTGTTTCCTATAGGAGATCTGAATCCAGTTTGGATTCCTGCCCGCAGTTTGAAACTTTGCCCACAGGTGAGCGATGACCAAAGCCCAGGAAGAGACCAAAACGGCCGAAAAAACAGACAAAGACCTTATCTAATAGACAGAGAAAGAAATTATGGTGGCTATGTAATCGCTTTAACCACATGCTTACCCGTCCCCGGCGCAGGGAAAGGGAAAACAAAAAGGAAAACCCAAGAGCACCGCCCGCTCTTGAGGGTCCCCTTGTGCTTCTCTTCCAGGAAATGCCCTTGCCGCATCGCCCTTGGTGGACGCTCTGCCTGCTAGTGACTGGCTTCGCTGACTGCCACTACTGCTGGACTGGTCCTTTACAGTCTTCTGGGGGACTTGAAGCATAACAACCTTACTAGAGACTGAAGAGTCCATCTCCACCCGGCCCACCCCAGACACCTCCAAAGAAATTCTCCGAAGGACCCAGATTCAAAGAGGACTTTGAGATAAGATTCCAGATGTTCCCCTTCATTGTTTTTGTGTTCATATTGACTATAGGGGCACCTACAACCCAGGCTTGGGCAATTGGTGTCAACAATGCAATGAGTGTACCTTTGGATTTATTCCATCTACTTGTTATATTACTAGATACAGCTGTGTTACGGGAGACAACTATTATTTTGCTGCAGTCCTAATTGAGAGTACTTCTCATGGGTGCCCCGGATATGTTGGCCAGACTGTATGCTGGAATAGGCCCAAACCCCGACCTCCTGCGTCGGGTGATCCACCTTGTACATGCATCAGCTGGCTGAGACTATTTTAGATCTTCAATCACAGATAGACTCTCTGGCTAGTGTGGTGCTGCAAAATCGCAGAGGGTTAGATCTTCTCACAGCCAAGGAGGGGGCCTATGTTTATTCCTGCAGGAAGAATGCTGCTTTTATGCCAACCAGACCAGCATAGTCCAAGATAAGTTAAAAAAGTTACAAGAAGAACTAGAAAACAGATGAAATGAGAATAAGATTAACTTTCTTTGGACAAGGTTGGGAGGATGGCTCCCTTATATTCTCCCCCTCATGGGACCCCTACTTACTATTTTTCTGTTACTTTCCTTTGGTCCTTGTGTTGTTAATAAGCTGATTGGGTCCATTAAAAATAGGATGAATGCTGTACATCTCATGGTACTTAGGCAACAATATCAATCCCTGTGCAACAATGCATGGGAACCATATGAGAATGGCTTTAACTATCAAGATGTTGAAACTGTAGTCCCATAGCCATGATAAAGTTTTACACTAGAGGTCGACTGGCCCCCGCCACTGATATATTGGCCTATTGAGGTTTCGCAGCCTATTGGATGCTGACACCCCAGACCGTCAGAGTCCCACCTTTGATGAGGTGATTCCGGTAGGGTTTGCTCCTCTCTGGCTAGCGACTAACCTCCGTACAAAAACAAAAAGGGGGATATGTAGGGTATTGTAGACCCCAGAAGGAAATGCCCGAAATGCTGAACCATTGTTAAGATGGCGCCCGCCGGATGCACAAAGGGCGGTGCTCTGCCTGCTTTGGAAAGGAGGGTGATTTTCTGCTTAGGCCTGCCTCCCGTTCCTGATTGGTGACTCAAGTCTTCCGCGAACGTGATCAGCTCGTGGACACCATTTACCTGTATGATGTGCCTTCCTGCGTGAAGGGCTTGTGACTGCCTGACCTTTGTGCTGATTGGCCCATGAGTACTATATATGCCTTGCTGTTTCTGCAATAAACGAGTTCCTGCTTTGACTGAGCTCCCTGTCGCGTCTGTTTGTCCTCGAGATCGGGGGCTGGGGATCGGGCGGACAGCCGGCACTTGCCTCTCCCGACCTCGCCTTGCTGGGGCGTGCTCTCCCCTCACTCCTTTGCAGGCTCAGGGGGGTTCCGTGGAGGGCTAAAAACCCCGACACTGGTCCAGGCATTTTACAGGTGTTCTCTGCTCACCTGCCCTCTCTCCCAGCTGCATTCAAACAAGGAGGTCCCTCGCAGAACCAAGGGTTACACTCGCAGTGTTTTGTTGTGGTTGGCATTAGCTACAAAGAACCAACTATTCAAGTGCCCCAGATTTACCGGGTTGTTTTGCCATCTCCATCCCAAATTTTTTATTAGAATAAAATATTACTTGAAAGGGGGTTCTTCAGCTACCTGAGTCACTCATTCAGGAAGAGAGGACACGAGCTCTCCAGCAGCAAAGGTTATTGCCTGAAAGACAGAACGGAGTCTCTAAAGGAGAGCAGCAGGGGCAGCAGGGGGGAGCTGCTTATAAAGGACATTGAGTGGGAAGTTGGTCCCGTGACGTCTATGCATTACAGGGTTCAGGAAGGGGGGTGCTGATTGGATGGTTTAAAACAAGCATGTCTTGTACACTTTCTATAGGTTGAGCTCAGTTGGTGCTGAGTTGCCAGCTGATGTAATCTAGAAGGTATGTAGAATCTAGAAGCTTAAGGGAAGTAGGTACCTTTTATGGTAAGAGCAGGTTACCTTTGCCCTTTATGCTCGGTGGCTGGTCGTTGCTAGGGAAACTATCTAAATGAGAGTCACTTGAACAATGGGTGGGTTTTCCTGTATTTTCTTAGAACTAGGTTGGGGGTGAGGCCTTGGGGGGATTCAAGGCTGCAGGTGATACGCGGGGTGGGGGGTGGGGGGGGGGCTTGCTATGCCTGGAGGCAGTTCTGGGTTCTAACATTACTGTTTCAGGTTTTATCAACCTTGGGGCTGCCTCTGTTCTCTGGACCAAGCCAAACTGATTCTGATTTTACTGTGATGAGCTAGAATCACAGGACCCTAGGAGAGAGATGCAGAGCTTTCCACATGTTTCCTTCCCCTGACTGGATAGCGCTCCCAGCTCCCTGCCCGGAGTGGAGTCCCCACTGTCCCATGGGCGCTGACCCCCAGCGCTCAGCAGGGGGCAGCAGGGGAGGGGCAGACCCTGCACAGACGTCCACACCTTCTGCCAGCTCTCTGCAGGCCCCTGCAGCTCTGTTCTACGGTGGGAGGGGGAGGGACCCAGACACCTGCTCCTGGCTTCCTCGGGTCACACGCTGCGGACCTGGGCTGATAGTCTTAACTCTCTGGCTTTCTCTGGGACAACTAAGGGCAGTTTGCTTCCTGTTGTTCAGCAGCAACCCAAAAAGTAAGTACTCGTGATTTCTAACCTAGAGGCACAAGAAGGGAGTTTGCAGATGGCACCTGCTCTCTGCCCATTCTGTGGCACAGCACCCTCTCTAGGGAAAGGCACACGTGGGCCTCAGTGTATTTGGCTTGAGGAAGGAGAGAATTCCCCATACAGCAATATCACCTGCTTCCCAGAGGAAGTGTCTCAGGGTCCCAGGCCCCTGTGCAGGGATTGTTCTGAGAGCTCCCTGGGACAAGACACAGTTGAGTAAAAGGTTTCTTGACACAAGAAATCTTTCTCTTCCTTGACACATCGCCTCTAGCAGAAATCATTTCAGAGCAGAACGTGGAGCCACAGGTCTAATGCTGTGACTTCAGTATAAAACTGAGGTGAATCCACCATGCGACGTTGGAGGGGTAAAGATACTTTTTGCCTAAGACCGAAATTTTGCTGTTTTCCCATTAATTGGTTTCCCCAAACAACAGCAAAAGCTCCTGGTATGTAAACATTTTCACTTTCTCCACAGCCCCTCCCTGCCTATTTTTGGTCCCTTACTGAAGAGGAGAAGCAAAATTACATTTTAAAACCAACCATTAGTTTACTGATGCTAAGAAGGCTTGTTAATCAAGTCAGACTTTTTCCTTTTTTGATCAATACATATCTGGCCTGGCCTGTGAACAGACAAGTTACCCGATTACCTGCTTCCTAATCGCAGACTACACATCCTTTAAAAATTGGCTTGTTTCATTGATTAGGTAGCAGCTAAATGGGCACCCAGTCTCCTGAAGAAGAGATTTAATCCAGCCTGCATTTGATGAAAATGCCTCCCCAGATGTAGTTTTATCACTTTTTTCAGTGCATTCAGTAGTTCCCAGAGCACAACA
>JAQQAC010009165.1:3667024-3774100 GCA_029783875.1 Phataginus tricuspis | reverse complement strand
CACACACACACACACACACACACACACACACACACACACACACACACGCACCTGCTCATTTAGAGGGAGGATTTCACGATCTGCACTCAAACAGTGAAGACTATAGAATGTACTTGTGGACACACCTCAGGTGTTTGGTCTCATATCCCTCCAAATATGTTCTTTCCCTCCCATCCTTTCTCTCCCCCCTCTGCTCTTCTCTCTTTCTAAAGCAAGTCTCCCCGGCAATGTGAGAAGTTATGTCTTCTCCTTTTCTGTGGCAAGAACCCCTGCGCCCAGCTCCTGTGACAATGTGCCCCTTTCACACATGGGAGTTTCACAGAGTCCCTTGTGAGAAGGATGCATTTTCCTTTTTCAGTTCATAAAGGGAGATAATGGCCAAAGGTGCGCGCACAGTGAGCCAGGCAGAGCAATGTGCACTGTTTTAATTATCTTGGCTCCCTCACCTTTATGAAAGACAGAAAGAAAAAGAGGTAAAACAAAACAAAACCCACATCCCATAGAAAGCAAAATAGTTTTCCATTAACTCCAGCAGCAGATGAAAGCAATTGTATCGGGTCATACATTTGGAAAAGGCTCTTTGCATTTCAATAGTGCGCCACCTACAGATACAACCAGCAAAACTGAATTTAGCTTAAATGGATAAGATGCAGCATTTAACTCAAGGGTTATAATACATGAAAAACATGGATCCATGAGGATATTACGTTATATGCTCTGCTTGTTACAGGGAAATAGCACAAAGGTGCGGATAAGAAATGCAATGCCCAGGGCCATAGCCATGTTTACACCCAATCATCCCTTTGGAATTCCACTAAATTCTCCCAAATTGTCTTCTTTCCGAGAACAATTGTATTGCTGTTTACATGGGCTCCCTTCCCCTCTTGCCATTTCTCTGTTGGCAATCACTGCCACAGTATATGACGTTTCCCTCCCTTGATTCCAGTCCAGGTCAGAGGCAGTATGGAAATAAATGGCACGTGCATTTCAGACGGAAATTTCCAACTGAGTTTTCTGGCTGGCGGCATCCTGAGAATACCTATGACCCTAAAAAGTGACCCTTTACTTCTGACCAGAAGAGTCAGTGACCATTTCATTTTTCATTTTCCTGGGTTTCCCATCTGTGACAAGGACACCCACCAGGAGGTGGGAATCATCGCAAAGAAACAAGCTGACCCTCGTTTTGTCCACTGCTGACCTGGAACTGCCTTGAAAGACTCTCATCTGTCATCCAGTATAAAAGATGAGCACACAGCTGGGAGGACACAGTGGCTCTGGGGCGGAGGACTGGCCATCTCCGGGCAGAGCTGGGGTCAGAACGCAGGGCAGCAGAACTTCCTGTGGCCCCTCCCCGGGCTGCCTCAGTGTGACTGTGGATAAAGTGAAGGTTCCTGTGGCCAGATTCTCGCCTGGCCCTGGTTGGCTAGCTCGCTACACACCTGTGGGCAATACATGGCTGTTGACTCTATACAAAGAGCTCCTCCCAGTGCTCTGGGCGACACGGTGGCACGGCTGCAAGGCTGCAGGAGAGCAGAGCAGAGGCTGGAGTGGTGGCAGCACCAAGGACAGAGGCCCAGAAGACAGCTGTGCGGGACGACTGTGCAGAGAGGCGCAGAGGACGGCTGTGCGGGCAGAGACCGGCTTGCAGTGTGCAGACTCACTCTCAGTGAATGACATTTTAGTGACTGATCTACCACCATGGGAATAAAGTTGGGTATAACCCTTTCACCCCAAGAACATTCTACAGTCATTTCTTTGGTCACAGTGAATCCATAGTGAACCTGCCCGGGGCTGAAATCCACTGGCAAGACAGTGACCATCAGAGGTCTGGTGGGCATACACATCTCTTGTGTAGCTATCACACTTTTCATGTCTCTGGAAAAGTGGGAGATGGGCGACATGAAAGGAGAACGTCTTTGAGGATGTCCACTCCACACTCCCTCTGGAAAGAGGGCCTTCCTTTATTTTCTTTCTCAGATTCCCAGAGGAGGGAGAGATTCACCCAGCAACTCTCCTCACTCATGCCTCGACCTGTCCCCTTCTGGCTCCCCACACCACCCATAAGCCCATCCTCATTTTTTTTAAGGGCAAGTTTACTGAGGTATAATTTACACACAGAAAATTGACTCCTTTGCAAAGCATGGATTGATAAATTTTGAGAAATACATGCAGCTGCATGACCACCGCGCTGATCGGACATGGGGTGTTTCCATCACCCGAGGCAGTGCCCCCCACTCCCTGTAGTTGACCCCACCCCCACTCCAAGTGTCTGGCTAACTCCCATCTCTTTTCTGTTCGCATACTTTTGCCTTCTTCAGAATATCATATAAATAGAATCATGCAATGTGCAGCATTTGTATCTTGATTTTCACGTAACCAAATGCTTTCAAGATTCATCCACATGTTTGTGAGGATCGGTATTTCCTTCCTTCTTCTTGCTGAATATTGCAATGCATGGATGTTCCGCAATTTGTTTTATCCATTTACAACTGATGGACATTTTGGTTCTTCCCAGTCTGGGGAGATCGTGAGTAAAGCTGCTGTACAGGTCCTTTTGTGCACAGGTAGCTCTAGTTACTGCTTCTGTGTAATACTTAGGAGGAGAGTGGCTGGGCAAATGTATATCAGTTTTATGAGGACTTGCTAACTGGCTTCTGCAGTGGCTGCACCACTTAGCACGCCCACCAGCAATGCAAGAGCACTCCGGCTGCTTCACATCTGCTGCAGAAGCCTGTGCACCGGGAAGCCAGTGGTACCGGCAAGTTAACGCTTGTGGAAGCAGCTCTCAACCGAGGAGAGATGGGGAGCCAGTGGGTTGCTATCCCAGCTTCCTCACTGCCCCTCCCAAGGCGGGAAGACTGAGGTGTGATCTGCACAGTCCCTGAGACCCCCAGCAGGGCCGAGCCCCAATCCCCACAGTGGGGGTGGGCCTGGTGCACACCCTTTATTGGCACCCTTCTTCACGCTGTCTCACTCCCCCACCTCCCTGCCAGAACTTCCTAGGGCCAGCCTCCTCCTTTCATGTCAATTCTGTCTCAGGGTCAGCTTCTGGAGGAACACTTTCTAATCATGGCAATTTGCTTTCCATTCTTTGGGACATCTTTCCCCAGGTGTCCAAAACACAAGCTAAATCCTCTCCAGAGAAAGCCCTGGTCAAGGCCAACAGCGGCAGGACTGATTCTGTCAGTCTGACCTCAGGCTTTTCTGAGTGGTCCACTCGGACCGTTCTGCACTGCCTCTCACCCAAAGTGCTTCTAGCAGATTCCAGGTCTGGTTGTTCCTAAAAATTCAGAGCTAAATGCAGGGGTACCTAAGGGAGTTCACTGGGTCTGGCATGTGCTTCACACAAAATCATGCAGCTTCAGAGTCTCTGACCTAAGTGGCTGTGGAGAGACTGCATTTTGATAAAATTATGAATGACCTTCACCAAAGTGCAAACTCAAGCAACTGTTTACAACCTCAAGGTTCTCCTAAGCATTTTTCTGATAAATAGTCAGGAATATTTTATCTAACAGGCTGGCAGAGTGCTTTAAGAAAATGAGAAATGATTCTTGCACAAAGGGTCAGTCCACTATCAGATCAAACCTATTCTGAAGTTTCCACTTTAAGAATCCTGTCCACTTTCAATACAGTAAAATTTCCTTCTTTACTTGCCTGTATCATATTTCAATCTGTAAAGCAATCTGGCCCAACTTGGACATTATTTGTAGTTATAAAATCATGGTGTTCTGGAAAGAACTATAAATGCTTCACTGAACTTTAGGAGGAAAGTCTTGTCTTCAAAAAATGGAAATCAATGCCTAGCGGAACATGTAGCACTCTTAAAATAAGGCATGTTCTACATGAGTGACAGAATCGTGCCTGAAACAAGCTTGAGTGCATTCAGCTGGCCATGGTGGCTACTAGCAGTAGCTGAAGCAGGTCCTCCACAGAATGGACGGGGAATGTGAATCCACAGGGCTCTGAGAACCATGCCTGCCTTATTGCAGTTCGCATCAACAGCCGTCCTCGCCATCCAGCGGTGTTTCACATTCATGCCTAGTGCACTGTCACTACGGAATTTCTGAGGACACTTGATCCTCTGCGAGGAGACATGTCCAGCTCTTTAGTGTTCACCTGAGCACAGAATCTTGACTTGATTGCTGAGAGTGTTCTGCTGTCCGTCACGGCGCCCGGCAGCTTGCTGGCTGCTCACACCCCACGCGGCATCATCTCGCGCCCTGCGGGGCAACCTGGCTCTGAGTCTGTGCATCTCCGTAGCTGCCAGTGGTGCCTCCATGGCGGGGCACTTTCATTATGCAGGCTTGCCTTCAGGGGCAGGCAAGGGGCACCCAGCAGCACCCGAGTTTAACCATGTACTGGAATATGAATTCCAGGGCTGATTATAGTCCTAGTTTGGGTGGTGCAGAGGGATTCTTTCCCACCTGCATTTTCTGTGGGATTCTCTTTCAGAATTACACCATTAATACTGAGATAACTAAACAGTAATGTTGACCACTGGATCCCTTTGGCTGGGGTCTTTGCTGGTCAGAGCTGAGCTCTCTTGAGATCACGTGCAGCTCTGGGTTTGGGTCAAACTAATTTATGTCTCTGTAAATGTCTTGCTTGGAGAGGACGTTTGTTTTTAAAACAATTAAAGGCAGAGCAGATGCAGTAGATCTTTAGAGGAGAAAAAAGAGCTCCCAGGATAATGAAAATCAATTGGATAATGTTAATGTAGGAATGGCTTTCAGAAATGGTTAGAGTGGTTTATCATAGTATTAGTCACAGACCTCAGAGGACATTAAGAAAATGTTACACATGTATTAGAGAACAGGGAGTCTTTTCTTGATCATATAACTTCAGATGCACATGACTTGTCATTTCTTTGATTTATTTAATAGCTCCAGGGCTCAGGATTCTACTTAACGGTGATGCTTAAGCTTCCTGAATGCGAGGAGCCAGCCAGAAACATTTCCCTGAACCTGTTTGTGGGGTCTCAGGCCAAGGCAGAGTCATTTCCTCCTTGAATGAAAACCCCAGTCTGCTTCAAGGCCTTGTGCTATTGATCGTTTTTCCTCCTCTCTTGCATCATCAATCCACTCCTTGCAACTGGCTCCTTTCAATGAACATTTAACATATAAAAATGCACGAGGCTCTCCCATCTTAAAATTCAAATGCCTCCCTCTACGTGCTGCTTTCAGCCAGATTTCTGACACTTACTGGCTTTGATCCCTCACCTTTCATTCATCCTCAACCCTAACGCAGCCCGACACATGCTCCATGACTGCCCCTCTTGCCCACGTCACAAATGGCCTCCTTGTGTTGAACACAGTGCACACCTTTCAATCTAAATCTCCTCTGCCATCTTGGCCACTTCTGGTGTTGCTTGGCCTCCCTGGGACCCCACTCAGACTGGGCCAAAGCTGGCAGGCCGAGGAAGCAGCTCCCTGTGATGTTAAGAGGTAGGGAGTGCGCAAAGGAAGTGGGAGCTAGGAGTATGAGGATGGAACGGTCCCACCTGCACCCATGCCAGAAACGTGCTTCAGCACCTTGGCTATTTGTTGCAGGAAGAAGGAACCCAGACTGGCTTTGCACCACCTAGTATTTTTTCTTTCTCCTCCTTAAAATTCACCCAATCAAGTGAGGAACCAGTTTCTGGGCAACATGCAAAAATAAGGACATCATTCATCTCTCTGAAGCTTTGCTAAGTTTATCAAGCATAATATGCTGAATTGTAAGTAAACATTTTTAAGCTGCTGGAACTAGGCAGGTTGCTACTACCTGTGTTTTCCCTCCTTTTATCTTTAGTCACATGTCCTTCCGCTACATCAGCCCACTGCCAGCTTCATAAATTTATAAATTGTCATTACTTCTTGATTTACACAGGACACCTTCACCCTTGCCAATATATTTGTCTCCGCCGTGATACTACAGCCACAACTTCTATCCAAGTAGCTTTCTGTGGTACCTAGAATGGCAGCCATGAATTTGCTTTCTGTACAGTTCTCTCTTTTAATTTCCTAGGGAGAGCTTTCATTGTATAGAAATATGAGGCCATAATGGTGTTTTGTGATTTCCTTCTCATTTCTTCTATGGACCTAGCCAGCCAGTTTGCAAATGTGCCTTTTTTACTGTGCAATGCCTATTGTCAAACAGCTGTCTTTGCCTAATAAATGTTTGGGCTGAGTCACAGACCTCTCCTCAGCTCCAGTAACTTTTATTTTTCTTCCTGGGTCTGCCTTCTAGGATTACCTAAGAACCTCCATGTATGTGTCTGCAGAACTGATTGTTCTACAGGACAATCTATAAAGTGAGTGAAGACTGATGTCAGGTCTTTGATCACGGCAGGCCACCTCAAAGCATGCCCTCTTTTCTCTTATGGTAAAGGAAAATGTTTTTTTGACTCTGATAGAAAAAAATCCCTGTTTGTACAACAGGTCATAAGGCCAGACTCCTGTTATCACTATGCAACCCCCCCACTAGTCTCCTTGTCTCACTGCTCTCCAGCTACGTGGCCTTCCTGCTGTCCCCCAAACACTCCAGGGCCTCCTCCACGTGAGGGCCTTTGCTCTCCGTTCCCTCTGCCTGCCTGGCTCTCCCTTCCTAGTTCCCGACGGGCTTGCTCTTCACCTCCACCAAGTCTGCTCAGATGCGATCTGGATCCCCACAACCTGCCCCTCTGTTGCCAAAACCCAGTGCCCTGAATTCTTGCTTTCTTCTTTTGTCCACAGCTAATAATACAATTTGCTTATTTACTAAGTTTATTTGCTTATTGTCTGTTTCCCCAGTGCCTGCAAAGAAGGCAGGGGTATCTTTCTTTTCATGCTCCTCACTGTGTATACCAAGTGCTGAGAAAATGTCAGGTGCATATTGGTACTCAACTTATTCATTACTGTATGAATAAATTAAGGAGAGGGAGGTGGATATAAAAAGTAAAAATACATTAATTATAAGTAAACCTTAACCGGTTGTCTGTTCTTATCCTGATAAATGTCTCCAGTTCTATTTACTATCCACGCTCTTTCACAGCTCAGTGCAAAATCGGCACTGGGAAAAGGGATTAAAGAGGTTCATTGCTGAAACCGTAATTTTGATAAAGGATCACGTGGTGGGGGGTGTAAAGAAGGAGTTGGTGGTAGCCCAGATGGAAACGTGACTTGGAGGCTACAGGTTCAGGAAACGGGGGCAGGCCGAAAGCAGCCTTGCGTACAGATCTGCTGAACGGCTGGACCACGGTGAGTGGCCGATTCTCAGTGAACTCGTGGCTTCCATGCAAGGGGATCTGCTGCTGTGATGGACTAAATCCCAAAACTTCCCTGGCAGTGGGGCCAGAGCAGGAAGGCCAGGGAACCTCTTACATTCCTCCGGAGAACAGCCGCGTCCACAGAAGACAGGGTTGGGATCGTCTCAGGGCTGTGCGGCTGTGAAGCCAGGGCGCCCCCTGGAGGTGATACGGTGTGGGTAACGACCGCCCATCCCTCTGCGCTCAACTCCTCAGTCTCAATTTCCCAACTGGGAACGGAGCTTTCCTGAGCAGCAGATTTACGCCCACATCCCAGGGCAGCTTCTGCGCTGGGTTGTGTGAGACATGAGAGAGCAATGGATGTGGTAACTGCCTTCAAGATGCTTCTCATGGAGGGAGAAGGCAGGTGTGTATACAGATAACCAATACAATTGCCATTAAGGACATTAATTGAAAGGCTTTAATCTGGGAGCTGAGACATTGCTTCTAGCTGGAAGAATCAGGGAAGCTTCTACAGAGGAGGTAGAGGTTGGGCCGAAATAAAAGGACAGGTAGGATGTTGATGCACGATGTCATTCCCTGCAGAGGTGACAGCAGGGGAAAGGTCATCAGGATGTTGGGGAGGGAAAGTACAGCAGATTTTCCGTTCAGTGAAAGAGCGCCCTTCAGGAGCAGTGGAGGGGGACAGGACAAAGGAAGGTAGTGTAGCGTTCAGGCCTGGGAGGACCTCCGAGTCCCGCCTCGGCGAGGAGCTTTACTCTGGCAGCAATTTACATCATTGCATGTATCTGAGCAAGTATTTAAATGGCTCGGAGGGCAGTGTTCCCTTAGATGTTGAGAACTGAAGACGTAAAGGGTCACTGGGAAGGAGGGTGCACAGTCCTGAATTATCCTCGGGCCCAGCTACCAGGATGCACACTGGACATCGGAAGGCGAAATGGGATATCGTGGAGCCGTAAGGCTGTACTCTCGGCTCCAAGCTCTGGGTCCTGACCCCGGCCTCTCCCTGGACCCCCTAAGGCAGGTGGCCACAGGGCACGGAGATGAAGAGAGCATTTCCAGGCCCAGGATAAATAGCAGCCATATATCTGAAATTTATGTTCCCTGAAGAGATTTTCTACCTCAAAGTGTTTCTGCCCGCTTGCCAATTTCTTTTTCTGGTTTTATATTAAGTCAAATGTTTTTTTTTTTAAATACAACCTTTAAAAGGAAACATAATAGACATTCTGAATGAAAAATAAGCAGAAGGAAGCTGCAAATCATGTTTCTAAATGTAGTAAGATGGAATAATCACACCCATTTGGGCATCGTAGTCACAAAGGCATCACCTGATGTCTGATCAGACAGTCCTCTTCAAGAAATAAATATAGATGTCGACAATTTTGTTGCTCTCTATGTACGTCATCATAAGACTGACTTCTTCAGAGGTTATAGGGCATGAGTAGAACAACTGCTCTAAAAATAATCCTCTGTCATTTTTCAATTTCTACATAAAATTGGTTACTTGGCTCACAAAGTACCGCACAAGAGATACATCATTTTTAAGAAATATTGAACTGCTATTACATTTTTTTCTTTATGTGGTAGACATTCTCACTTTAAAAATAAATATACACTTAACAAATTAAAGTAGCAGGAGCATTTGTTCTACCAAAGTCGACAAGAAAGCTCGTTGCAGGAGCAGGCCATCTGTTTCCCTGCCTTCTGCTGACGTGTGCCTGCTCCTTCGTATGTACCTACACACCTCGATGTACATCACGTATTAATAACAGATAGTGTGACAGATGCTCCCATTTCTGCTGCTTCAGGGAAAACGTGACAGATTGTACTGAGCTCTCCCATGATTACATTGTCTCCTGTTGACAGTCACCGCAGACTTAGCTCCTCTGTGAGTGGCCCAAGCTGAGCAGCAGCCCAGTCTCTACGTCACCCGAGGCACTGGCTGCGGACCTGTCTTGAAGCTGTGAAGCCGTCTTGGTCCAGTCGGGCTGCTGTGACAGAACCCCGCAAACGGGTTGCCTTATGAAGAAGAGAAATGTATTTCTACAGTTCTGGGAGTCGGGAAGTCCAAGATGGGTGTGCCGACAGATTCGGGGGGCGGTGATCGCCCGCTCCAGGTTCCCAGACGGCTATCTTCTTGCTGTGTCACGGGCTGGTGGGGGGAGAGAGCTCTGCGGGGCCTCCCATGAAGGCACCGATCCTGCTCACGAGCTCAGCAACTCCCAGAGGCTGCGTCCACAAATACCATCCCATTGGGGGCTGGGTTTCAACATGAACTTGGGGGGGGGGGGACACACCATTCAGCCTATAGCAAAGGTATAGCAGCCATGTCTGGCCTCCTCAGACTTCTTTATTCTCTCTTCTATAAAAGGCAACACCACTGGTATTAACAGGCATTTTGGTTTTTAAACATTTTATATATTTTGACTAACTGCCATGTGTCCAGAAATAATTCGTTCTTACTTGAAGACTGTGTGTATGTGCTCAGACACACGCATGCACACATGCTCACACACACGCATGCACACTGGGATACTGCGACTGTGCTCCTCCTTGAAGATGCTCGGCGGCAGTCCACAGAACCATCCCAGTACTTGAGGTAAAACCCAATCTCTGTTTGCCTTCAGTTAACCTCAATACTTGTTCCAGTAACTTCATTCAGTTCCAATCATGCCCATCTTCAGAGTACATCTTATAAATGTGGCTACTTAGTTAAAAAGCAATGCTTAATAAGCTTTATTGTTTTAATACAGTTACCAGATAGGTATACGTCTTCAGTAGATGAAAATGTGTGGACCTGGTTTGACAGCTCTGTCCTTCTACAATGTGCAGATGTTTTATAGGGTGTTATTGGATTCTGGCTTATCATGCAGCATTAATGCATTTATTAGCTTACATTGACTGTTCTCTGTTTACATGCAATCACAGTTTTATTTTCCTTTTAGTATAAACACCTCTGATGAACATAATGTACCCTGCTTCTCTTCTGACCTGTCTGACCTTTGATACGTTTGCCGCATAACTTTCGGCGGTAGGACTTGAACAGCCCTTCCCATGGCACAGTGAGTCTAATCAAGGTGTTTTGGAGAACATGGAAACAATGATGCTGATGATCAAGGAAGAACAGGGTGCTTCAGGAAGCTGGAGAGACGAGAGAATTAAAAGCGCAGGCCATCTGAGGTGTGGGTGTTACGAGGAATATTACTCAAGTAACTTAACTTACAGTCCCAATTCAACAAACACATTCTCCAGAGGACCACATTTCAAACACTCTTTACCATTCTGGGCAATGTCCAGGAGAATCCAGAAATTCTGCCATGTAAAGAATGAGGAAACTAACTTCTCTCTTCTCTCCTTCCAGGCACAAAAAGTTACTAACAGAAAAGGAGGGAGAAAACTGGTCCTGTGCTGTTCCTGGGAACAGAGGTAGGATCAAAGTGGAGGTGTGCAAGGGGACTGATTTTCGCGTTACAGTAACAGGATATAATTTGAACCTAGGTTTGCCCCCAGTGGAATGAATGGCCTTTGGAACGCCATGAAACTGATGTTTCCAGGGAGAATCACAGATGTTCTCTGTTGGAAGATGAAGTTGGCCCAGATCAGCAGTTCTTGGAGCTGGCTGGATTTTAGAATCACCTGGAGAGTTTCCTTAACTGGAAAATTCCTGGGCCCTACACCAGACTTACTAATGAGACTATCCAAGAGGAGGCCCTTCGTATATGTCCTCTTCCAAGCTGCCCAGGTGGCTCGGATGTGCACAGTATCAGGATCCCCGTGCACCACGGAGCACCAAGCTGCCACTGCAGAACGCACTTCTACTCAGGGTCCACGGCGGTGACGGCAGCAGCCTAACGAGAATAACGCCTAAGCCGTCAGATGCCTGTTTCTCCCTCCGTGCCTGAACTTGGCCTTTCTTGGTCTTGGCTTCACCCTCAGCCAGGATATCTCCAAGGGATAAGTCATTATAAACCGACAACTAACTCATACTTCCTTCCAAGTAATGCTCATTTGCTAGAATCTTAAATTTCCCATAATATGAATAGAGGCATGAAACTAAGCAGAAAGGAATTTTTAAGGGATTCTGTGCTGTTAATCTACAGTTATATGAAAGTTCGTTTTCTTCTAGAAGGTGAACAGTTGATCTCAATTCCTTCTGAGAATACCACAAAATAAAACAAGTTTCATTAAGACGCTGACAAAAGCACCGTCTCTGCAGGTCGTCACACCTGGAACTGGTTACATGCAAACACTCCCTTTTGGGAATCTCTGGACACTACCTGGACCCCCACATGCCCAGGAGGACTGACTAGCGGTCAGAGAGATTCTTGCTGCCCTAAATTCTGTATTAACTCTCAGCCCCCAAATGCACCAGCAGGTCCGATTGCTTTCTTAGTGTAGTTTCAGGGTCTCTCTGGGAGAGTGTGTGTGTGTACCCGGAAGCGGGGTTTGTAGTTGTGGGCCCAGGACCTGACTTCAATTTTCAAAAAGAAACCGTTTTCACTGTTTTCCTTTGAAATCAGGGTACAGGGAGGTGATGGGACTTTTGTAGTTGTTATGTTTGTTCATTTATTGATTACCTAACTCCAGAATGAGAGAATTAAATTTGTCTGATTGGTTCAAGGATGTATTCCCAAAGCCTAGAATGTCTGCTGAATGAATAAATCAGAAAAATAATTGGCTTGAAAGCTGGGAACAGAAGGGAGATCTGTGGCCACCTGCTGGGTGCTTCTGTCTTTCTCTGCAGAGATCTTGCATGCACGTGGCCCACGGCCCAAATGCAAGGCCCTTCCGCTCTGGGGAGTGAAGCCTTGGCCAGCATACTCCCAGAGGGTGGGCACCAAAGACTTTGTGGCCTGTGAGCTGTGCTTGCTTAGGGAAGAGTTCATTTGGCTGAGGACATCAGCTTCAACAAACGAAGGCACAGGTCACCACATACCATCCTGCTAGGAAGCTGGGGAGGTGGGAGGAAATGGTGGGGGTGTGCAGAGTGCAGAAGGGCTGTTCACTACACAGAGTCTAGGTGCCCTAATGGGAGCATCCAAGAGGCTCCATGTGGTGAAATCGGGGACCTAAAGGCAGATGTTTACTGAGCTGGAGTCAGTGGAAAGTCATTTCCCAGGCCAACCAGTCAGAGCCTTTTCATGTCTACCTTCTGTCTTCTCACTTATCTTTACTAATTAACATTCTCTTCTTCTTTGAACATGTCAGTGTTGGATATTAAAAGTATTCTACTGCTTTTTCCTATAAAAATTCCAATTCACTGAACCTAATTTGGTCATTTCTAAGACTGTATTTAGAGAATATCCAATTTTCAAAAGCATCAGTTGCCAGAGCAGTCGAGGTGGTGGCCTGAGAGCCAGGAGGGGGATGGTGTGGGGACACCATCTACAGGCAACCTGTCCTCCCTGGGAGCCATCAGTTGGCCTTGGTGCAGATCATTTTTGGACCCAACAATCTACAATTCACACTTAAGCAAGAGACAATGGAGTGAATGTTTTGAATTTTTTTACATAGAATTTCTTTTGCCACCTACCCCCTAAATATGACAGACCAAATCTTCTGAAGAGTTTTTAACACCCACAGCCTGGCAACTCAAAGTAGGAAAGAAACTCACGCACAATATACACTTTAAAAAGTATTTTTAGTTGCTTCCATTTAGCGACATTTTATTTTACTCTTCTTAAAAACATTTAACTGTCAACAACGATTCATGCCCGCTACGTTCTGCAATTCCTGTGAACGACTTACTTGGTTCTTCAAGACAATGAACAGCTTCACCCTGATTTGCCTGCCCAGGTTACAGCAGGCGGGGCGTGTAAGTCAGAGCAACCCGGGTGGTGGCGCAACAGCGGGGGCCTACCAAGGGGAGTGGGGGGCTCTGCTCTCCTCGAGTAAGTGAAGAGTCAAGTCCTGATCTACACTTAGATCACCTGACATGCCACGAGGCATATCAGCATCCCTGCGAGAAAAAATGGCAGATCCAAACTGGGTAATTTGAGGAGAGTTTTAAAAATGGTGTATATACAATGGTGTGGGCAGGATGTTAGAAACTAGCAAGGAAATTTCCAACAACAGCAGGAAGTCCCCACCCCTAGGCCTTAGATAGCTGGAACAGTTGTAAGAGCCCAGAAAAAAATAGCTATATAAAGAGAACTTCCTATTCCAGGCCTCATTCGCTGGCTGACTCCTGCCTCCTGCAGGTGCCTCCCACCGGTCAAACCTATCAGAAACCAGGGGACAAGGGGGCCCATCCAGCCTCCTGTGGCACAGAGCAGGACAGAGAAGGGTGGACAAAGGGTTCCAGGCAGATGGCAGACAGGCAGTCAGTGGGGCCTTGGGGAGACAGGGGTAAGCAATGGAATACTCTTATGCATCCCCTTGTTCACTCTTTCATTTATCAAATATGCATTAAGCACCTTCAATAAATGAAAGCACTTTGGAAAACACAGGTGAAGGATGATAAGTGGTTCTTCTCTCAAGGAGCTTTTATTGCTTATTGAAGAGGAGAAACAGGACATAATCACCGGGACTATCATAAAACAAAGGCTCAGTGAGAAGCAGTGCTGCAGAGAGTAGAGGAGGGGCAGTCAGTGTGGACCCCAAGGGCAGGTGGGCTGGGCGGAGGCGGAGAAGCATCACAGGGCTTTTAACAGGCCTTTGGGTGGGTGTGTGGGAAGGGAGCAGGGGAAAGTCCAGCAGCCTTCAGTCCCCACCTCAGCACCTCTGGGGAATGCCAGATGGGCCTAGTGATTTCTCAGTGAATTCTAGAACTGCCCCAAAACTAAGTACATATAGCACTTCTTATTGAGTTCTTAAAATGTGTCAGGCATTTTGCACATAATACCTCATATTGAAGCCTTACAATGATATTGCCGAGACAGATGTTATTTTCCACATCTTGTGTCTGAGACTAAATGAAACTCCAAGAGGTAGAGTGTCTTACTTAAGGTCAGACACTCAGTGGTAGAGAAGCTGGGATTCAAAACCAGGCATTCCTGACATCAAATTCCAAGCTACAAACCTCCTTAAATAATAAGGACAACGAAGGACTCAGCAATGGTGCCCGCCTTGGGTTTAAATGTTTCTCCTGGTGACACTCCCACGGGTTCGCAGATAACTGGTAGCTGGAATATTTCCTCTCTTTTAAGAGGTTGCTTAACTTGTAAGATAGGTTCTGTTTTAACGTGGGCTCCTGCACGTAGGTAACAGCGCCGGCATCTGAGGAAGCCTGCATGAGGATGCTGTCCCGTCATCCCTGTTTAAAGCCCTCTCATGACTTCTCATTGCGCTTGGAATAGATTCCATGAACTGCACTGACAAGTGATCTGGCCGCTCCTACCTCTGATTTGATCTCTTACTATCCACTGTTTTCTTACCCTGCTCCAGCCACACTTGCTTTCTTTCTGATCTTTGAGAAATTACGCTCTTCCCACCATAGGTTCCTGCACTATGTGTTCCTTTTGTTTAGAATCTTCTCCACCTGAATCTGCACAAACTAGCTCCTTTTGCTACTCAGTCTCAAAACAAATGTCAGTCCTTTTGCGACCATGTCCCGCGGTGGTCTCCCGCCAGTCTCTACCACGTCCCCTGCCTTATATTCACTGCAACACTCGTCCCGTCCCTGCGGAACGTTTCTCGCTGGTGTGCTCACCCTCTGTCCACAGCAGGGCTGGGAGCTTTCGGTATCTTATGCAATGCTAGATGACCCCATGCCTTGGGTGCTGCCTGGCTCCATGAAATTTTGCCAAATGAATAAATGAATTCATGGAGATGAACCCTGGTTCAGAAAGAAAAGTGATAACAGTAAATGAGCTTATTTAACAGTCACCTATCTTTCAGGTATCATTTCTACTTATGTTTCAAAATGAGAAAACTGAAGTTTAGGGACGCCCAAGGCCAGGCAAGCACCCTCGGCTCCAAGTCCGCTGCGCACTCAGACCCGCGACAGCGCTGCCGTGAGCTGCGCCGCCCCAGCGCAGCGGCTCCGAGGAGGGCGGCACCGACATCCTGCCCCGTGCAGCACGGAAGTGGGCGCCTGCCAGACGCAAAGTGTAGCTTCCCTCTCCGGGACCACTGCCCAGCCGTACCAAGGGGGATGAGGGAGAAGGTTCCTTGTGAAGACATGACTGGGAAGCTGCATATCTTCATCGAGCTACAAGAGAGGCTGGTGCACCTGAGGGCTAATCTGGAGAAAATGTGTCCAACTAAAACTTGGCAAATTCTATGACTAAAAGCAAGAAGGGGAGGCTAGATGTGGAGGACAATAAACAGACTTTTAGGCCTTATAACGATCCATTAGGTAGAGATAAATATCATCTCCACTTTACAAAAGGAGAAATGGGGGCTTGAAGAGGTTAAAGGTCACACCATTAAACAGTGATTCAGAACTCGTGACGAGATTCCACTTCCCAATTTCATCATCGTGTTTCTCCCTCTATTTCCTTTCTTTCCCTTTCTCTCTGATGCGTGCACGTGCACCCCGCACCCCCACACACGTGGAACAGTGTTCTGTGCATACAGAACGGGATTTACCCCATTTTCATCCGTGGCATTTCATTCAGCCATGACCTTTTAGAATCCGACCAACAAGGCCAGGGAAGCTAGCGGAGGTGAGTTCTGAGGGCTGCGGCTGTGTCTGACCCTCTGCCTCAGAGCTTGCCTCCTCCAGGGTGCTCTGGGTGCCGGGAAGCTCCCTCCAGGGCTGTGTACTTAGGGGTCAGGATCAGGCACTCAGGTAGAGGGGCTTTGTAAATAATGAGGCAGGGGTCCCCGAGCAACAGGAACAGGCCAGCAGTAGGTACAGTGGCCGCATGTTCTTGTATACTAGGTCATCCTTTACAGCTGTTGTTCCAGGGTACATACCGAAAATGCCTCTCTCAAAACTGCCCCAGTTTAGATGATAAGTTATACAGTCACCCTACCAATGGCCCTAAGTTACCATGGGTATTCAGCCTTAAAAACGTTGGGGCAAAAACTAGAGATGCTGAACAGCTAACTAAGCAGGAGAGATGCCTAAATGAGAGTCCCTGAATTTGATCACCATTGTAAAGTCCCAATAAGAAACTGATAATTCAAATGAACAGTGATTCCATTCTGCTGGGTAAACCCAAACAATGTAATATAAAGGTTAATTTTATAATTCATTCTGAGATTACCAAACAGTAAAAATATATTGGAGGGTGTTTTATGTTGCAGGATCATTAATGATTAAAATGTCTGGGAACAGAAGCATGCTGAGTTACAAATTATTCAGACCACATAAGACTTCATAAAATTCTGAGAGAGGCATTCAATAAATAACCCAGAATTCATATATTTCATGCTCATGCCCTTTGGTTTCAACGATGTTGTCGTTTTTCAAAATAATAATATTGAGTGACACTGCACATGGGTTTTAGAAGGTTCTTTCCAGTTAATCAAAATTTACTCAATTTGTAGCACAACAATTTTATTCCCCAGATGCCATCACTGACACTCCAATCTATGAACCTGATCAAAAAAGTCCTGAGGGGAAATTTGAAAAATGACAGTCCTCAAGGAACTTTGTGGAATTTGGAATCAGAAAGATGCAATATAAAGATCAACACATAAAAGAAATTTCTGCTTCTGGAAGTTAGAATGAAATACTGGACATAGTCATTATCTAAGGATAATGGTAAAAGAAGCAATTTAAAATGAGAAAACTTAAAATAGGGAACAAAATTTCATTGTAAATGTTGAACACCTCAAAAAAGTTTCCATAGGATTTAATGAAATTAACAACTGCAGATTTTGGTATAACCTTCCAACGAAATTATACTTCAGCAGACACCATATTTCACTTGGTGCCCGATTTACACACATGACCATAAAGAAGATAACTTAACAAAAAACCCGTGAGGGCTTTATTGGTCTCCCTGGGGATTCTCTTACATCTTTGCATATCTAAATGCTCTCTTTGGGGTACATAGCTAGTCAGCCTTCTGGTCCTTTTCTCCTCTCAGCTCTCAGTAAGTCTAACTCCACCTGGGCCTCATTTATCAAAGTCAGCATGTGTGATTTTGCATGGTTCTCCAACACCAACCTCACGGAATCCTGAATCTTCTGCAAGATTTGCTTTCTCACTTTGTAGTCTGTGTGTGCCATACTAGCAGTGTGTTGTGGGGTAGTCAAACCAGCCAGTAATCCTGGAGTCCAAACAACAAAGACATTGATGTTACTGGTGGGAATCAGCACTAAATGGAGCAGAGCATCTGAGTGGGAACAACTTTAGGGATGTTTGGTCCATTAGACAGTACCTTTCTTTCAAGCCACATGCCAGCTATATCGCAGCAGGGCCTTAGATAATGAACCCTGCCATATCCAGGACCGCCTTGTCCTTAGAGCTGAGTCCTAACCCCACCACCGAGTTCCTCAGTCTTGAACAGGTCTCTCTATCTCAGGGATCCTCCAAGCCCAGCCCAAGGAACCCCGAGTCTATTTCTGAGATCCAAGGAGTTCTGCATATGCTTTAACGTGCAGGCTCCCAGGCAGTGTGCTCAGCTATTCCCCAAAGAATCCCAACCCAAAGAGGACCACTCATGAAGTGTCTCACATGACCTCTAGGTGCTTCCAGCACCCACAGTCTGATTTCCGGCTTTCTCTGGGTCAAACTCTCTGGAGAGAGTGGAAGTGGATGGTTAGTTAGGCCAGGGGAAAACATCTGGGAACTGCCACCTGTATGCAGTGTTGAAATGCAGGCAGGTAATCCATCTGTTCTAACCAACAGTCTACCTCCCAGCAACCTCTTGAAACCTGTTTTGAGACATTTAATCACAAATTTTCAATTTGTTGTTTCATGAGAGGAGAATACTATATAGAAGATTTAATGTGCAAATCGTTAAGAGAAATACTGCGCACTCAGCTGAATCTATTTTTAAGGAATTGAAAGATCACTAAATAACTACCATCCTATATTAATAATTAATTATGATTAAAATCATTGCAAATATTGGAACTAGAAAGATAGAAAATGATGAATAGTATCTGATGTGGGCAGAGCCAGTAGGTTTTCTGAAAACAGTAGTAACTGGGCCTTTAATACAGCTAATCCAAACCTTGACATCATTATTATAGCTCTAATTTTATTAAATACTAAATGCTTAATTTATATCCCAAACTCTAAAGAGACCTCAATCTGATATTCTTGTAACAGCAAATATAAGGAGAAAAATGGAAATTGCTTTGAAGTCATCAGTTCTACTTTGTCAGACTCAAAAAATCCAACTTGCATTTATCTATCCTCACAACTGAGAGGGACTCAGGATAGAGAAATCTGGTATGACATTATTGCATTAGTGTCTGAACTCATGAAATCTTGAATGTTAAATCTTTAACCCCAGTGGATGGGTTAAAGACCAGGACTTTAGAAAAATGGCTTGTATTTTTAAATTAGCATTCATATCCCTTTGTCAGTATGGGGCATGAGAAGTTTACAGAAAAACTTGAAGCAGGTTATAGAGACTGAATGAATTCAAATGTAATCCGAGGCTAGTTATGGAAATTATGTAAAGTGATTTACTGATCTACTTTCTCAACCACAGAAAGGTTTTTGTTTTTAAAGGGCTATGAGAGCCCAAATCTGTTGGATTCCTGACCAGACCATGCTTCCTTAGACACAAAAAGACATATGAACAAAATGCCTGAACCTGTGTGGAAAAACAAAGAGTGTAGCTCACTAATCCATGAGTATGCCAGGATTTAGATTTAAATTGAATAAAAATATTGAGTAACTGACAATAAGAAGGAATTACTTTCTATTGCTAAACTTCCAGAACTTCTTAAAATCACAGATTTAAAAAAATTGCACCATGGTGAAAATAAATTAAGTTTCAGAAGAATTTTCTTTCTGTGTGGGTTTTTATGGCCATAGTGGTGGGCATTTTAGACATCCATGGGTCTTGCCTTCCCAGCATTCATTTCCCTTCTTTCTGGAGGAGCCTGTCTGTCCCTGGGATCCACCCCTTCCCCCCCATCAGTGCATACTGCTATGGAATTCCATCCAAGGCTCCTGTGGTGGCCTGTGCTCAAATATGTGACTCAGGTCTGACCAAAGTGGTCGTCATAATGCTGAACCTCTGGCCTGCTGGGGAGACTACTCAAACACACCTTCACTTTGTAGTCAGACCCCAGGCAGTGTGAGGATGCAGCTTTTGCAGTGACTTTGCTGGCACCATCCCGAAGAGCCTGAGAAAGATTTATTGCTACCACCTAAGCCTTAGACCTCACTCTATAGTTTAATCACAAAGGTCCAGTTCTGAATCATGCATTACATTTACCATGTCTCTGAGGTCCCCTTTAGTGTGGAACAGTTTCTTAGTTTTTCTCTGATTGTCCTGACCTTGAATCTTTTAAGTGTTCCACAGGTGGATTTTTCTGATGTTTCTTCCTAGTTAAGAGTCAGGTTATGCATTCTTTATCAGGAATATCACAGTTCTTCTAAAGACCTCCTATTAGGTGGCACAGGATTTCAATTTGTCTCATACGCCTTGAGCCAGAACAGAAGTGATCAGAGAATGGTGGAGACAGTCACAAAGACTCAGAGGCAGGCTAGAATAGGAAAACGGTTTAATCACTTTGACAACTTGAATAAGGTGACATCTGCCAGACATTCCCACTGTAAAGTTACCGTTTTCCCCTTTACAATTAATAAGTGTTTTGTGGAGAATACTTTGAAATTATGTAACTATACTGGTTTTCTTCATCAGCTTTCATTTATTTATTTATGGGTTCATAGTTTCCTTTTCTGTTTAATGGATGCTAGTCTTTCATGAGCATTATTTATTCTGATACACAAATTGTCCCCAACTTGGCCAGTGGGAGCCCCTTTCTAGCCTGCCCCTGAGTCTTTGTGACTGTCCCCACCATTCTCTGATCACTTCTGTTCTGGCTCAAGGCGTATTGCACTTGTCCTGCCCCAGACCTAGAATCTGCCATGTCTCCAACAAGCCATGGTTCATCCTATGGGAGGTTTGCAGAGACCACACGCTGGGCAGTAGGATTATCACTCCTCCTACGCAGCTCGGCGCACAGAGGCGGGAATGCGTTTGTATGCGCACACACACATACACACTTGTATCTCTGTTTCTATGGGCGTGTGTACCAAAGGCCACACATTCACTCTGGAATGTCCAATTCCAATAAACACCACAGAGGTCATTCTAGTTTTCTCCCTCTCCACATTTGTAACTCCCTTTGCTGATAGTGAAAAATCTGGATTCCTTATCAACAATTAATGTATTTAATTTCATCAGCGTATGTAGGCAGTACTTAGTTTACTCTTCCTGGCAGTACGGATCTGCGGTCTCTGCCCCACCGCACACATGCACCTCTCTCAGTCTCGGACTCTTCACACGGGGCCCCCCCTGCAAGGGGCATGAGGCCCTCCTCACCCAACTGCCCTCCCCACGCGCACCGTGCGGACCCCTTCAGCTTGGGATCCGGGCCCCTGCTGGGCCACTCTCTCTGGGGACATTCTCCACTGCCCCAGCCTGCGGGACTTGAACACAACACGCGGAGCTGCCCCTCTGCAGAGATACTTCATCCTGCTCAGATGCCAGGGGCGGTCTGGGTCACGGTGCTCCCCACCCTGCCCTACCTAATGACTTTCTTTAGTGTTGTCCAGGAAAGGAAAAGGAAGAAAGTAGGCTTTCAGATATTTCAAGTGAACTTTGTTGTGTTTTAAAATATAGCTGAAAATGAACCATTCTCTTTTATTGGAAAGGAGAAGGAAGTTTGGGGGCTTCCAGGTGGTGGTCTGGGCCTCTCTTATGCTTTGAGGACAACGGATGAAGGAATTACGAGTGTGTCTAAAGAAGCAGGTCCCAGGAGAGTGGAAGTGCTTTCCCACTTAACGGATAAGGGCGGCACTAGGCCTGGGGGGTGGCCACTGGTGGCTTAGCCGTGGGGGTGCATCGGCTCTTCCTCAGCACCACTTACTTCCTGCTGCGGGCAGCTGCATGTGGACTTCAGGGGGGTCTCCCGGCCCATGGGTCTGGCCCCTAGGCTGCCCTAGTCACTTGACCCTCAAATATACTTTCCTTTTGCTCCATAAAAGATCATCTCCTGGGAAGCTTCATAATTTATTTTCAAAGCTTTGAAAATAAATTTGGGCCTTGTGTTTAGGGCACTACTTACATGGCACCCCTGCTGTTTAGGAGAGAGGATTATCAGTGGATTTAAGTGTTATTCATGAATTCTTTGAAATCTGGATGATTGTTTTGTCTGGACAGAAATCACAAATGATTGTATAAAGGAAAGCACAGGCTTTTTAATAACTCAGTATGTTTATTCACACACAGGAGGTGATGGAAGTTTGTATTAGTGTGTTGGGAGTAGTTACGTTTTAGCAGAACTTGGCAACATGAGCATGGGACCTCCTGGCAACGCCCCCTGACAATGACTGACAGGACCCAGACTGCACGCCCAGCAGTGTCTCTGGGAGCAGGGCACACTGAGGCCAGAGGAGCCTTCCCAAGGACTAGTTAGCATTGAGGAAGGAGTTCATGCTAGGGCTGAAATCCCTGGGAAAAGCCTCTGTTTTTTTAAGAAAACATGCTGCTTAGTTTCTATGTTTCTGGAAAAGATTAGGGAACATATTTGCTCCTTAGAGTTCTTAAAAAGGTAAAATATGGTTGTGATTGGATGAAACCATGGGTTCTTAATTTCCGCTTTGATGAAATTCTAAAAGGGTGAGAGCATTCCCACTTCAGAAGGGTGTCCCCCCAGCGGCGCAGCGGAAGCTCCCCGTGCGGGCAGACAGGCCTCCCCTCTGAGCGCCCTTGCTGGCCGAGGCCCAGGACTGTCGAGAGAGCTGGAGGCTCCTACCCTTGGTCTGGGGGCTGGAAGCAGTGGGATCATAACTGGGTACTTCCTGGCATTATAATAATAAAGAATTAAGGAAAGGTGAAACCCTTTAGCCAGCCTCAAGACTCTATGAACCTATGGTTTCTGTTTCATAGTGATCATCCCGCCACAGCAAAGTGTCTCCTGAATGGCCAGTCAGTCCTAATTATGGCAGTCCTCAAAACAGAAGGAAAGAAAATAGCAATCCTACGACAGAATAGCTTATTGATAAGATAATCTTTAAAACAAAATGATCAACAAATTATAAATAAAAATTGCTAAACAAAAATTTCTGAGGACAAATAAAATCATGTTCACTGAGTCCTTAACTTTAAAACACACACACACACACACACACGCACACAGAGCAACATTTCAGTGGATTAATCTTATTCCAAGAAATAATATAGATCATGGAACTCTCTGTGTGCCATTCCTTAAGAGCTGCTGCTAGAAAAAGAGTTTGCTCCAAACTTTAGTGTGCGCGAGAATCCCCAGGAATCTGTTCACAATGCAGATTCCTTGGCTTCATCCCTGAGGAGTGTGTCAAGTGGTCCAAAGAGCATGTTCCAAGAAACAACAAATGAGAGAGAAAAGAGGGTGGGGGTCATAGGAGGCCAGACTGCTTGGCACAACACATGGGGATCCAAGACCCCAGCCCCTGGGCTGTACTTCGCCGGGAGAAAGGTAATGGCTGAGCCTCCCCTGGAAAGAAAGCATTTATTAAAATATACATGTAATATATTATAGTCAGTTAAAAAACAAAGAGGACATCTTATCCTATTTATCTATTATTACATTTTTCCCATCTGTTTTTCAAATGATTTTCCATTGTTAAAACCGCAGGGTATATACATTTATAAAATTGTGTCTCCTCCTCTCCTCCCTGTCTTATTTCACATAAGTCTCATTCCATGTGTCCACCTGGTCTCCCTAAACTAAACGTAATGTTAAAGTGCTACATATTACTTTATTGATTGGTTTCACAATCATTTAATTTATCATGTCGCACTGGCAAATATTTAGTTTGCTCCCAACTTTGCTATGTTGAATCCCTTCAATCCCATAATCCTTTGACCTTTTGGGTTAATGCTGAGTGGGGTCCCTTCATTCTGGGCATCTTGCCCTTTAACCTGCGAGTGACATTCCTCCTCATCCCCCTCTCGTCAGGCCCAGGCACAGCCTTACATGCTGCAGCGGAGAGTTAGGGAGGGATGACTTTCCATACATCCAAACTGCTGGAGGATATTAAGGAAGGGATTTCCTTCTATGCTAGAGATTGTCCAGGACTGGAATGACTGTAAAAACAAACAAACAAAAACAAAACAACAAAAACCTACAGGAATCTCACAGGGGGCTCAGAGAAGAGCTTATACAGCTTTTGGGAAGGGAAGGGAAGGAGAAAAGAGGAAAATAAAATGCAATCTGAAAGGTGGTTCAAGATGGTGACAGAAAAAGAGCCATAACTCACCTCTTTCCATGTGGAGACTGAATCTAAAGCTACACATGGAACAATTTCCTTTGAAAAAGTCCTGAAAACTAGCGAAGCAGCAGGTTCACATGGGCAAATAAGAGAAAGGCCACACGGAAGCAGCAGAAGCCGAGACACTGTTTCCCCGTAAGCCCATCCTGGCGCGGTAATCCCTAGCCAGGAGGGGATGCAGAATTCAGTTTCTCCATGAGGAGCACAGGCTTAGTCCCCCATATTATACACCCGAGCTTTTAAGACCTGAATCTGAGAGTCAAGGCCTAAACCACCTGGCTTTGAAACCCAATGGGGTTCATGTTGATGAGATCCAAAGGGCTGTGGCGAACTGAGAAACACCGCTTAAAGTGCTCGTGCATAGACTCACTCACTCCAGGGCACAGACAGAAGCAGCTATTTGAAAAAGGCCCAGATTTTATGGGTACGAGATTCATCTGCTTATTGTAAAGCATTGGTCAGTGGGGCAGGGGCCAGCTGGGATGCTCTCCAGGGAGGGAGGAGCTGGCCGACACCATGTCACGCTCTCCCTCTGCCTTGCTAAAGCTAGCAGGCACTATTTCTTTCTAATACTAGACCTTTTCGTCCTCAGCAGATGCCATATCCACCACCCATCTGGCGCTGCCATCTTTGCCCTCTCCCTCTGCCTCTCCTGGAGGGGACATCCACACAGGCCTGGTCTCCCAGTTCCTATGCACGGCACTCTCGGTTTTGTGGCTGCCTCTCAGGGGATGTCTCTAGACTGCCTGGCTCTGGGGGCCAGGGGAACCTGCATCCCTGGGTCCCACTGGACTATAAAAATCAGAGTTCCTCACAGACTATCGCCCCCATGACACTGCACAGATAGCATCCCCAGCCTTTCTGAATAAGAGGCCTATTGCCTTGTCCTGGGGCTTCGGCCTGAGGGTCAGGCTTCAGGTTTGTCACGCATCTAAATGCCTATGGAGGTGCTCTTGGGGAAAAGAGGCTCATGGATGCTCTTTGCACTCTCCCTATGTATGCCTTGCTACCCCAGAAAGGAGCTTATATACTTGTCTGAAGCCCTGACCTTTGTGACTGTTACCCAGGGCACACCTCCAGACTGCCTGGTCTGGTGGCTAGCGGGGCTTACAGGACTGTACATATTTGTATGCTTTAAAAACTGGCTTGCAATCAAACTGAATCTAAGTGCTGACTGAGATCCTCCCCTTTGGGACATAGGTTGTGGCACACCCTCAAAAACTGCAAATTATTAAAAATAAAATAGGCAGCTTGAACAATCGCAAAGGTTTGAGAAACAATCAAAAGTTAAGACAGTAAACATAGATGCAAAAATCCTTAACAAATATTAGTAAATTGAATTCAACAATACACAGAAGAATCATACACCATGATCAAGTAGTATTTATTCCATGAATGCAAGGATGGTTCAACATTTGCAAATCAATTATGATAAATCACACTGACAAAGTGAAGTATGATCATCTCAATAGATGCCGAGAAAGCATTTGACAAAATTCAACATCCATTCATGATAAAAACTCTCAACAAAATGGGTATATGGGGAACATACCTCAACATAATAAAGGCCATATATGACAAACCCAAAGTTAATGTCATACTCAGTGGTGAAAAGCAGAAAGCTTTTCCTTGAAGATCAGGAACAAGAGAAGTGTGCCCACTCCCACCATTCCTATTAGGCATAGTACTGGAAATCTTAAACAGAACAATCAGGCAAGAAAAAAGACATAAGAGGCATCAGAATTGGAAAGGAAGAAGCAAAATTGTCTCTATTGGCAGAGACAAGATATATATAGAAAAACCCTACAGACTCCACCAAAAAACTATTAGAAATAATCAACAAATTCAGTAAAGTTACAGGATACAAAATCAATATACAAATATCTGTTTCTATACACTAATAATAAACTGTAAGAAAGAGAAACTGAGAAAACAAGTCCATTTACAATTGCACCTAAAAAAAACACAAAAACCTGGGAATGAACTTAACAAAGACGAAAGACCTGTACACTGAAAACTATACAACATTCATGAAAGACATTGAAAAAGACACATGGAAAGATACTCCATGCTTGTGGATAGGAAGAATAGTTTTTAAATGTCCATACTACCAAAGCAATTTACAGATTCAATGCAATCTATCAAAATTCCAATGGCATTTTTCACAGAAATAGAACAACGCTAAAATTTGTATGGAACCACAAAACACCCTGAATAACCAAAGCAATCTTGAAAAAGAAGAAAAAAGCAGGAAACATCATACTCCCTGATTTCAAACTATATTATAAAACCATAATAATCAGAACAGTATGGGATAGTCATAAAAACAAATACATAGATCAATGGAACTGAACAGAGAGCCCAGGCCTAAACCCACACATATATGGTCAGTTAATTTAAACAAAGGAACCAAGAATACACAATAGGGAAAGGACAGTCTCTTTAACAAATGGTGTTGGAAAAACTAGAAAGCCATGCAAAAGAATGAAACTGTACCCCTATTTTATACAGTACACAAAAATTAACTCAAACTGGATTAGAGATTTGACTCTAATACCTTAAACCACTAAACTCCTAGAAGGAAACTCCTAGAAGGGATTAAGATCCTTGACTTGGTATTAGAAATCTTTTTTGGACTTGACAACAAAAGCAAAAGTAAACAAGTGGGACTATATCAAACTAAAAAGCCTCTGCACAGCAGAGGAAATCATCAACAAAATTAAGGGCAACCTACTGAATGGGAAAAAATATTTGCAAATCATTTATCTGTTAAGGGATCAATACCCAAAATATACAAAGAATTCATACAACTCAATAGCAAAAAATAATAAACAATCTGATTTAAAAATGGGCAGTGGATCTGAATAAGACATTTTTCCAAAGACACACAGATGGCCAACAGGTACACGAAAAGATGTTAAACATCACTAATCATCAGGGAAATGCAAATCAAGACCACTAAATATCACTTCACATCTGTTAGAATGGATATCATCAAAAAGACAAGAAATAACAAGTGTTGGTAAGGATATGGGGAAAGAGAACCCTTGTACACTGTGATGAAAATGTACACTGGCACGGTCACTATGGAAAACACTATGGAAGTTCCTCAAAAACTTAAAAATAGAATTACCACATGATGCAGCAATTCTACTTCTGGGTATTATCCAAAGAAATTGAAAATCCTAATTCAAAGATATATGCATCCCCATGTTCATTGTGGCATTATTTACAAGGTATGGAAGTATCCACTGATAGCTGAATGGATAAGGAAAATGTGGTGCCTATGTACAATGGAATACTAGTCATAAAAAAGGAAGGAAAAGCAGTAATTCATTTTCTGGATATGTTAAATGGGCAGATCCACTGCCCATTGTTAAGGTGGAGGGCATTGTGCTAACTGAAATAAGCAAGAGATAGCAGGATAAATACTGCATGATTTCACTTAGATGTGGAATCTAAGAAAACGGAAACAACCAGCCAAGCTCACAGATAAAGAACTGATTTGTTGCTACTGGGGGTGAGGTGTGGGAGGGGAATGGGTAGGCAAATTGGGTAAAGGGGGACAAAAGGTACATCCAGTTCTAAAATTGTAAGTCCTAAGGGTTAATGTACAGCATGGTGACTATAGCAAATAATACTGTACTGCATATTTGCAAAACTCTACATCACATGGAGAAAAAATTTTAACGAAGTATGGAGACAGATGTTAACTAGATTCATTGTAGTGTTCATTTTGCAATATATACAAATATCAGACTATTATGCTGTACACCTGAAACTAATGTTATATATCAATTATATCTCAATAAAAAAATGCAACTTGAGTACTTAAAAAAATGGTAATTAGGTGACCTTTATTGAGTGCCTACTATTAGGGAATTTGAGAGGGTCTGAATAAATAGCACCCCTCATCATTGATCAAATTCTAAAGAAGCTAAAGAATATGACAAAAGTGGCAGAAAGTGGCCAAAATAGCATCTTTGTTACTGATAAAGGCTGAGATTAGGGGAAATGTCTTACATCCATTCACAAATGCTCTTCTCTATGGCTGCTCCTAGGGTGCGCAAAAGCCCTGGGAAGTATTTATGTTACGTCCTTGTCTAGATAGGCAATTTGTTTAAAAAATATATTATAAAACTTATGGGCCCATGTGAGGTATTGTAATTTATCAATGTAAGATTTGGAGCAAATAATGAATAAAGACGATGTACTTACATATTTGTTCATGGTCCCATCGGTGTATGTGAAGATTTGTCATACTATCCTGGCATAATTCCTTCCCATCCAGGTCCAGGAACCAGGTTGTTTATTGTCACATACAATGTTCCTAGCTAAATTTCTATCTCCCACAATAAGGAAATGATCACACCACCATATGGCTCATGCCGCCATGGCCTTTCAGAACCTGTTTGTACCGAAACAATAAAGGTCTTGCCTCCGCAGTTCCCTAGTTCCATTTATTTCAGGCTGGGTGCATTACTATTCCTGATGCCACACCACCTGAAGTGTGAACACCAGATTCCAATGACGGTACCAAAGGTTGACCTGCACTTCATTGGTGATGACCACATATGCAAGCCTCATCCAGAGTCTGCAGGAAAACGTGAGCAGCAATTCATTTTCTGGATGTTAAACGTACCGTACTGAATTTTGCAGCATCAATAGAACAGCTTATCTTCCAACTACATCCTCTTTTGAACTCCTTAGGCTGTAATCACCGCATTCCTAGAACATGGTCTTTCTGCATGTGGACCTCACCCTTGCCCTCTACACACCATCAGCAGGGAAGAGGGCAGCAGGTGGAGGGAGAAGAGCAAATCCTTTTAAAGCACCAAAAATACCAATCCCTCATCCAGCACAGCTTAAGGCCAGTGGTGGAGAGCATGGCACCACCACTACTGGAGGCAGGAGAGGACACAGATGGGCCATGTCTACTGGTTTTGTGGAGAAATGGTCTCAAGTGTCCTCAGAGGTGATGGGCACGGCCACTGTGGAGACCACCTGCTGGGGGTGGTGACTGCCCTGGGTGCTGATGGTGGAATAGGGTAAAGGACACCTGCCGGCCCCCACCCTGAGCAGAATAGATGAGGTGGCACCTCAGTGACAGTGGCCCACACAGGCAGCAAGCCAACACCTGAACTTGCTTTGTTTCTGATGTGAGTGGGAGGCACGCCAAATCATCCTCTTGCTGGTGGCCTAGTCTAGCCCACTCCTGCAAAGAACCTGCCTGTCAGCGAAAGTTATTGGTTGGTCGCTCTCCTGGAATCAGACTCCAGCCACGGAGCCCCAGAATGACCCCATAGATATGAGAGCCCCTTGGGGCATCTTGTTCAGCCCATTTGCAAGTGAGAAAGCACACCGAAGGCAGACACAGAATCTGGGGCCCACACGGACCCCGGCAGAGACGTCACTGCCTGTCCAGCCTGTCTCAGGACCTGGAGGGGCACTGGGAACGTTGAGGAAAGAACTGCAAGGGGTTGTGGTAAAGGGCCGGAGCAGGGCTGCTCTTCCTAAGAGCGAACTCTGGAATTAGCCAGATGGGCCGTCCTCACGGCAGTGGGCCAGAGCCGGGCTCTTGGGCAGGCTGCCCTCGGAAAAGCAGCGGCAAGTGCTCACCTCCAAGGGGAAAGGAGGTGGAGCCAGCACGCCAGCTCCCTCACCCTAATTCTAACTGGATGCAAAAAGCCCCAGCAAGGTGGGGAGAGAAGAGCCAGTGTGTCTCAGCAGTGGAAGGCTACCTGGAAGGAAACACCGGGAATGGGGAAGAAGTGTTCCCACCTAAAACTTACAACACACCTGACAGGATTCAAAGTACTTTACACGCAATTACTCACTCAATCCTTGTAATAACCCTGCAAGAGAAATACCACCTGTTCCTGTTTTATAGATGAGGCAACAGAAGCACGGAGGTCAAGTAAGCCACTTAAGATTTCACGGCTCGTACACGGTCAAATTTAAGATTTAAAGTCAGCCAATCTGGTTGGTGATGGAAAAAAGGAGCCAAAGAAGTACGGACGGAGGGAAGAAGGGACAGAGGAGAGTAAGAAGGGTTAGTGCCTGCCTCCTCTGGAGTAACTAGCAGGATTGAGGCCTTTCTCCTTCCCTCTAACTTGGTAGTGTGTAAATTTTGCCTTGGCTTTTCCCTTTCCAGGCTCAAAAAAGTCTGCTGTGCAGAACAACTCTAAATGTGTATTTCCATTTGAAAAGAAAAGATGTTCTCCTTGGGTACAGTGAAGCTTATTCTCACTTCTGCAGACATCATCTCTGACATTAACAGGTCACTAGAGAATGCTGTTACTCAATTTACAAGATCAAATGTTCCCTTCATTGTGATTTTTTTTTTTAACCCAGCAGGTTTCCTACTTCGGGACTATGAAGCAATCACCGGCTCCCAAGGATTATTAATCAGTGTTGTTATCCTTAAAAAGCTCAAAATTTCATCCTCTACTTAAAATTTTAATATAGGGCCTGCTGCAAAGCAAGCTCTCAGAAATGCAAAGGCAGGCTAGACTCCAATCTAGAATAGTTGAAATGTGCGTAACCTCAAAGCCCAGAGCTGAAGAAACATTGCTTGCCTTGAGGCCTTCTGTTGATTTTCAGGGGTGAGCTACATGGCAAACAGGCCAGAGATTAGATGGTAGAATTTTTGCAGAGAGTCCAACCAGGGAAGGAGAAACTAGTTCTTTTAAGACATGAATTATGGGTGTCTTCCTGAACAGTGTGACTCAACTTACATAGTGACATGGGAGCAGAGCATTGTAACAATGCGGGCAAGGAAGCTTATCTAGCTGCTGAGCTGATCAATTGTGACACATCCCACAGTGAACATAGAGGGGGGTGGGGGGAAGTGAAGAAGAGCTGTGTGGATAAAATGAGAGTTCCTGCAGCCAGGATTCTCACCTGGCCCTGGTTGGCTAGCTCACTGCACAACTGTGGGCAATACATGGCTGTTTACTCTATATAAAGAGCTCCACCCAGTGCTCTGTGCGTGACACAGTCGCACAGCTGCAAGGCTACAGGAGAGCAGAGCAGAGGCTGGAGTGGTGGCAATGCCAAGAACAGAGGCCCAGAGGATGGCTGTGCGGGATGGCTGCGCAGAGAGGCCCAGAGGACGGCTGTGCCGGACGACTGTGCAGAGAGGCCCAGAGGATGGCTGTGCAGGATGACTTTGCAGAGAGGCCCAGAGGACGGCTGTGCAGACAGAGGGACCCAGAGGCAGAGACCGGCTTGCTGCATACAGACTCGCTCTGAGTGAATGGGATTTTAGTGACTGACCTGCCACTGTGGAAATAAAGTTGGGTATAACCCTTTCACCCCAAGAACAGTTTTGCTCTCAGTTTCTTTGGTCACAGTGAATCTATAGCAAACTTGCCTGGGGCTGAAACCCATTGGCAAGACAAGCTGTGAGTGGGGACAGCTCTCAGGCTCTAGACCCTCTCTCCTGCACCTAAGGTGAACTTGCATTCCCAGTCACGGCTCTGTTGCTGAGCCTGTGGTCAGCCTTACTCCCTCCAGTCAACTGATCTGAGTTGACAAATGAGGCCAAGACAATTTACCATCCTTGACCACAGGAGACCCATGTGGTTTTAGGAAGGCTTCTGAGAATGAGTCTGGGAATGGAAGTTGAAATCAACTTTCCTAGGGAATGCTGCCCTTTTGAGGAAAAGGTACAACTATATACACATAAATATACACATGTGCTTTTTTTGCCAATATGGTAAAATGCTCATAATTCTAAATTATCAAACCCAGTGCACATAAATAAATGATGGGTATATACAGCGGAGGTTGTTATGTATCCTTTTAATTTCTCATGTATTTTTTGAAATGTTATTAAAACTTAAAAAAAATAGGGATTTAAAAATCCCTTCGAAGGTTCATATTTGCACTCTGCAAGTGTGCCGATTCCTATTGAAAAATTCAGTTGTCAGATGCTAGAGAACCAGACATGTGCTTTTATTTTCTATCTCATTCTAGTCCTCCTGCTCTCCCACTCTGCTCTTTCTCCCTACCTCCCCATCCCTAAGCCTTTCATAACTTAAAACTGATCCACAATGGAAGCAGAAAAGCTCAACAAGCAAATGGTTCGACCTGCTTGTCATTATTTTCCCACTCTGTCTGCTGGCAGCTGGGGACCTATGCACAAAGCAGGTTTACAGGTAAATACAACCTATTTCTGATCTAACCTTAGCTGCTGCCCTGAGTCACCAGAGGATTACACTGGGCAAGAAAGCAGAAAAATAGCTTTTGGTATAGTGGAAAAACTATGTAGTCAGAAGACCTGAATTCAAGTCCTTAGCCCCAACACTTTCTGGCTGTGTGATCATAGGAGGCCACTGTCTCCTCCTACGAACAGACAAGCACCTTCCTTTCCACCGAGTTGCTTTGGCAATGTCTCCTAGCCTCCTGTGCTGTTACTGGGGATGACGACAGGGGTATTCATTAACCAAAAGGATTAGCTCTCTGGGACAGAGCCCAATTAGGGCCCAACGAGACCATGCAGCATGAATTTAGTGTTGTAGGGACTTGACATTTACCCCTATTCAGTCATGACTTGCTTTCTACCCAGGCCTTACCAGTCTCTAGAAATACAACAGGCTTCCTTGGACAACATCATTGTTCCTCCTTATTTAGAGATGTGGATACTGGTCACTGGCACTGTGGGTACCACAGGAATGGACAAGAGAAAAAGGGTGAAGGCAGAATTCTCTCTGCAGTGGACCTGAGAGTAACAAACTCCTGCGTCTGCTGAGATCATTTTTTCCAAATGGAATAAGTCAATTTAATATGTTCAGGCTCCTCTCCTTAAGCTCTTTGGGCTTATTCTCTGATTATTAATACACATAATGACCAAATTCTGAGTAGTTTTTGGTTTAAATAATTAGTGTTTTCATCTCCATTGAAAAGGGCTCCATTATAAAGGGCTACTGAATTTGCAGGTTAGTATGCAAGAATGTAGTACTGCGACCGAAATTTACTTCTCTTATTCTTACTTTTGAGTGTTACCTATGCAGGAGGCAGTATCACACAGCATTTAAAAGCACTGGACCGAACCCTGACTCCTTTATTTACTAGCTACGTAACCCTTGGCAACTACTTTTCATGCCTCTTAGAAATTAGAATAGTCAACCTTTAAGAATTTTTGTTAGGATTAACCAAGGTAATGCATAAGAAACTACCTGTCAAAGTTCCTGGCATACAGGATGTGCTCAATAAATATTAGCTAATTTACATTCACTGTCCTATAACATCTTTCTGTGCCTTTTATTCTTTATAACCAAAGAGTTTACTTAAACTAAAAGACTCACTCAAATCCTCTCCAGTAATGGCTTGTGCTGTTATAAAGGGTGCCCATGTTTGGTGAGGGTTGCAGACGAGTTTCAAGTTACGACGATGCCCCAAGAACGCAGAGCACTTCAGGAGGAAAGTCCCCTTGAAGGCTCAGCATGTGCCACTCGTTCTCCCAGCTCTGGTTGTTTCTAGCTTGGGTGCCCACAGAAGGCCTCCCAAGGCCCTGCGAGCCCACCCATCCCAGGCCAAGATGAAAGCCTTCCCATTCGGTGAATCCAGCTGCTCCAGGGGCACAGTTCTAACAGTTCCCTCGCTCCAGTGGGCACCCTGGGAGGCCAGGGAGGGCGGCTACCTCATTTACAGGTGAACCGGAGCAGTGCTTGGTAAACATGCTGAACAGACAGCAGCTTGGTATATGCAAACAATGATTTGTTGGGTTTGATGAAGACACTGTTTCAGCAAATTCAGCGATAATGCCAGACTTATAGGGCCTAATATGTTATTTTCATAAGTGCACTAATTTGTACTTAAAGAACTTTAAACATCTTTTGTCAGAAGCCATTACTCATTTGGATGGGAGCCGTAACCAAGGTGCTCACTAGTGCTTCGTCATCCTAGAGCTTGCTTTCCAGAAAAGGCTGAGCTTGTAAGCTCCTTATTCCTGTCTTCATCTTCACAAATGTGAATTTAAACTAAAATAAAAACGCTGAAATTGTATAATGGCACCAAACCTGGGGTACTGTAATATCAGGGTTGAAGGGGTCTCAGTCCAGGTCAAAGGAAGGAAGTATTTGTTGAGGCCAAAGGCCAGTCAGTAAGATGGTATAATAGTGAAGCCCCTTAGAGTAGTTGTAACACTTGGGTTTTTTTTAACAAGAAAATGGGAATAAAAGAGACAAATAGAACCAAGGTATAGATTAAATGCCTGGGAAGAATTTAAAATACCATTTAAGGATTAAAATCAAAAGGAAAACCTCTGTCAATGTCTATTCCTGTTGCAACAATTTGGGGGTAATTCTATACTCTCTGAAGTGAATCTAATTGTGAGAGCAAATGTCCATGACTTAAGGAAGAAACCCAGAGATTTTTTAAAAGGGGAAGGCTATGGCTTATACACAGGAGTATGCATTAGTGAGGTCTCTCTGGTGAGGGGACAACAGGATGTCACACACCTTTCAGTCCACGAAGAGTCTCTGCAGAGTAAGTTAAGGATCCCGAAAGACCAGGCAAAGGTAGGAAGTTCTCATCAGCCCTTAATTGTGACTAAGAAACTTCACCAACCAGGACGCTAGAACTCTGGTCAGCAATACATTGCAAGGCAGAAATTTCTATTTAGGAAAATAATATGGGAAGGAAAAACAAATATTTTTCAGAATTTTGGACACCCACCTCCTCCTACTTTTTTTCATTTTTAAAACAAACTGCATTTCAAACAACTTACTTAAATATTAAAAGTTGACCAGATAGGTTGCTCCTATCCAAGACATGAACTAGAAAGAACCCACAGACTCTTGATTAAGAACCAGGACTCAATTTTTTTTAGCAAGGTTGGGACAAAACAACCTACCTTATGGATTCATTATGAAAATTAACTAACCTGAGCCTACCTACCATAATGTCTAATATTTAGTGCTTCCAAAATGGAATGATTTTCATAATGTACAAATGCATTTTTTAATGAATCTTATTAAGAAGAAATTCTGTGTTATAATCAAAGGAAAAGAATCTTATTAAGAAGAAATTCTGTGTTATAATCAAAGGAAAAGAAATCACAGTGGCTTGCAAAACTTTCCTTCCTGACAGTGAATGGCTAACAGGTAGTATCTTTCTAAAAAGATAAAAACCTCCCCACTCCAATATTTACTACAAAAACTGCTGATTATAGTAAGACTACAAGATGGAATAAACTGCCATATCCAGGCATATAACCTTTTAGTAAGAGTAGTATTCATTAAATTTTATTTGCATTAATAAAGTTACCATCTCATTCTTTCACCTCCTGAGGTGATTAAAACACTTTTAAGATTTTCATCTGAATGTGCATCAGTCCTAAAAGGTAGTGTAAAATCAAGCAATGATGGAAAGCAACCGTATTTCCGTATAACTTTGCACATAACAAGAAACATTTTTTTTCAAACCTTTTTCCATGCACAAACAGTAGTATTGAACCTATAATTTAGATTACTTTATAGGAACATAGCAAAGTGATTTAAGTGACTTGTCAAGGTAATGTTACTTCAAATATTACAATCTGAGAGGGAAAAAATTAGATTCCAAAAATTATAAAAATGAGCTTGAGCTCAGTGAAATAAGCCAGCAGAGAAAGACAAGTATCAGATGATTTCACTCATCTGTGGAGCATAAGAACAAAGGAAAAACTGAAGGAACAAAACAACAACAGACTCACAGAACCCAAGAATGGACTAACAGTTACCAAAGGGAAAGGCACTGGGGAGGATGGGTGGGAAGGGAGGGATAAGGGGGGAAAAGGGGCATTACGATTAGCACACATAAGCAGCAGTGGGGGGACACGGGAAAGGCAGTATTTATAAAGAAGACAAGTAATGATTCTATAGCATCTTACTATGCTGATGGATAGTGGCTGTAGTGGGGTATTGGGGGGGACTTGATAATAAGGGGTCTAGTAACCATAATGTTGTTCAAGTGATTGTACGATAGCCCCCCAAAAAATAATAATTAAAAAAAAAACTATACCATTAAAAAAATGAGGTTGACATTGATCACTTATCAAATCTTAAGGCATATTAATAAAAAGATGGCCATGAGCAGCTGGAAAAGGAGGTAGTATGGTTTCCCTAAGAATGAGGCAATTCTAAGTAACTTCATTTCCTTTCTTGCTTTAATATACTAGCAGATTAGGCTATTTCCATAGAACAGTGCTGTTTGTTGACCAAACATGACAAGATTTCTGATGGTGACCTTGTAAGATAGATGAAGACACAGAGTACCCGACTGGTAGCTGCTTCCCCAAATGCACCTGCGTGCTGATTAATGGATCAAAGTCACCCAGGTGGCAGTCCAAAGCAGCATTCTGAAGAGGGTCTGTCTGTATTTCATCCTGTTCTAGTCAATATTTACCAGTAACTTGGACCAAGCCACTAACTGCCAAAGGCATGCTTCATCAAAAGGCTAAGAGAAAGATTCAGAATTCATAAGGACCTTTACCTCAGTGAAATTTAGTAAGGATGAATGTAGTCCCTCAAGTAGGTTAAGAAGAAATTGTGTATGTAATTATTAGGAGTGGCTATGGCTTATCAGCAATGCCTATAAAGTTCAGCAAAAGACAACAATGTGATACGCTTGCCTAATGATGGTAACAATAATAATAATATCGACATATACCAGTCCCTGAGAGTCACATGAGAATCATTTTGAAAGTTGGCAATAGCACCTCTGTACCCTGCTCTCATCAGACTACAAAAGAATTGTGTTTAGTTCTGAGAAACATTTTAAGAGAGGGATTGAAAAAGCCAGTGTCACATTGGCCTGGAATTGATACCATGTATCACCTAAGAAAGATATGAAACCTGAGGTAAGGTATGAACAGGTAGCCACACAGAAGAGACAGGACCTTTCTGCCTAGTTTCCCAAGTGTGCTACTTACAGAACATTTGGGTGACTCTCTTCTAACAATGAGATCCACCCCCTGCAGGGGTGCTGAGTGGCTCCAACTCTGGAAGCAGTGGCTGGATGAAAATCATATGACACAGTTACAACAGGATTTTGGCACTACCTCAGAGGTGTAATCATTGCTATTCCCAGCTCTCAGACATTTTTCTACCACATTTATTCTATTAAAGAAGAATCAGAATTCTAAGCTTTTATAATGCTTAACAAAATGATCCATTTTCTTTCGAATATAATGTGGATGTAATCTATCAGCATTCAGTTTACCTTCTAAAATGGGTGAGGTCTTTGAACCTTTTGGAAGCTGTGAGGAATCTTCCTAATAAGCTTGATAATACTCCCATGCCTGACTTGGAGGAAGCCACTGAAGAGAGTCAGGCCTTAGTCCTGGACCTCTGACAGTTTCTGTGGTTCTGATTCAGTGTGGAAATCAGGCTCTGCTGAATACAGGCAGAGGGCAGGGACTCCTTCAGAGCCTTTCCAGAAGGAGTTCATCAACTACTTCTGTACAGCTGGCTCCCTGCTGGGTCTTCTTAGATCACAGTTCAAGGATTGTAAAGACATGTGCTCAGGAGCCTATTCCAGATGTACTTCATAACCGTGTTCTCTGCCAGGAATGCTAAATCCTCCACCACTTGCAGTATAAAAGTGAAATGACTGCACCGTTAAATATTAGAAATGACCACTGAGTATATCCTGTTTATTGTTTATGATTTACACGGAAAAAGATGGACTGGGCTTGTAGAACAATAAACCAATCATTATATTTAGACCTGGGCTTTTGAAAACTTGCATTCCATTTAACAGTCCATATATATTTAACAGCTTATATGTAAATCCAAATCACAAATAACCTTAAGAGTTAATACCTTAGCAATGAACAGGAAACACAAAAGAAAACCACATGGATCTACCTTTAAATATCGGCATTCATATTACATGAAAGAAGAAAATGTTTAAAAAAATAAAATTATTAGGTCAAATCACTTAACATAGAGAAATAAGAGAAACAATATTTTTATCAATATTTATTCTTATTACTAATACCTTCATATATTCTTAACTTTTTCAAAGGATCCAAACAATATTTCAAAGTTTCAAACAATATTTTGGTGTCTGAACTTGTCAGCCTCAGCTTCTATCAGCTTGTTACAATGAAAATCTTAAAATCTCAATTTTCTTTTTAAAAAAATGTTTTAGCTGATTCTTATTCAACTTTTTCTCCTTCATAGCAGCTGTTTATAGATAGTAGGGAGCCAAGAATGAAGGATAGAAACAGAAGGAAAGCAAAAAGTACAACAGCTCTCTTAACTTCAGCTCTCAACACTGCTGGTTGAGTTTGGAACCAAAACCTCTTAACAACTGGCAGATAATAGTTAAATCTTAACAGGCAAAAAAGAAGTATTTTCTTTGGGACAGCTGCTATCTAGAAGAAAACTCAGGTCCCTTAATACTGCCTAAATATAATGTGGCTTATTACAGAGAAATCTGTAGCAATATCAGTTTAACTACTGTCACAACTGATCAATATTACTTAAAGGAAACAAACAATAACAAAAAAAATCACAATAGTCACAAATTTTCAGAAACAAAAACAAAATCACACTAGCCACAAATTTCCACAATATACACATGAGAATTTTAATCTGATTTGACTCCTTGACTCTAACTGATCATCAATGAAGTATGATATGGAAAAATCACAGTGTAGAAAACAAGCAAATTAGTTTATACAACAGTGACTATATACATCAGAAGGAAAACATGCTAGCTAATGCAACATTAAGGCCTGATTGTAAGCATTTCCAAAGTCACAGAAGCCCCAAAGATCCCGTAAATTACAAAGTCACATTACATGCATGCAATGTTCAGTTTTGTTTACCCATAAAATGATACACAGTATTTTGCTGTAAATACCAGACACATTTACAATATATGCAAAAACTAGAATGCAAGTGTTATGTTCCTTATATTAAAGCCTCAAATGTGCCAACAGTGAAAATTCACTTATTCTTAATAAAGAAAAGAAATGGAATATAAATACTCAAAGAAATTACACAAATAAAATGCAGTTTTATATTTGGGAAGCCATATAAATATTCCTTTTATGTGTCCAGACTAAATTATCAATGTACTACTTGGATGGATGTACACTCACTATGTGCTTCACTATTTAACTTGCTCAAATGTGGTATTCTAACACCTATCATTCTCTGGTGTTGATATCAAATCACATCAGTAAATTAAATTATTATGCCCATGTTTGAGCATATTTGCCTACTGGGTATGATTACCTAAATGGAAAGCTGTACAATTTTAGTTTGGGGTTATGTAATTACAGAGATGACCCCATGGGTCAAATTTCCCATAAAGAAGATTAAAGAAAGCTGATTTTCTCACTTACATAGAAGCTTGTGTAGAGAACTTTTAGAGGGTAAATCTGAGGTCAGGATCTTCTTTTTCTCTTTGAGAGAAAGGAAAATAAGAAAGGAACTGTGTTACATGTTCAGTTCTGTTCACAGAGTCCCTAGGCAATCATATAATCTACTTACTCCCTTCTCACCATGGCTTAATTTGAAACTACCTGTTGTTATTTTAGTTCCAGCTGAATAATTTTACCACAATAAATTAGTGTAAAGAAACAAATGCTGAAAATGTAGTATGAACAATACTTGTTCAGGAATAGTTTAAAGGAATAAATATGACATAGGGTTTAGATATGTTTTAAAAAATATGGCCAAATCTGTCCTATACCGTCATCAATTTTATGCTTTATATAAATTAGTACAATTAAACTTCTAGTATTTTTAAGGATCAGATTTTCCTTTGGGATACAACAGAATGAGTGTTTAAATACTTTATGTATGTTTTCAGACTTTCCAAGATATTTTAGAACCAAAATTATCTTAAACTACCTATTTCCAATATATATTAAACAAATGTGCCATGAGTTTTCTGGATCTTCAAGTATAATCTTGACCAATAGTAAGGATTTCATAAGGCCATCTACTTCATCTCTTTGTACCAAACTCTGAGCACACTAGACTGTTCATATTCTTTACCAACCTTACCTCAAGCACCAGCCATAGTAAAGCATCCAAATGCCTTACTAATTTTACTTTAAGTACATCCACCATTAAAAATAATAATTTATTTTATTACCTAACCATTTCAAGGGGATTACATTTAGGTTTTAAAATTTTGTGATGTTCTAGCCAAAATTTTAGCCTTTGTCTGGCATTCTAAAAAGTTCAAATTTTAAATAAAGATGGAAGAATAGACACCTTTCTAAAAATAAAACAAAAACATTCAGTTATTATGAACCATCAGGTTCTGATGTAGCAAAGCAAAGGGATCAATGAAAAAGCATGCTTTAGAATTATTTTTATTTCCAATAAAACCAAACTTTACCACTGTTGTGGTCACAGTTTTCACATGCTGCAAATAGGATGGTGTATTCATAATCACTTCATGGCAGTACTTCAGACAAAACCAGTGATGTGCGCCACAAATATGATCATTTCCTCTGTGGGGTTAGTTGGTAAGCTTGACTTTACAGTTAATATCAACATATTCAACTAAAGAAAATGGATGCACTGCTTCAACATTCAGCTTGAAAATGTTTAGTACTTTCTGCAAACCTAAGTTTAGTTTAGAAAGGTTAATATTCTCTTTCTAAACAATGGCATAGACTCTATATAGCATTTTTAATATATGTATATATAATTATTTGCACTCAGATTTAGAAGGAATTTGCAGATTTACTTGGATAGACTGATCTCATTCAAGTGCTGAGGTTTAGGGGGCTTCTGCAGTGCTGTCGCTGGCAGGCGGGGCATCGCGTTCAGGCTCAGAGACAGCTGGAGACGTGTCAATCACTGCAGGTGGGAAATGACGGCGGCACACAGGGCATGTCCCTGACTGGAGGGAGAAATAAAGCAAGCTCATAGCCAATGGAAGGTCTTAACTATTACACTTATCTTAATAAGAAAATAGAATATCATTATCCTAAACACAAATCATGTAACTTAAAAACAAAAACCTAATAAACTTCAAACCCATACAATACAGAGGCAAAATTATGATGCTATTTCCTCTTCATCTCAGTCAGACTCTCATTTCTTCAAAGGTAAACAGTGTCTCTTAATCATGTTTGTGTCTTTTAGGGCATTCATTTCATCTTACTGAGTATTAACTGAGAGTCTCCTACATTCCTCACTCTGCACTGGTCCTGCGACAGAGGGTTAGCATGGAATTACAGGGCATGTCCTCACTAGAACTGAATTACTGTCATTATTTTATATTTGTTGCCTGTATTAGAGAAACCACAGACCTAATTAATTCACGTTATGTATTACACTGAATCATTCCACTAAGACCTTCTTTATGTATACTAAAGAGTCATTTCAGTGTAGCACAGATATGTCAAAAGAGATGGACTTCAGACCTTCTTTATTAGCCATATTAAACCTTTTAAAAAAGATATGGGAAAATAATGAAAGAAAGAAAGAAAAAAGATATGGAGAGTTAGATGCCTTCTAAATGAAAAATCAACTGAAGGCCTTGGAGGGAAAGTGGGATAGAGAAAGCAGGACAGGGAAAGCTAACTGGGAGTGTATTTTGGGACCAATGGAAGATTATAGAGGTGTCATTTGGTGATAGCATATCTCCTTGCACATCTGTTTTTTTCCCTCAAAGAAATCTCCCTGTTAAAAATCAGGGTGAAGAAATCATGCTGCTGAAGGACGAAGATTTGTATCTTGGGAACCTTTTCTCTAGAGGAAAGGCTTCACACCAAGCTTTTTTGTGACAGGAGACTAGGAGATCGTGAGTTATAGCAAAGTCAATGACAATTCAAGGCTTTACGGTGTATGCTTATAATTGAGGAATTTAATTAAGCAAGCATTTATTGCACACTTGCCATACAGCCTGGGCCCTATGAGCAACATTTTGGAGTCAGATAGATGAGTCACATACTAGCTGTGTAACCTTGGACAAGTAACAATCACTGGAAAATGGGAATAAGGATAAAAGTATATCCCAGAGTCACTGTGAGGATTAAATAGGAAAATACATGAGGCACCTGCCACAGTAGGCACACAAGACACTAGATTCTTCTTATGGCACAAATACTACTGTGGAAGTTTAAAGAAAGGAAGTATTAAGGATAGAAAAGTGGAATTTAAACTGGACCTACCTAGATCATCTACTCTTACAGGTGGTCTACAGAAGACCACAGCAGGCTAAGTAAACATGAGCTAATATACACAGGAGCAAATCTGTATAGACAGGCTGGGGGCTAGAGCACAGCAGGCCTGGAAAGCCAAGACAGAAACCAGTTTTTACAGAGGAATAGTGAACATTTCTGCATTGGATTTTAGAAGTTTTAAGTAGAGTTCTGACAAAGACGGCAATGATGAAGTGGCAGCAGAAGGGGAGCAATAGCAAAGGAAGAGCAAGGAGAGAAAAGGAGGGAGGGAGGGGAGGGAAAAGGAAAGGAGTGGTTGTGGTAAAGAGAGGGGCTCCAGCCATAGGTAAATAATCAGCCGAGAAAGTCATTTGGGAATTTCTACTAAACTGCATGTAAATATCCTTTATGTAAAAACAGAATTCACAGAGAAGATTTAAATAAACTTTTTTTTCTTAAGTAGTTCAAATATAGTTAAAAATTATTAGGTAAGTATTTAAGAATAGTATATAAAGTCTGAATAGGAGGTACTTGAAAGGTTATTAAATATTTCTCATATATCTTCAGAGACACCAATCCATATTAGCAGAATATTTGTATGGAGTATGATTAAGATATAATTAGCTTTATCCTAAAATGATTTCATCATTTTTCGAAATGATTAAATGTCAAGTACTTAGTTGTCTATATTGTTTTTTAGTCAATATTAGTAAAGTAAAATAGTTTGATATTATTAATCATTAAAAGGTCACCAACTTCTAACACTGAATTATAAAGTACTACAATTATGTAGGTAAAAAAATAGATTCAAAAGATATTACTATTATCAATTTGTAGGAAAAACTATTAAAATATTAATTAAAAAAAAGTAAATCTAAAACTCACCTTCTGAAGCCAAATTGAGACACAAGGTTTGTGAAAGAAATGGTGGCAGGGTAACTCTGTTGCTATATCATCCTTTATATACTCACTGCAACAGATTGGACAGCATTGCTCCTGACCAATAGCTGAAAACAACAAATAATTTGATCAGTCCCACAAGTTCAATTTTGATGAAACTGAAAATCAACATATTAACTCATAGATGACACCTATGAAGGACAAAAGAACCAGACTTTGATTAACTGGTGAACATATTTCTGTCTAACAAATGACAGGATTTAATAAACATTGCTTTGTAGTACAGTGGACTGGGGGACATTTGTCCCAGCTTATCACTTGATAAATTAAAAATATTCTTCTATTAGGTGAAAGTTTGTCAGAATCTGGTTTCACAGAAAATCTGATGAAAGTTTCTAAGCGCCAGTATTTTATATTCTAGGTGCACTAATTATATACTTAAACATGTGATATGTCATGTTTTAGAGATCAAATATGCCCTTACCAGTGTGATCTTCAAGCACAAGGGTCTCTGGAAGACCATCAATGCTCTCCTTACTGGCCGGTGGATTGGCCACCTCAACATCCACCGCAAGAGACTCTAAATGTGCCAAGGCGGTCTAAAAAGAGAAGTCACAGCTCCTTGTTAGAAAACACTTCAATAATAAAAAACTATTTTTAAGGTGTCTTATTCTTCAGATACCATTATTCTCTCCCATTAGTTTCCTTTGTTTCAGCTCCCCTCTCTTTTCTGTCTCTTCCAACAGGGACCATCACGGCTACCATCAAACCAAAACATCAAAAAAAAAAAAAAAAAAAAAGCCTTACTTTTCACAAGTGCGACAAAAGTCTATCTTGTCTCAAAAACTATCTACTTCCCTATCATATTTATATTTTCAGAAGAGTGGTTACCTCTTCCAACTTTCAGAAAAGAAAACACTTTGCAGGTTCAATTCATGAAACATAAAATGTGACCAAGATTACTAGCACACTGACACTACTAGATTATCTGGGCTGTGAACTTTACTTACAGGTTCAAATGTTTGTATAAAGTTACTATTATAACAAGGATTGAAAGAACATAAGGTAATATGACCATTGAGTATGAGTCACCCTCATCCGTTTGTAGCTTGATTAGCCCTTCTAGGTACCATTAGATTAGAACTACAGGTAGGACTTATATTCGCAAGACAATAAAGATGTAATCAACACAAGTATCCATCAACAGATGAATGGATAAACAAAATGTGGTAGATAAAGTAAATATATAGCCAAATCCAGAATACTCTGATACTGTAATAAGGTGGTATGTTAGCCACTTTATTCAAGTATAAAAGTTAAAGGACACGAGTATTAAAAATAACTGTAGCCACAATAATTTGTTAATGAATACTAATACAAAGAGGTAAATTGTGACGTTAAACACATAAAAGGGCAGAACTAAAAAGGTAAGCGTTTTTGTAATCAAAGTCATTAGCATAAAGTACCTGTTTATATAAGCCTCACGGTAATTACAAAGCAAAAATCTACATTAGATTCACAAAAGATAAAAAGGGAGGAAATCAAAGAATACCACTACAGAAAGTCAAGTTGCAAGAGAGGGAGAAAGGACAAGGGAACTACAAAACAGCTGGACAATAATTAATAAAATGGCATTAGTAAGTCATTATCTATCAATAATTACTGTAAACATAAGTAGTTTAAATTCCCCAATCAAAATACACAGAGTTGTTGCATGTATAAAAAATAGGACCCAACTATACGTTGTCCATTAGAGACTCTTATCAGCTGCAAGGATACCTAAGAGCTCAAAAGTAAGGAATGGAAAAAGATACTCCATGCAAAAGAAAACCAAGAACAGCAGGGCTAGCTATCTTGTATCACATAAAATAGACTTTAAGCGAGCAGTGGTAAGGAGTAAAAAGAAGGTTATTATATAATGATAAAGGATCAATTTGCCAAGAGGATATACAATCAAAAATAAATACACACCAAACATCAGAGCATCTAAGTATATTAAGCAAATAAAAACAGATCTGAAGTTTGACCTGACAACGATATAACAATAGTAGGGGACTTCAATACCTCACTTTCAAGAACGGATAGATCATCCAGACAGAAAATCAAAAAGCAGACATTTGACTTGAACTATACTTTAGATAAAGGGACCTAACAGACATGCGTAGAACATTCCGCATAACAGCAGCACACACATTTTTCTCAAGTGCACAGGAAACTTCTCCAGGGAGATGAAATTATAGATCATAAAACAAGCCTAAGCAAATTTAAGAAGACTGAAATCATACCAACTATCTTTGCTGACCAAAATGGCAAGAAACTAAAAATCAAAAACAGGCAGAAAACTGGAAATTCCCAAGTATGGGGAAACTAACATACTCCTGAACAATCAATGAGTCAAAGAATAAATCAAAAAGTATCGAAACAAACAAAAATGGAAATGAAAATGCCAATACTTATGGGATGAAGCAAAAGCAGTTCTAAGAGGGAAGTTTATGGTAATAAATGCCTACATTACAAAAAAAAAAAAAAGATCTGAAATAAACAACTTTATACCTCAAGGAACTAGAAAAAGCTAAGCCAAAAGTTATCAGGTGGGAGGAAATAACAAAGATCAGAGCAGAAATAAATCACTAATCACCAGGGAAATGCAAATCAAAACCACAAATACCACTTCACATCTGTTAGAATGGCTACCATAAAAAGACAGAAATAACAAGGGTTGGTGAAGCTGTGGAGATAAGGGAACCCTTGTGCACTGTTGGAATGTAAATTGATGCAGCCACTGTAGAAAGCAGCATGGAGGTTTTTCAGAGAATTAAAAACAGAACTATCATATGATCCAATAATCCTACTTCTGAGTATATATTTAAAGGAAATGAAATCAGGATCTTGAAGAGAGATCTGCACTCCCTAGCTAAGCTAGGGAAACAACCTAAGTGTCCACTGACGAACGAATGGGCAAAGAAGATGTGAATATACACAATAGAATATTATCTGGCTACGAGAAAAAAGGAAATTCTGCTAAGAGAAGACAAAGAACAGAAATACTATATGATTTAATTTATACGTGGAATTTAAAAAAGCTGACCACAAAGAAAAACAGAGAGTAGGATTTTGGCTGCCAGAGGCTGAGAGGTGGAGGAATTGGGGAGATGTTGGTCAAAGGGTACAAACTTCCAGTTATAAGATAAATAAATTCTGCCAATCTAACCTACAGCATGATGATTACAGTTAACAACATTGCATTACATATTTGAAAGTTGCAGAGTAAATCTCAACTGTTCTCACCATAAGAAATGCTACCATGATACTTTCCCTGTACGTTAAATCAACACACTGTACACTTAAATTTATACATTGCTGTATGTCACTTTTATCTCAGTAAGGATGAAAAAAGTGATACATACATAACATTATTCAGCATTAAAAAGAAAATTCTGACACATGCTACAGCATGAATGAACCTTAAAGGCATTATGTTAAGTGTAATAAACCAGTCACAGCAGGGTAAATACTGTATGATTTCACTCCTCTGAGGAATCAAAAGTAGTAAAACACAGAGACAGAAAGTAAAATGGTAGTTGCCCTGGGCTGGCGAGAGGAGAGATTAGGGAGTCATTGTTTACAATGTACTTAATGCTACTTAACTATGTATTTAAAAATGGTTAGAATGACAAATTTTACACTATGTGTATGTTACCACAATAAAAAATAAGAAAACTAGGCCTTCCAAGTAGGAGGAGCATTCTGCCTGATAGTTAACACTGTGTTCTCTTGGATGGCAAACATCATCTTTTGTATATTCCTCAGGATCCAGTCTAGACAGTTAAGCAATGAGTTACATATTCCCAAAAAGGATTCATCACAAGAGTTAACAGTTAATAAATGAACACTAAGTTTGAATCTGGATTTGCAGAGAGACTGCAAAAAGAAAAACAGTACGCCAGTAACTGAATTATCCAAGTTCATCTTCCATTTCTGCTCATAGCCAGATAACAGATCTGGACTTTTTAAAATAAGTATTTTCCTGTCAGCTGGCATGACCTTAAATTAAGCTTTATTGCTAGAGGGATCTGGAGAGACATCACAAGAGGGAAGGACTTGGCTTCTTGGTTTTAGTGGTGTTGCTAGGCAGGTGCTTACAGTGGGTGAGGCTTCCCTAGTGGGAGCTCCTCCAGGGTGGGAAGCTTCTCTAGCGCTCGGCTCCAGGAACATGCGCAGTTTCTCCAGTGCCTGACAGCGGCAGTATAACATGGCCAGCAGCTTCCCCCGGCATGCATCCTGGGTGGTTCTGTAGCAGTGTGCTCCCAGTTAGCCACCTCCCTGTGAACAGTTTCCCCAGCACTCCAGAGTGCAGATTTTTACCAAGTTCTGCCAGCACCAGTAGCACAGATACTTTTATTTGCCTGGGGGTGGAGAGGTGGAATATCTCTCTGAATCCTAAGGCCATTCCTATATTCTTTAAAGTTTACTTTAACTTCCCAGTAGCCAATTCCTCATTATTCTAACCTACTGTTGTAGTTAATAATTATTTATATTAAACTTACTCTGTTCAATTTATATTCCCTCATGTGACTGAGCCCAGACTGACACAGAACTGTTATCAGGAATGGTCTTATGAAGCATGAATGGGATTTGGGGATTGCTCTGGTTGGGCCTTTGGGCTTGGCCTTGCACTAGTGCAGATAGGGACAGGATGCTATCAATCCATGGCCTGTAGTGGCATCACAATTAGTCAAACATCACTGTGGCTGACTGCAATCAATGCCAGCTAAAAAACCTAGTAGGAGCCCAGGTAGCTGCTAGACTTGACCTTCTGTCACAATGACTTATAAAAACTGTAATGTGGGATGGATTCTTTTGAGTGCCCTTGCAAGCTTACAAAGAGAAAATGACAAACTCAGGCCCATTAACTCTCAGATCTCAGAGCAAAGCACAGTGTAAGAACCAGAGAGTACCCATGATAACCACAAAAAAAAAACCCTTTGCTCCTGAAAATTAAACATACAAATTTAGTTACGTAGATTGCTGAGTTAAAATGACGGTTTAATTCTTAGTCTTGTCAAGTTTCTCAAAAGTTCTATCATTGATTGGCTAAATCAGGATTCTGAAAACTTAGAATGGGACACCTGGTTTAACTCAGATGAAACTATTTGTAAGTTACTGAGTCTCCTTTTAGCAGTAGACGTAGCTTACCTGCCACAGACCAGCTCCCTTTACTTGAAAATCCTGTGATAATCTTACTTGGAGTATATACCTCTTAGTACTTCTATGCCCAACAGTAAAGTTACCAGAAAATTATAGCAGCCAAAAAAGGCAGGGTGACTGAGGACAGACTCTTCAGGAATGTAGGCTTGGGTCACTTCACGACATAAAGAATCCCAACCAGCTGAGATTCTTGCTAAATTCAGGGAATGTATGAAGTGGGTTATAGAAGAAGGAAGCCGTAGCTATCAATTATAGCCTGTTACTAAATACAGAAACAAGGACTAGTAGCTTTGCATATTTTCTATCTGCTTATTGTAGGTATGTTATTTGCTAACCGGTTTTCCTTTCTCTTTCCCATTTTTATTTCTATAGCAGTTAAGTTTACAATTTAATCTTTACATAAGAGAGTATTAAAGTTGACTGACTGAATTTGTGGAGTAATTAGTATAGACAAACATGGGCATGAATCTTGGGGCTGTTCATCTGTTCATTCTGGAGAAAGGGTGAAAACTTGGTTTGTAAGAATAGCTGTTTATTGTTTGGTAGAAACACAGTTGCATTGTTGTTGGATGGGAGTTCAAATGAGCATAGAAAGCTGTATATGGAATCCAAGTCGTCAAAGGAATGGACTGCTCCAATTTTCAATTATTACTCTTCAGATCCAAGTTCACTGTTTCTGTCAGTCCTGTGAAAACAGATCTGGGCCATTTAAATATGTTCCCTTCTGGGCTGTCATGATGTTAAGCTTTGTTCAGAGAGGATGCTGAAGAGACAGTGCAGGAGGAAAAGGGCTTTGCTTTTGATCTGGTGTGCCTGCATGACAGGCTTTTGTGGCACGCGTAGCTTTCTCTAGCACCAGACTCCTGTCATGCCAGTTCCTCTAGCATCTAGCTTTTGCAATGCACGTATGCCAGCAGCACCCAGGGGCCCATCAGTTTCCCCAGCATCACCTTGGACAGTTCTGTAGCAGAGTGCTTCCAGCGAGACATCAGCCTATGAATAGCTTTCCCCAGCAGCCTACACGGCAGATTTCCAGGAAGTTCTGCCAGCACAGCACCACAGTGACATCTCTTAGTCAGTGAGCCACAGCTGTGCCATCTCCATCAGGGGCTGGGCCCCAGCCCTGCAGTGGAGTGGGGGCTCTTCCTTAGGTGATCTTAGCCCTGTGGGTGTAGCTGCTCTTTATATGTGCTTTTTCTGTACTCTTTAGAGTTATCTTTATTCTTTATTACTCAAATCCTGTTGTAGTTGATAGCCTTTATATTAAACTTTCCCATCAAGAGATAGGAAATGGAAAGAGCCTGTTATTTCTCTCTCCTTTCTCACATAACTATAGTCATGAATCCTAGGGACTCTTCCGAGTCCCTATGTACTTCTCAAGATGGATCTAAGAAGTCACCTGTGCTACGCATAAACAAAAAGAATGATACTATTTATAGAAAGTTCCATTTTGGGAGGTTATTCTAGGCTAACTATGCTTTGATACATGTTTGTCTCAATGAGGTCATTATTCTTTTCTGATGATTATTTGCACTTCATAGTACTGATAGCTGGAATTTCATATATGTAATAATTTGTCTTTGTACTGACATATATTTAAGGTGATCTGGAATCACTTATAAGCAAAAAGGGCAAGAGACCATTTTATGGCCACTGCTATGAAGATCTATAAAAATACAAAAATCTATCTACATCTTAGTATATTTTCAAGAGTTAGTCCAAGTGTCAGAAAGACTACTAAATAGGAAAATGGCGGCGTGAGCAGGGCGGCAGAAATCTCCTCCCAAAACTATATATATCTATGAAAATACAGCAAATACAACTATTCCTAAAAGAGAGACCAGAATACACAGGAAAGTGCACGGCATGCAGCTACACCCGAGAAGACTCGGCACCCCGCGAGGTGGGTAAGATACTGAGCCGCGATCCGGCAGAACCCGAGCACTCCCCAACCCCAGCGCACCAGCGGCAGGAGCGGATTCAGAGCCGGGAGGGAGTGGAAGTACACTCCGCGAAATAACCGGCCCGGTGATCTGCACGGGGAGGGCTGACACACATTGCGCATGTAGCGGAGACTGGAGAGACAGAGGGTGCAGGATCTGAGCTGGGAACACGCCAGGGTGCTTGCAGCGGGCTCCAGGGAAGAAAAAAGAAAAGAAAAGCGTGTGCTTTCTTCAGCGGTCTTAAAGAGACAGGGACCCAGGGGAGTAGCCGGATTGCCGCGGCACACTCAGCCCAGCAGGCTGGGAGTCCTGGGGAGTTTCGGACCCCTTAGCTGGCGACTGGGAAAGGGTGGCCGCACTTCGACTTCCCACAGAGATCAACAGCATCCCATTCGTTCCCACCCCGGCCATAAAGGGCCCTGCGGAGCGGCAAGGCCACGGCTATGGAATAGTGGAGCAACAGCACCACCTACAGCATCCCCACAGAATCTACTCCCGGTGGGAGTTTTGTTTTGTTTTGTTTTTTGTTTTTCTTCTCTTTCTTTTTTCTTTTCTTTTCTTTCTTTTTGACTTTTTTCTTTTTAAACTCTTAAAGAGCCCAGCTGACATACGTGGCAACTACCAGCAAACACTTCTATAGCCATGAAAAGACAGAGGAATATGGTCCAGACTAAAATCTACCAGACAACCCCAGAGAGGGAGCCTGAAGGGATGGAAATGCAGTCTTCCTGAAAAAGAATTCAGAATAAAAGTCATAACCATGCTGATGGATCTACAGAGAAATGTGCAAGAGCTGAGGGTGGAAGTGAGGGAAGTGAGGAAAGACAATGCAGAAATCAGACAAGCGATCGATGGACTTAACAGCAGACTGGATGAGATGCAAGAGACTGTTAATGGAATGGAAATCAGAGAACAGGAATACAGAGAAGCTGAGGCAGAGAGAGATAAAAGGATCTCTAGGAATGAAAGAATATTAAGAGAAATGTGTAACCAATCCAAACAGAACAATATTCGCATTATAGGAGTACCAGAGGAAGAAGAGAGAGAAAAAGGGATAGAAAGTGTCTTTGAAGAAATAATTGCTGAAAACTTCCTCATGCTGGGGAAGGAAATAGTCTCGTAGTCCACGGAAGCCCACAGATCTCCCAACACAAGGGACCCAAGGAAGACAACACCAAGACACATAATAATTAAAATGGCAAAGATTAAAGATAAAGACAGAGTATTAAAGGCAGCTAGAGAGAGAAAAAAGATCACCTACAAAGGAAAACCCATCAGACTATCATCAGACTTCTCAACAGAAACCTTATAGGCCCGAAGAGAATGGCATGATATACTTAACATAATGAAACAGAAGGGCCTTGAACCAAGAATATTGTATCCAGCACGATTATCATTGAAATATGATGGAGGGATTAAACAATTTCCAGAAAACGAAAGTTGAGAGAGCTTGCCTCTCATAAACCACCACTACAGGTATCTTAAACAGACTGCTCTAGAGGGAAGCACCCCTAAGGCTAAAAAGATGTCACCAGAGAAAATAAAAGCATAGCAAAGAAAGCAGACCATCCAAATACTAACTAAAGGCAAAGAATAAAACACCTAGTATATAAAGAATGGAGGAGGAAGAATAAGAAGGGAGAGAAATAAAGAATCATCAGACTGTGTTTACAATAACCTAACAAGAAAGTTAAGTTAGACTGTTAGATAGTAGAAAATTTACCCTTGAACCTTTGGTAACCACAAATCTAAAGCCAGCAATGGCAATAAGTACATATCTATCGATAATCACCCTAAATGTAAATAGACTGAATGCACCAATCAAAAGATACAGAGTAACAGAATGGATAAAAAAGCAAGACCCATCTATATGCTGCTTACAAGAGACTCACCTCAAACCCAAAGATATACACAGACTAAAAGTGAAGGGATGGAAAAAGACATTTCATGCAAACAACAAAGAGAAAAAAGCAGGTGTTGCAGTACTGGTATCAGACAAAATAGACTTCAAAACGAAGAAAGTAGCAAGAGACAAAGAAGGACATTACATAATTATAAAGGGGTCAGTCCAACAAGAAGATATAACCATTATAAATATATATGCACCCAACACAGGAGCGCCAGCATATGTGAAACAAATACTAACAGAATTGAAGGAGGAAATAGACAGTAATACATTCATTTTAGGAGACTCAAACAGACAGGAAATAAGTAAAGACACAGAGGCACTGAACAACACACTAGAACAGATGGACCTAATAGACATCTACAGAACTGTGCACCCAAAAGCAACAGGTTACACATTCTTCTCAAGTGCACATGGAACATTTTCCAGAATAGACCACATACTAGGCCACAAAAAGAACCTCAGTAAATTCAAAAATATTGAAATCCTACCAACCAACTTCTCAGATCACAAAGGTATAAAACTAGAAATAAATTTTAGAAAGAAATCAAAAAGGCTCACAAATACATGGAGACTTAACAACATTCTCCTAATTAATCAATGGGTTCATGACCAAATCAAAACAGAAATCAAAGAATATATGGAGACTAATGACAACAACAACACAAAGCCACAACTTCTGTGGGACGCAGCAAAGGCAGTTCTAAGAGGAAAGTATATAGCAATCCAGGCCTTTTTAAAGAAGGAAGAACATTCCCAAATGAATAGTCTAAAGACACAATTACTGAAATTGGAAAAAGAAGAACAAATGAGGCCCAAAGTCACCAGAAGGAGAGACATAATAAAGATCAGAGAAGAAATAAATAAAATTGAGAAGAATAAAACAATAGAAAAAAAATTGATGTAACCAACAGCTGGTTCTTTGAAAAAATAAACAAAATAGATAAACGCCTAGCCAGACTCATTAAGAGAAAAAGAGAATCTACACACATAAACAGAATCAGAAAGGAGAAAGGAAAAATAATGACGGACCCCACAGAAATACAAAGAATTATAAGAGAATATTATGACACTCTATATGCTAGCAAGCTGGAAAACATAGAAGAAATGGACAACTTCTTAGAAAAATACAACCTCCCAAGACTGACCAAGCAAGAAACAGAAAAACCAAACAGACCAATCACCAGGAATAAAATTGAATTGGTAATCAAAAAACTACTCAAGAACTAAACCCCAGACCTGATGGATTCACTTCTGAATTCTATATAGAGAAGGAATAACACCTATTCTCCTTAAAGTTTTCCAAAAAATAGAAGAGGAGGGAATACTTCCAAACTCAGTCTATGAAGCCAGCATCACTCTAATACCAAAACCGGGCAAAGACTTCACCAAAAAAGAAAATTACAGAGCAATATCCCTGATGAACATAGATGCAAAAATACTCAACAAAATATTAGCAAACCGAATTCAAAAATACATCAAGAGGATCATACACCATGATCAAGTGGGATTCATCCCAGGGATGCAAGGATGGTACAATATTCGAAAATCCATCAACATCATCCACCACATCAACAAAAAGAAGAACAAAAACCACATGATCATCTCCATAGATGCAGAAAAAGCATTTGACAAAATTCAGCATCCATTCATGATTAAAACTCTCAACAAAATGGGTATAGACGGCAAGTACCACAACATCATAAAGGCCATATATGACAAACCCACAGCTAACATCATACTTAACAGCGAGAAGCTGAAAGCTTTTCATCTGAGATCGGGAACAAGACAGGGATTCCCACTCTCTCCACTGTTATTCAACATAGTACTGGAAGGACTAGTCACGGCAATCAGACAAAACAAAGACATACAAGGCATCCAGATTGGTGAAGAAGAAGTCAAATTGTCAGTATTTGCAGATGATGTGATATTGTACATAAAAAACCCTAAAGACTCCACTCCAAAACTACTAGAACTAATATCTGAATTCAGCAAAGTTGCAGGATACAAAATGAACACCCAGAAATCTGTTGATTTCTTATACACTAACGATGAACTAACAGAAAGAGAAATCAGAAAAACAATTCCATTCACAATAGCATCAAAAAGAATAAAATACCTAGGAATAAACCTAACGAAGGAAATGAAAGACCTGTAGTCTGAAAACTACAAAACACTCCTAAGAGAAATTAAAGAGGACACTAACAAATGGAAATGCATCCCATGCTCTTGGCTAGGAAGAATAAATATTGTCAAAACGGCTATACTACCTAAAGAAATCTACAGATTCAGTGCAATCCCTATCAAACTACCAACAGCTTTCTTCAATGAACTGGAAGAACTAATTCTAAAATTCATATGGAACCACAAAAGATTCCGAATAGCCAAAGCAATCCTGAGAAGGAGGAATCAAACAGGGGAAATTACGCTCCCTGACTTCAAGCTCTACTACAAAGCCACAGTAATCAAGACAATTTGGTATTGGCACAAAAACAGACCCACAGACCAGTGGAACAGAATAGAAAATCCAAACATTAACCGAAACATTTACAGTCAATTAATATTTGATAAAGGAGCCTTGCATATACAATGGGGAGATGACAGCCTCTTCAGCAGCTGGTGTTAGAAAACTGGACAGCTACATGTAAGAGAATGAAACTGGACTACTGTCTAGCCCCATACACAAAGATAAACTCAAGGTGGATCAAAGACCTGAATGTAAGTCATGAAACCATAAAACTCTTAGAAAAAAACATAGGCAAAAATCTCTTGGACATAAACATGAGTGACTTCTTCATGAACATATCTCCTCGGGCAAAGGAAATAAAAGCAAAAATGAACAAGTGGGACTATAGCAAGCTGAAAAGATTCTGTACAGCAAAGGACACCATCAGTAGAACAAAAAGACATCCTACAGTATGGGAGACTATATTCATAAATGACGTATCTGATAAAGGGTTGACATCCAAAATATATAAAGAACTCATGCACCTTAACAAACAAAAAGCAAATAATCCAATTAAGAAATGGGCAGAGGACATGAATAGACAGTTCTCTAAAGAAGAAATTCAGATAGCCAACAGGCACATGAAAAGATGCTCCACATCACTAGTCATCAGAGAAATGTAGATTAAAACCACAGTGAGATATCACCTCATACCAGTGAGGATGGCCACCATCCAAAACACAAACAACAACAAATGTTGGCGAGGATGTGGAGAAAAGGGAACCCTCCTACACTGCTGGTGGGAATGCAAATTAGTTCAACCATTGTGGAAAGCAGTATGGAGGTTCCTCCAAAAACTGAAAATAGAAATACCATTTGACCCAGGAATCCCATTCTTAGGAATTTACCGTAAGACTGCAGCAGCCCAGTTTGAAAAAGACATGTGCACCCCTATGTTTATCGCAGCACTATTTACAATAGCCAAGAAATGGAAGCAACCTAAGTGTCCATCGGTAGATGAATGGATAAAGAAGATGTGGTACATATACACAATGGAATATTATTCAGCCATAAGAAGAAAACAAATCCTACCATTTGCAACAACATGGATGGAGCTAGAGGGTATTATGCTCAGTGAAATAAGCCAAGCTGAAAAAGACAAGTATCAAACGATTTCACTCATATGTGGAGTATAAGAACAAAGAAAAAAAAATGAAGGAACAAAACAGCAGTAGACTGACAGAACCCAAGAACGGACTAATAGTTACCAAAGGGAAAGGGACTGGGGAAGATGGGTGGGTAGGGAGAGATAAGAGGGAAAAAGGGGCATTAAGATTAGCAGATGTAATAATGTTGGGGGGGCATGGAGAGGGCTGTACAACTCAGAGAAGACAAGTAGTGTTTCTATAGCATCTCACTATGCTGATGGACAGTGACTGTAATGGAGTTGGTGGGGGGGACCTGATGAAGGGGTAGTTTAATAACCGTAATATTGCACATGTAATTGTAGATTAATGATACCAAAATAAATTATATAAAAATAAATAAATGAAAAAGACTACTAAATAGCCCAACTGAAATAGATCTAGGTTTAAAGCAGCATAATTCTTTGTCAGTACCAAACTTAGTTACTGCAGAATAAAACAGAACTTAGTTTTTTAACAATGAAGATGTATAACAAATGATTTAATACTTATTTTGAATGACCACTGAATCTACCTTTGGTAGATGATTACCTGGCTAAGTGCTGATCTGAATGTATCTGTGAATACAGCCATTTACTGAGAGCTGACCACTACACCAGGTATTCTGCTAAGTGCTTTAACACACTCACAATTACCCATTGGGGTAAATTTTATTATTCCTCCTTTGTAGATGAAGATCTGAAGCTTAGAGGTTAAGTACACTGTCCAAGGTCACACAGCCTAAATGAAACTAACTCAAAAGCCTGAGCTCCTGCCTCAAGTACTACCTTCCTAAGGCCTGTACCTCAGTGTATATGAGGTGCATGGGAAGACTTTCACAAGGGCCCAGGCCATGGGGAGTCCTAAGACAGTCAATTTCAGTCACCCTTCTTACCAAATGTTTCCTCAAGCTGATCTAACAAAACACTTGTAGTTGTCGAAGTATCACACTGGTTCTTTGTTCCCACATTCCTTTTATAATAACCTTTCCCCCACTTTATAAATAAAAGCATACTTCTTACTGTTCAAAGCAGCAATATGAACGAACTCTAATTACTGAATAACAAAGATTTGTAGGTGGTTTCCAATCATTTGCTTTCAAAAAAAAATTGGAGGAGGATCTAAACACCTTGTCAAGTTGATGTTATTTTGCCAAGTAAATCAGAAGAATTGAGTGACAATACAATATTATAAACTCCTTTCATCCCTATTAATTTATTTATGTGTACAAAGTTTCTCACACATTTATAAAGACAAAAACCAAATAAAATAGATGCTTGACTATGTTTCATTCTAGAAATAAAATTCAGTCATAAAATGAGGAAAGAAAAAAGCCTCTATCTCATTAAGACATACATTTCCAGTAAAATTTAATTATTTATCAAAATGTTTTTTGATTAATAGATACTACTAACATTTTTAGCTCAATCTAAACCAATGTTTTTCCACTTAAATTCTTAAACTTATTTTTACTGCAAAGAGTTATGACAGGGTAAACAGTATTACTTAGGATTTACGTTAAAAAATTTTAGCTGAAACCATAAACATGTGCAAGAGATGCATTTTTCTTTTCAAAATTTATTTAGAAGTGAGTAAAAACCTCTAATACCCATTATGAATAGCTAAACATCTTAATATTTCACACTATTCTCTCTCAAATCTGAGACAGAAATATGAATCAAATGTTTATTGCCAATATTTTCACCAACAGACACCACCTGAAAAATCAGTCCAGTATTGGAAAAATAACAGAAATGAAAAAAACTAGTGCCAAAAGGAGATAAGGATGTTTGAGAAAAAAATAAACAAAAAAAAAGCACTAAGTTTGCCTTATTTCTGTTTCACTTAAAGAGTATTAAATCTAAAAGGAAATATAAATTATAAACTATTTCAGCTTTGTTGTTCAAATGATTAAACAAGAGTATACTACACATAGAAAAACAGACATTTCTACAGAGTGATAGGAAGATGGAACTGTACTCACTCTCTAGGGGTGAAACATGTCTTAATCAAATTAAAATAAAGCAGAAAACTAAAGCTGAGGAAACTGTTAAAACTGTGGGGAAGAGAGACACACCACCATTAATCAGAAGCAGAAAGAAAGATGGGTAAGAATAACACACTGGGTTCCCTAGGAGCAGAAACCAACAAGGTGAGGACTGTAAGTTTCCCTGGACATACTAGGTCCTTTCTTGCCTCCTGTTTTCATCCACTCTCCTAGGGCCTTTACCTAGTATGACCTCCCATAACCCATCTCTCTGGCTTTTCTTTCAAGACACCAATCAAACATTACATTCCCTGTTAGTAACAATAAAGGTTTTAATTCGTAAAACTTCTTTTTTAGGATACCTTCATATTATAGGGGACTATAAACCACTAGCATAATAATGGAAAAGACTGCTTAAACATTGTGAAACCAGACTGTAGAATGGATGTATTGCACTGTAGTCACTTAAAATTTATTTAGCTCATGGAAGTTAGTGATCCTTAATCATTACATACTGTATTTCAGATGTAAGTTATCATGCTGTGCCATTATTTCATATCTGTCAGAATTTGGCAAGGCAAGTTAAATAATCTGCAAAGTTCCAAGCGCATCCTGGCTCATGATGCTCTTTCTGACTTTTCTCTTAGAACACAGGATTTCTGCTATGGTCATTTTAAGAAAAACACACCACAAAGCTAACTAAGAGCAATGATCTCCATGGACGATTTCACACACACACACACACACACACACACACACACACACACACACACACAAAGTAATGCCAAAACAGAGGGCTAAGTGCATGTGCATGTAGATAGATATGTTTATCTATTTATCTACCTCTATCACCTAATTTACGAATCTATGAATTTTCTAATCTCACAAGATTTCAAGATAAAATGCTATTATAACATCCCTGAAAATACTTGCATTCATTTTTTATCTTTCACTTTTGACTAGTTCACGTTATTACTGTTCCTCTACTTTGGAAATAATTTTGGAAATAGTGATTTAAAGAAAACACTTCTTATAATTTAATCCACCTGTACAGTGGAAGCTCCCAAAGGTGCAAATGCTTGGGCTTTTGCTCTTAGGCAACAATTATGAAAAAGTATTTGTATTTTAGTCAAGTAAGTTAAAGAAAGTGAGGCAAACTTAGGCACCAAATGTGGCACATTTATTAAAGTGTGCATGTGTGTGGGAATGAGGGCAAGTACACTTTCTAACTGCATTAAGCAAAGAAAGAGTATTTAGAGGTCATGAGAATAAAAAAAAGAGATGTGATTTGTAATATATCCTTAGAGATCTTCAATTTCGTTTCACGAACACACCTGTATATGTGTATAAAACATTCAGATGTACAGACTTGTATAATTCAATTAAGGAAAAGTGTATTTCCTAAATGTAAGCAAAACATTTTCCATTATGCTGAAAAACTGGGAAATATTGTCATTTTCGTTAAACTGACAGGATGTCAAGTGTAATTTATATACATAGACTGGTGGCAATCACTGTTCTGTACCTGTCATTAAATTTATGAGAAAATTATTTACCTTTCCCTAAGAGCAGTTAAGAAAAAAAACAAACCTCTAATTTTTATCATTTTGCATCCCACCAACTTATACATGGACATTAATCACTAAAATACCTCCATTGCCTGGGCTAAGCGTTCTTCTAAAGCCATGTAGGTGAGGAATTGCGGATCCACATAAGAAATAGCTTCAGCAACTCCTAGTCCATCAGCAAAACCGTCAAACAGGCTGGGAAAAAAAAAATTGGGGAAATCTTTATGGTAAAGACATAACTGTATTAGCATACTGGTAAGTCATAAACATACTACAAACAGAAAACCTTAAAACATTTTAATATAAATCTTGTGTAGTGAGGGGCTCAAAGAATACTACAGAAAAGTTAAATACTGAGCATAAGGAATTAAGGTACCACTACCTCCCCAACAGGCTGCCACATGCACTGCACAAAATCTGTAGGAAAATTCTTTTTATGTATCTAGTTCTAATTTTGGGGACTACTTATGGCCAGGACAAAGGTAGTACCTTTTCCCTCCTATTTCTTTCCCATACAGTTCCCCTTGTTTTAATTTTCAATCTAAATTTAGGTGAGAACATGATAAAGAGAATTACAGCATTTATTTTAATTCTATCATTACTCAAAGCCTTGGTTTTTCTTCTCTACTTTGTACTGCTTAACTACTTTGGGCTTAAAAAAAATTTTATTTTCTCAAGTCTTTCTCATTAATCTCTTCTTATTCTCCTAAGAAATAGGCCATTTTCATTATCATTCAGCTTGAAAATTATTAGCTCATATTGCTCATTTTTATTATATTTTTCCTAAAGGACTGTAATCATTATTTCTTAATCTGGCCCTGATCTCATTCTAGACATACACAGATTCCACCTTTTCATCTAGTCGTGGAAATACTAAGTACTTCAAAATTTGGAAATGGTAAATAGTAATGTCCTCAGTCCTCTTCTTTTTAATCTTGCTTCCCTGAAATTACATTAAAGTCCATGTCTTAATTATCTTCTCTGTAGTAATTCCTAAACTTCTACCTAGTTCTTGAGCTCTTGACCTACCTTTTTAGTTTTCCGTGGGGCATTCTGCCTCAATGAACTCCCATCACCTCATATCCATGATCCTAAAACTGACTTAATTTTGTCTACCTACAAGCAAATTTCTGTTAACTTCTGTGTTCCTATCGGAACTTGATTATCATGGCCAGAAACATGCACTGTTACACAAGCTAGCTCAAAACAATTTTGATGCCAACTTTTGTGCCATCATTAAAATGACAAAATATATTGCCAACAGATAAAGAAGTAGTCTTGTGAAGAATGTATTATAGCTCAGCAGTATCTAGAAATCAGCAGACCCCCATGGTACAAAGGAACAACATTCTCATACAATCACAGGTTTTAGAATTAGAATTAAAACTAAGAATTAGTGAATCCAACCTCCCTTGCAATGACAGAATTCCTTCATCTAGCAGTGAGATGTAGTGCCAAGAGAAAAGGCTCTGATGTCAGTCAGATAGGGATTTACTTCACATTTAACTGAGTCATAGTTAAAAATATGAACAATTTATTTACCTGTTTCTTCATCTATAAAACAAATTAAATAAATAGACGTATATAGATACCTGGCACAGACAAGGCACCAGAGCAGGCTTTCAAGAACAACAGAACTACTCCTCCCATGTGGAAAATACACTGCTTTATAAGTGGTAATTGCCAGTGTAGAACAGCTCTATTAGAAGTTTGAAACTTAGGTGAAGTAAGTGCTCTAGTTCTGCATGCTGAAACAACATAAGCTATATCCACTTTCTCTTTTCACAAAATGCCCTTCAAATGGTTAGAATCAACTGTCTCCCAAGAATGCTTTCTTTCTCTAGGCTGAACAAATCTGGACACTCAAAGCATGATGTCTGGTTATAATTCAGTCACTGAAGAAAAATCAGCTAATATTAAAAATTCTAGTATCATTCATTTGGCAATTACCATGGTAATAACTGCTTCAGAGAAGAACCACTAATGATACTAGAACTAGTTGATGGAAGTTTTTCAAGAAACAGGTTATTTACATAGTCTCAAAGTATCTTCCCACTAAACACCTATTAATTATAAAGGGAAAAAATAGCAACTGTACAGTGAAGAAATCTGAAAACACCCTAACCAAGTGATGAGAATTAACATCACTAGTAACAGGACAATTTGCCATCATGTGCCTTCTGATTAAACTGAGAAAAACAAAACATCACTTCTATGGTGTTACTAAAAATTTGTAACTTGTATCTATTTATGACATCAGACAAATCCAACCTAAGGGACAGTCTACAAAACAAATTGACTGTACTTTTAAAAAAATGTCAAGGTTATGAAAGATAAAGACAGACTGAGGATATGTTACAGATTAAAAGAGAATAAAGTATAATGAGTGGTCCTGGATTAGACCAGAAAAAAGTTTCTCTAATGGCATTAGTGGGACAATTACAGGTATTTGAATAAGGTCTGTAGATAAGATAAATAGTACTGTATCAGTATTAATACCCTGATTTGACAATTTTACTGTGTTAAATTAAAAAATGTCCTTGTTTTTAGGAAATTCATTCTAGACTATGGGTAAAGAGGCATCATGTTTACAACTTACTCATAAATGGGTCAGAAAAAAAATATCATAAATATGGAGAAAAAAAGGAAAGAGAGAATGATAACACAAATGTGGTAAATGTTAACATTTAGGGAATCCTGGTGAAGGATACATGGAAATTCTTTCGTACAATTTTTGCCATTTTTCTCTAAGTCTGAAATAATTTCAAAATAGTTTAAACAATCCTGTTATTAAACCATGGTTATATCCACACAGAACTAATTTCTCACAGTTTTATTAAGTTAATAATTATAACCCCAATTTCTTACAGGAAGATAAAGAGGTTATCAAAGGTAGTTATCAAAAGAAAAATAAATGGTACAGTTGCTATTTTTAAATCTAAAACCCAGGTTTTCACACCAACTCCTACCACACCAATCTATGAGATACTATCTGGGTATTCTATAATACTTCTGTGACTCTGTCACAGCACATGAACTTTTGATAGAGAACTTTTTCTATTTCCTTTAAACTAACATAAAGAAACAAAAAACATTTTTTTCCTAAGTGGTGAACTGGGGAAAAAAAAAAGTGTCACATTTGGCTTTAAAGATAAGAATTGCTACTGCTCGTTTGCTATGGCTTTTCCGTTTAGTTGTCAACATGACATTCTATTTTAATATGCAAATCAAACCATATTTTCACCTAATCAACCTTTTAGCTACTGCCACATGTATATTAATGCCACATAAGCAAATAAGGAAGTACTGCCATATCTAAGTAAAATAAAAAACTTCTGTCTTAAAATTAATGCTAAAATGATTTGCATATGAAAAAATACTTTTAAGTTCTCAAATTTTGAGACAATCAGCAATATCTCTAAAATCTTAATACAATAGCCATATCCAGAAATATCATCAATGAAGTAGAAGCTAAAATAAAAGTTTCAAATTTAAAACACATCAATTATTCCTTCAAATTTTTACATGGAACGCTTTTTTGAAAGTTATTTGAAATATTTATCAAGATGTTAAAAACAGCACTTTTCTCAATAATGTACCTCTATTAATCTGTCCTACAGAACTAACCTGAAGTACAGAACAAGTTTAATGGGGGGTATAAATTCACTGCATTATTTCAAAGGGAAACGATCAATTAAATTCTAGTGCATCTATAAGATGGAGCATCTACCTAATGGAGCTATAAAAAATTGTTTTTACAAAACTCTGAAAATGTGCAAAAGAAAAATTTCATTGTATGAAACCGTAATTGCCTCCTAACATGCACAGGTAATGCTAAACAGACAATTCTGTCATCTGCTCAGCACTTTGAGGATTTACTTTGCATAATGGAAGAGAAGATGTCAGAATTAACAAGTTCAGTATGAGAGTAACAGGCAGACCTAAGAGAGGGAGGAAAAGAAGGGAGCACCAAGATCGGCAAGACCAGGACTAAATGAAGCCACTGATTTTTGTATAGTGTTTGGAGAGCCCGAAGATGGGTTTTGGAGAACAGGAATTTTAAGATGAATTACCAACTCTGTGGCTGTGAAAAGCTCCATTTCTAATTCTACAAGATGGTAAAATGGTCAGCAAAGTCTGCTTTACACATATAATTTTTGTTTTTTCCTGGGAAGTAAGAAGAAGAAAGATAAGGAGGATTTCAAGATGCTGACTTTTGTGTCTGGAACAATTTGGAGAAGGATAATGAAATAACTATACATAAAGAAGAAAAACCAAAGTGACAAAGGATGCTTTTAAAAATTTAAGTACTAAAAAGCTGCAGAGTTACCACACAATATGAATAAGTTTTTCTTGACTTATTTTTTTCTAAATTTTCTGGAATGGAATTTTAACTGGAAAAACAAAAGACATATTCTTAAAAATGTATCTGCAGAAACCATAAAACTCTTAGAAGACAACATAGGCAAAAATCTCCTGAATATAATAAGCATGAGCAACTTCTTCCTGAGCGCATCTCCTCGAGCCAGGGAAACAAAAGCAAAAATGAACACATGGGACTACATCAAACTAAAAAGCTTCTGTATGGCAAAGGACACCATCAACAGAACAAAAAGGAATCCTACGGTATGGGAGAAAAGATTTGTAAATGACATATCTGACATCGGGTTAACATCCAAAATAAAGAACTCACACACTTCAACACCCAAAAAGCAAATAACCTGATTAAAAAATGGGCAGAGGATATGAAGAGACACTTCTCCAAAGAAGAAATTCAGATGGCCAACAGACACATGAAAAGATGCTCCATATCACTAATTATCGGGGAAATGCAAATTAAAACCACAATGAGATATCACCTCATACCAGTAAGGATGGCCACCATCCAAAAGACTAAGAACAACAAATGCTGGTGAAGATGTGGAGAAAGGGGGACGCTCCTACACTGCTGGTGGGAATGTAAGCTAGTTCAACCATTGTGGAAAGCAATACAGAGGTTCCTCAAAAAACTCAAAATAGAAATCCATTTGACCCAGGAATCCCACTTCTTGGATTTTACCCAAAGAATACAAATTCTCAGATTCAAAAAGACATATGCACCACTATGTTTATCGCAGCACTATTTACAATAACCAAGATATGGAAGCAACCTAAGTGTCCATCAGTAGATGAATGGATAAAGAAGAGGTGGTACATATACATATACACAATGGAATACTATTCAGCCATAAGAAAGAAACAAATCTTACTGTTTGCAACAACATGGATGGAGCTGGAGGATATTATGCTCAGTGAAATAAGCCAGGCAGAGAAAGGTAAGTGCCAAATGATCTCCCTCATTTGTGGTGTATAACAATGCAGCAAAATTGAAGGAACAAAATAGCAGCAGACTCCCAGATTCCAAGAAGGGACTAGTGGTTACCAAAGGGGAGGGGTGTGGGAAGGTCGATTGGGAGGGAGGGAGAAGGGGATTGAGATGTATTATGTTTAGTACACATGGTGCGGGGGGTCATGGTGAAAACAGTGTAGCACAGAGAAGGCAAACAGTGAATCTGAGGCATCTTACTACACTGATGGACAGTGACTGCACTGGGGTGTGGGTGGGGACTTGATAATATGGGTAAAAGTAGTTGCCACATTGTTTTTTCATGTGAAACCTTCATAAGAGTGTATAACAATAATACCTTAATAAAAAAAATTTTTTTAAATGTATCTGCAGAGATGGAAATAAGAGTAGCACCAAGTTGTATTTTTTTCCAGAACAAAAAGGGATCAATTGGAACAAACATCCTTTCTCCATCTCATTAATGAGCTGCCTTGAAAGGGTCCAACACTAGAAAGACAGGCAAATATTTATAAATCAAACGAATTCTGACCATTACATCGTAAGATGTAACAATTCTATAATCCACTTAATTTATATGCTATTTTTATTTGATGTTTACTATTTTTTGTCAGTTTAAATTTAATACTTTCAACATCTCTGGCAAGGTACAATTACATTTTCCATATTTTGCATACAGGGAAGGAAAATTATATTCGTATGATTCTTCTGATTTAATCGCAGGTTCTTCAAGTAGTATTCATTAAGTATCTTTTTTTAAAAGGATTATTCTATTCCATTTAGCATACAAAGCTAAATTTAAAAGTCAGAAACCTCAGCCTATGAGCAGATAAATAGGATATAAGGTGAGCATCAAGAGAGCTAAAGGTCAAAGAAGGAAGTGGTTACTGACTGGACTAAGTAGGAAGGAGTCCATGCAGGAAGTGACATCTGATAGGAGCTTTGAAGGAGAGGAGGATGATAGATGCGAAAAGTCAGAATACTTCTGAGGTATAAGAGATTCAGTCTTCCTTATTTAGAATCATGAACAAGTTCTACTCAATGAACAACTGAGTATGGTAATAGCACTGTGCTGCGTACCTCCAGTCCACATCTAAGTCTTCACTCACACTGGAGTCATCCTCAAGATTATTGTTACCATCCAACATGAAAGCCTCTGGCTGTGCAAACTCATTGGCAGGCTCATTTCCCTCATCACTGCTGCTTTCATTGACTTCATTGTACTGTAACCAAGGAATCTCTCCCTCCTCCAAGGATGTCTGGTCCCTAATGCAAACATTTTAAGGGAAGAAAAAATTATTTTAAAACATATCACAAAATTGTTCTTTAAAGAGTTTTAAGTAGTAAAAGTAGATTATTCTTTGAGTTCTAATCTCTTGGTGCTTATCTGATTCTAAAAATCTGCTTTCTTGAACTATAATTATTTAAAAGGGAAGAAAATCTGTTACAGGGTCATACATATGTATAGATATGACCCCTAATTACATAAGAACCTATTTATTTGATATACAAATTATCTATACTTCTATATTTCATTTTTGCTAAAACATTACAAAAAATTCATCCTAGACAATCTGAATTTTTCATACTGCTCTTGATTAATTTCATTTCACAGAAATAATAAAATCCAAATTCTTCAGTGTGGCCTACAGACTATTCCCTACATAATATATGATGTACACTTTTTCCTTGGTGCCCTTTTCTGACTGTGACCTCTGACCACTCTGCTCCCCATTTACTATACTTCCACTGTTCTTCTACACTTGGAGCACATGGAGATCATGTCCATCGTAGGGCCATTTGCTCTTCCTGAAATGTTCTTCCACCACATTTTTGAATAGTTACATCCTCCTTGATATTCAGGTCAGAATAAATGTCACACCTCAGAAAGGCCTGTGTTTTGACTGCTCATTTGAGGTAGTTCTCTAGAGGTTGGCTACCACATCACTGCTTATTCTTATTATAGAACTTACTTTTACTTACCATTTTCTTATTTGTTAGTCTTTCTCCCACTAGAAAACAAGCTCATGGGAACAGACACACACAAATCGATACAGATAAAGAAAATAAAGAAGCCTCTGAAAACAGTGAAAAAGGATTATTCAATATATGATATTGGGACAACTGGGTATCCACCTGAATGGAGGGAAGTTAAATTTCTATGTCATTATTTACCTTTAAATAAATTCCAAATCTGTGTTTTAAAAATGCATGTGTACTCTCCCACATAAAACAATAAAACGTATTAGAAGAATTATGAAAGAAATTTTAGAAAAATCTCTGTCATTCTTAGCATAATACAAAACCTTGAAGCCACAGACAGATTGTTAAATTTCACAACACACACATTAAAGAAAATACTCATGGAAGAGTCAAAACACCAAAAATTTGGATACCAAGAATAAATTGAGAAAAAATTAATTTCAAGACTTCAATGAACTGAACTGAACAAAAGGTACTTTATGAATTTTTAAATAAGAAAATTATACTGGTAGCATTTTCTTACTCATTTTATTTAACAGAAAATGCCTAGTATATCAAAAAGAGATTAATATTACCGCATAATCTTGGCAAAGTTGAATTTTAGTTTGGGTTTTAAGATAAGAAATAATGTAAAGCAACAATTTATATATTTCAACTTTAAGAGCAGCTCTGATTAAAATTCTATTCATTTTAATGTGCAAATATAACTTTGGGGTTAAGAACACTTAGGAAAGAAATGTAGACAATGTCCACATATAAGAATTCACACATTTTAAACACCTAAACTCATAAATGGTTCTTTAATTTCAGATCCTAAACACTTTAGAATAAAAGGTTTATAAGATTTAGTGTCTCAGATACATTAGCATAAGAAAACATGCTTATTTTGTTAAAGTTTAATGTCTAATATATAAAGACAGTGGATATTTTCCTTTCAGGCATCATAATTAGGTCCAATGAAAAATTAAACCCAACATGGATTTAAAATACAAAACCAACTGAAAATCCCTAAGCAACAGATCTTTGTGCACACTTTTTTCAGAGCACTTGCCACACTGTATTGTTAACTCTCCTGGTGACTCATTTGTCTCTCCTAGACTGGGAGCTTCAAAAGGGCATGCAGTGTTCTCTCATCATTGTAGCCTTACTCCATGTAATAGCTGCTTGGCATATAATAGGTACTCGGTATGCGTTGCTAATGTCATAATAAATTCTTGAAAAACTATCTTTCAAAAAACAAATAATTCAGAGATTAAGCTTAGAACAGTCCTTGGAAATTCTGTTGTTCTAATGTACCCCAATAAAAACTGTATTTTTTTATATAGAGACATCGAAATGACTGTTCTATGTACTTCAGATACAAACATAAAAGTCAAATATGTTGTTGAAAATGAGTTAATTTAAGAAATAAATATCATCTTAAGGGTTTTTAAAGAAATTCACATAAGAAGAAAACTAACATAAGAAACCATTCTGGTATAAACAATTTATAAGGTGTCAGTGATATTCTTTTAATACATAAGCTGGCTAAATGTTTTGCTTAAACATTTGATTCTGTTTTCATGATTCATTATAACACAGTTATAGAAACAGAAAATAAGTGGTATATGACATAAGCTTTCAACATGTTACATAAAGTTCATATGTAAAATTCCTACTGTTTAACACAAAATTTACCAGGCTAGTAGAGTGGCACTGTGCTGGGCCAGAGTTAGCTTGATAGTAAAACAAAAGGAGTTCTGCTCTTTAAAAAAAAAGATTCTGAACAATAGCTAACAGCAGAAACAAATATCCCAATGGGAATGTAAGCATATAAGTTTAAATGCTTCAAAAACCTTGAAAATATTTCAAGCAATATCTAAGTCTTCTGTCTTTCTCCCTATACATACACACATACTATATATAACACATTCACAAAAACTAAGACCTTTAATGCCCTTTTTATTTTGGTAATTCAAAAATCTACAAAATGCCATTATAATGCTACATAGTAATTTATTGGACTTAACAAGACATCTTTTCTGATCACATCTCCAAACAGTCAATTCTGAAAAAGCAATCCAACGGATGGAAGATGTGGAAGCCTGTGCCTATCACCACCATCACCAAAGTCACATGTATTTCAACTGGGAAGAGGACTGTCAATCTGCCCCTTTCACTTTCAGCATGGCCTAGAGGAAATGAATACTGCTGCCATGAGAGGAAGCTGAATGTGCCTCCTCATGTATCCCCACAACCGACTCCCAGTGAAACTCCTAGAAGACCACCAGCATCATCTATTCTCTTGACTACAGACTACACTATAACCTCAAAGCTTCAGACAGCTTATTAGGTTAACAGTTTACTAAACAAATAAACATAAATGTTGCTACATTTATTGTTTATGATTAAAGATCCCTATTCCTCAGTAACAAATAAAATTTAATAACATTATGTGAACAATATTAAAAGTATCAAACTATATTAATAATACAGAATATTTTAAGTAAATTTTCATTAAAAACTTTCAAAATATGCTATCATATATTCATGCATCATAGAATTTTCTCATAAATGAAGAAAATGAAGAGTAAACCCCTGAAAACATTTACTCTGATTTTTACAAATCCTCAGTGGCTTCCTTTAGCTAATAAATCAGCAATTCAAGTACCCATTACTTGCAGCAGATATTTAAATCTTCAGGTTAAAACTAACATTTTAAAGAGGATAAATGAAATAACCTAGCTATCTTGTAATTAATATTTATTTTATAAAATCTTAGAGTATAATAAGCATTCTTAATTAACTATATTTAACTAATTAATCAACTAATTAACTGTATTCCTAACTAATTAGTATTCAACTAACTTGTTTTCATTTTTTAACTTAATACATATGTAAGTAGATGCTAAGCTTTAGGTATAAGCTCATTTTTAATAATTCTAATTGTATAGCAAATTTTTAAAGGTTTTCAAACCTCTGTCTTGGAAGTAAAGTACAAAAGAAAGTAACTTAAATTTGAATTAAGAGTAAAAAAAACTTAAAAGGGAATCAGAGCTTAAAATATCAAAACCATGTCATCCACTCACAAAGACGGAGTACTACCACTTAATTTGAAGAAGTTTCTTTATCAAAACAAATTTAATGTTGATTAATAGGAAAGGCAAAACATTACATTTTTATTACAAATTTTTGAGAATATTTGCATTAAAAAAAGTTTGTAAAGTCACCAAAACAGCTGGAAAAGCCTAAAGGAAAATACACAAGTATAATGTTAATAATTTTAACTTTAAATTCAAAAACACAAATCTGAAATGGACACTCAATATTATCTAGTAATTATTTAGTGTTTACTTATTAAGTTTGTTGTCCAGTTCTCCAAAAGCCTATTTCCCACCTTTTCTTCTTTCTTTAAATTTCACAACCTTCCTATCCTCCCCAGCTCTCAGCATCTAGCGACAATGAGAATACTGAAGTCACCAGAGATTCGTCTTTCTTCCCACCAGTGGATCTACAGACTCACTCGCACCTACCTACCACCTTCCTACTAGCTACAACAAAAGAGTCTCTGCTCCAAAAGGCCCTCTTTTGAGATCTGGATCCCAACACCTTCTTATCTTCTTGAGGACTTCATTTTCTTTCCTATAATTACCACTCAGTTACTTGCTTCTGAAACATTTTATAAGCAAACAATCATGCTTCTAGTTTGGGGTGACAGCCTAGTTTTCTAGGCTCAACATCTACCTGTGGTTCTTTCCATTTTGTAAAGAATTGGGTACAGTGACTGTCTCCATCTTCTCACTTTCCATTTCCTTTATTTTTTAGTTCCTTTTTTTCCTCCAAATGTAAAATATATGCAATCTATTTAATTTATAAAGCATATTATATTGTACATCCATAAACCCACCATGCCAGCCAGGAACTAGAGTATCACCACTGACCAGCCTACACACTGTGTTCTACATCTATCCTATATCTCTGGCCTCACCCCCAGGAAAAAGTATTTTCTTGATGCTGTTGTCATTCCATTGCTTTCTGAAGAAGTTTTCACAGTTTTTGTATAAACAAGCTATTTACTTTTGCTTAAGATTTATGAAGTAGATATTTATTTTTCCAGGAATGGTTGTTTTCACTCAGCACTGTATCTCTATGATTCATCCAAGTTTTTGCATGTAGCTGTGGCAAATCCATTCCCACTGCTGTATAGTACTCCACATATAAATACATCACTAACTCTTCCCCTACTAATTAATATTTGTGTAATATCCAGTTTCATAGCTTTCATGAAAAGTATTGCAATGAACATTCTTGTACAACTCCTGGGACATATGGGGAAGTTTTTTCAGGGTAGATACCTTAAAGTGGAATAGCTGGGTAGTATACCAGACAAATATTAACTTACACAATTTCAATGAAACCGACCTACTTCATCTCTCAAGAAGCAGTGTACAAGAACTGATTTGTAGCCTCCAAAATACCTGACACTCAAATTTCCTAATGTTTGCTCTTCTAATGGGTGGGTAAAAAATGCTCTTCTTTGTGCTCTCTTAATGTATACTCCCCAGCTTACTAATGATCTAGGCATGTTTTGATATTTTTATTAACCATTAATATTCTCTCATCAGTGAATTATCTGCTCAGTGTTTGCTCATTTTGCAATTAGAGCGTCAGCTTTCCTTACTGATTACTAAAGTTATCAGTGCATTGTACACATTAATATATATTCCATAAATACATTTTCCTAGTTTCTTTCCTTTTTAGTTCCCCTCCTTTTTATTTATATCTTTCAACCTTTTATTATTTTCTCATCACGTCATGTTGACTAAGACCTAAGCCACAATTGTTACAGAAATGGTACCAGTGAGTACCCTTGTTTTGCTCCTGATTTTAAGGGGAAATTTTTTACTGCTTCCTTACTGAAAATGATTTCTATTGGTTTTTGGTAGATATTTTTTTATCAGGTCAAAGAAATTCTATTCTAATCCTAGTTTCTGAATAAGCTAATTCCATTTCTGGAATAAGCTCAGATTAGTAATTAAGTATTATCTTGTTAAATATGTTTAACAAATTTAGATTTCCAATAATTTTGTTTAAGATTTTGACATGTACTGTAACGAAATGAAATAGGCCTATAATTTTCTTCATATATCCTTTTGGTATTAGGGTTTATATTGGTCTTATTAGAGTGACTTGGAGAAATAGTTCTTTTGCTATTCTCTCAAAGAGTAGACTGGTATGATCCTTGAAAGTTTAGTTTAAGAGAATTCAGCTCTAAAACCACATGGATCAGTTATCTCCATGGGAAGACTTGAAACTATTGATTACATATCTGTAATACTTATAGTATTTTTAGACTTCTTGAATGAGTTTTGGTGAATTCTGTTTTTTTTAAATCTGTCAGTTACTTCAAATTTTCAAATTTACTGATATAAAGTTTATAATACTCTTTTTAGTTTATGCACAATCTTTGTTGTGTAGCTGTACCACTTTTCAGTATTCAGCTATATAGTACTGTAGCTCTATTCACTTATCTCAGTATTATTTATTTATGCAGCTTTATTTTCTTGGTCATTATCCAAGTAGACTGTCTATTTTTCTCAGACTTTTTAAAGTATCATTTTCTGATTTCTTTGATCCTATTGTAACTGTTTTCTAATTCATTGATTTTTACTTTTACATTTCCTAATTCGAATTCTTATTTCCTTATTCTGTTTATTGTAATATTCCTTTCTATATTTTAAGTTAAGTGCATAACTCCTCCATTTTCAACTTTTCATCCTTTCTAACATAATTATTTATAAAGATAAATTTCCCTTTAAATCCAATTTCATTGTATTTCACAAATTTTGATTAGGTGGTATTTTCATTATCAGTAAGTTATGAGCATTTTAACTTCTATTATAATATTTTTTGTCCAACTGGTTATTTAAGAAGGATGGATAATTTAAAATGTATGGAGTTTTTTAAACTTACTAGTTTGTTATTTATTTCTACATGAACTGCACTGTGGTCAGAGAATAAAATGGAAAGTTAAATATCCAAGTGCCTACTTGCCATCTACATTGCAATGTCTAACTGGCACTTAAAATTTCCAAAAGGACTTCCCATTTCTCAGTCCTCTCCCAAGACTTCCGCATCTGAGTTAATGACATTAACATCTACGCAAAGCGTAAATCAAAAAAATCCAGTGATACCTGACTGATAATTCCTCATTCTCCGTCATCTCACACCCAATCCACCATTATTTACAATTCAAAAATATTCACAAACCTGTACCTTTTAAATCCTCTTAACATCCTCTAGTCCAACAGCCTAACCCATTCCCCCCATTTCATAACTTTAGTTCCTTCCCAATTCAGTCTCCACAAAGCAGCTAGTGATCTTTTAAAAATGTGTGTCAGGTCAGTTGATTCTCCACTTAAATTTCACTGCTTTCTGAATAAATGCTGTCTATGCCCTGCATAGTCTGGATCCTGCCCACTTCATCTCCTATCACCCTTCTTACCACTCATTCCCTTCGGCTCCACTACCTTAGGACATCCTGAGCCCTTTTCTTTTCACTACCTCTGCTTTTTACCTTTCCTTTTTGCCTAGAAAGCTCTTCCTCAACTGCTATTTCTCATCTTTTAGATCCCATCTTAAATGTCAATTCCTAAAAGAAGTCTTCCCTGACCATTCTAATTAACGTATTAATCCCTATCAGTTACTTATTATCACATTAGTGTTTTATTTCCTTCAAAGTAATCATCAGTTTGTAATTTACCATGTGTATGTTTATTATCTGCTTCTACCACCAGAATGTAAGCTTCCCCACAGAATCTTATTTATCTTATCCACTGATAACAATCCCAGAATATAGCACAATGCCTAGCACATATTAAATGCTCAATAAATATCTGTTGAATAAATAAATACTATCACAAATTACATACGAAACAGTAATATCTAGTAAACTAAGTAATAGTGATTAAAGATAATCAAACATAAAATTGAGGGAAAAAAATGCCACATCATCCTACCACCATCAAAACCAATTATGTTTGTAAATTTTTTCTTTACAGATTTTCTAGTATATTTTATTCTTTAAATTTCTTACAGAATTACTCGCAAGCTGGAAATTTATACCTTGTGAGAAGTACAAATTTGAATGTTAGTACAAGCTGTTTTTTCCTAAGAAAATATATTTACAAAAATAGATCCCATAAGAAACTAAAATTGGAACTAATTATCATAGGAAAAACATTAAAATTATCAGAGAGACTTCCAGATACTAAAACAGCAAGCAAAAGGTTTCACAAATAGTAACAACCTTTAAAGGAATAAATAAACTATTTAAACAACCTTTAATGGAATAAATTATTTAAAAGAAGTAAGCTATTTAAATACCAAAGTATACAAAAAGCAAAAAAAAAGCACACACATTTGTTTAGCAAAGACCAACAAAGTAGAGACAACTCAAACTTCAGGGTCTCTATATAAAATATTAGCAAACTTAAAACAAGAAACTATGACTATGTGATCATGTTAGGTGTATTTCAAGAAGCTACAGGGTAGGTGGCTGAATATGAGCAAATCTAGTAATAGAATAAATTTCTTATGATCATTAGGTCAAAAGTGGAAAATCATTATTATACTTCCATGTCACCTGGAGAGCCATTAATTCAACAAACATTCTTGCTAGAAACCTCTAAATAATAACCGAAGCTATTTCCTTGCTGTGATTAAATAAACGTGTGTGTGTGTGTGTGTCTCTCTCTCTTTCTCTCTCTCTCCATGAAATCAACCTAAAAGCCAGAATCATTCTTACTGGGCAAATAGTAGAGCAAGGGCTGGTAAACTACAGCACACAAGCTCCTTCCAGCCTATCACCTGTTTTTATAGATAAAATTTTGTTAGAAGATAGTTACATCATTCATTTATACATTGTCTATGGCTACTTTTATACTACAACAGCAGAGCTGGGTAGCTGCAATAAAGACTGGCTCACAAGGTCAAAAATATTTACTATCTGGCCCTTCACAGCATAAATTTGACAATCCATATACTACAGCATTACTATTTAAGTTAGGAAAAGACATGTTTACCTTCAATCACTGATTTCTGAAGATATCATCAAATGCAATTAGGCAGGGATATTAAAATTTCAACTTTTGCAACTGCGTCCACTCTGTGACTAAATCACTCATTTCCTTCTTGAGGAAGCTCCTTCTCCCTTGCCATTATCTCTACTGTACAGCATTGGCAGCTCTAACTCAATCATACTTCTCAACCAAAATGATCTTTTAAATGCCCAAGTTTTTCTTTAATAAAGCAAAGTGGAAACACATACCATATCTCAATAGAAGACTAAAACTGCCAGTATTCCAATTTGGTATTTAACTTTGTAAAATACCAAAAGCATAACAAAAAAACCAGTAGGGCCTACTAGTTCTACATTGGGCTTGAAAATGCAATTAATAACATAACCAGTATTTGAATGTGATGTATACAATTCTCGTACAATACACATAAAAATAATAATCCTCACTGTTAAACATACCCTTCTTGAAGAGATAATTCTTGGTTTTCTTCTTCAGGACCACTGATATCACTCTGTAGTTCAGGTTCATTCTCATCTTTTCCTGGCAGAGTTTCCCAGCTTTCATCACTTGAAGACTGATCTTTTTCTGTACCAGAAAACCGATGAGGCAATGAAGCAGACCATTCTCCATCGCTGCATTCTGAACTGCAAATTTAGAATAGAAAAAAGTCATCATTACACGTGCATTTATCATTTGGAGTATTAACCAGACATCATGGTATAGGGTGGACTACTGATGCCATATATACTTCATCAGGTGCCAATTCAGTTTTTAAAATATTTAAAAAATACAGAAATAAATATATTCCATACAATGTAACTTTTTAAAATGAACATAGCATACGGCAATTTATAGAATTATCAATTTATTATTTTCGTCACTAAAGAAAATGCCTTGGTACTCAAATACAGGATCTTCATATTTTAGACATATTTCTAAGTAAAATTTTAAATATAATTTGGTAATCATAAATTAAATGCTATCTGGAATAAATAATAGTAGTTTTATTACTCATCTGACCTGACTACAACTTTCTAGTTACATACTGACAACTGATGTCATAGCCTCTAGAAATACATTTCCACTATTACCATATTTTAGAAACTTAACTATTTTTTTCCCTTCCTTTTTCACAAAAGACTTTAGACTAAGGGAAATCTAAATTAATAAAAAGCAGCACTGACAAATCTTTACTAAGTCTTCTGGTAGGAGTGTGAACACAAAATAAATTTCAATTCAAGAAACATTCAGATAAAGAACCAAACGGTCCAACAGAAGGATTAATAAAGAACCTTGGAAAATTACTTCTGGTTGTACTTAACTTTGGTTAATTTGGTTACATTTAACTACTCTTAAAGTACTAGTCATCTTATACAACCAAATGCTAAACTATTACTTATCAGTGTTGTAATAAATCTTAAATGCCCCTTCCAGCCATAGCAACCATTCTGGTCAAGAATTCTCTTAAACATTTCCTTTTCTGCATTAACTTCTCAGAAAGCAAAAAAATAACACATCTTAGTTTATGTTTTTGAAAGGAAGTGGTAATTGGTAAGAAATTATCTCGTTTATGATGATGATATATTATTAGTATCTAGTATAGTTAGTGAGTTCCTCCTTTTATTGACAGATGAGCTCAAGATCAAGATTTTATTAAAAAAGAACAGCACTAATCTGAGCTCTGAGAAGTCAGAGAAAGTAAAAACATAAAATCAACTTCCAATTTTCAGCAAACAGTGAGCAGCAGGACACAAACATCTTGAAGAAGGAATGTTCTAGCAGAGCAAATAAAGGGTGTTCCTTCAGTTGGGTATGAGCCCAAGTTGATTATATTCCATAAAATTATTTGTGGCCTAAAGAATAATCTAAGATCACATAAACCATTTTTTGGACTTGTATTAGTATTAAAACCTAACACAGAAACAGTTTTAAAGGAGCTTATTGAATTAAGTTTCCTTGACTATGAAGCTTCTTAAATTCAAAGCTAATAGTTACGAACTCTAATTTTGATATGTCTCGACAATTAGGGTAAGATTTCTATATTAATTTGTGGAAACTTTCAACACTCTTATTTAAACGAAAACCATTTTTTAAAAAACATTTCACTAAGAGTATGATCCTGTCCAGAAAGGTAACACGTGAAACTTTGGAATTTCTCTGGATTAGTGAAATAATTGATGGAGCATGTCCAAATTTCAATATAAAAAGAATGTCTATGATCAACAGTCAATATATTTAAGAAGGCTATTGTCAAGAATTGGCAAACTTTGGCCTTTCACCCAAATATGGCCCTGCTGCCTATTTTTTTTATGGTCTGTGAGCTAAAAGTGTTTTTTACATATTTATCTTTGATTTTGCCTCTTGGCCAGCAAAACCTAAAATATTTACTGCCTGGCCCTGTAAGAAAAAGTGTGCAGATCCATGGCCTGTATCATTATTACTCATTATACTCAGCCCTCACCTTTAAGCAGGTAACTTTTAAATATAAATTCCCAGTCTTGACCACCATACTAAACTTTCATAATCATAAACTGCCCAACATTTTTAGATTTTCCTTTTCAAAATTTATCTGCCTTTCTTGATTTTCTATTTGTTACAAGGTGAAAACCACATAACTCTGACTCTTCACAAACTCCCCACTCTTAAGTACTTTCTTGCTTTTCATTCTTTCTGTACGATGGTTTTTATATCCTAGCTCTATTTTCTCTATTTTTTCCTTAAAAAAACCTTGTTCAAGGGCTCTTCTCCAAACAGTACAGTATCAACTGGTGACCCTAAATTTATTTCTGCTCCCTCAACTCACTTTAAGAATGCATTCTGAGTATCATTATTGCTTTGATTTATATCAAACAGTACATTTATAATATTACTCGAAAAACCTTTAGCAGTTTTTTCTCCTAAAGCAGATTTCCACAAAATTAAGCTATTTGCCTACTGCCTTCACAATTTTTGCTATATTTATACATTAACACTGAACACAGGACAGGTACTGGAGTCAGCTTGCCTGGATTTGCATCAGGTGGTTATTAGCTTTGAAAAAGTTACTTAACCTCTCTGTGCCTTTACTGCCTCACATAACAGGTGAATATAAGAACAGTATCTAATAGCTTACTGAGTTCATGTGAGTAGTAAATGAGTTAATATATGCAAAACATTCTAATGGTACCTAGTAAATAATAAGCAAAGCCATCAATAGCTGTTAGCAAATCTCTTTTTAACACAATTTTTTTCTTAAAAATACAGTTATCTCCTAAGCAATATCTATAAAATTCCAAAATTGATATGCTATCTATTCTGATTCACATTAAAATATAATCATAAAAATTAAAAATACTTGCCTATGTATCATTTAATATACTTTATCCATTTTGGAAAATACTGGCTTACAGAAAAAGAAGTTTAAACTGAGTGGCTTTTATGATTTACTACAATCTGATCCCAGTTATTAGTACATTCACACATCCAGCATATCTCTTACATGAACACTATTCTAAACACTATCTCCAAAGTGTGACTTTTGCCACAACCATTCCTCCCACCATCAAGAATGTCTTCACAATCATGATACCTTTTTTACTCTCAGTACCAGATCATTCCTTCAAGACCCTCCTCATAAAACTGCTTCCTTGTTTTTCAATTAATTCACTGAGTAAACTTGTTGCTTACGCACTTCAACTTACTATGGCACAGCTGCTTCTTTCACATTGTATTAAAAAGTATTTTTCTTAAGTGCAAAATCACACTTTCTTTAATAATTACCATAAGGAGATTAGCCTGAACAGTAAAGTACTCATAAGCTCTTGGGAAACAACTAAGACTGTGCAATTGCATGATTTCAAATGGAGAACTTTTAGTGATGTTAGTTTATTTGAAAAGGGACAACAGCTCATCCTCTTTAAAGTACATTCCAGAAATTAATATACATTTGCGATATAAATGATAGACAGTAATAAATGAACAATTTCCTATTAACATTTCATTCTGAATATTTTTATCTATGACAAACTTAAAGATTAATGTCTTACTAACTTGTAGCTCTAAAGGACTAAACTGGCTCAGAGGACGAGTCAGAGGAAACCTGCAACTATAAGATTTTTTACTACAAAAAACAAAAACAAAAGATGTACTACCTCAGGCAATTTATGCACTGAAGAAACAAAGTTCTGTACTTAACATCAGATGAAAGTTCCATCTATAACAGCCTCTTTTTCACCCCAGTGGTGGAAGACCACATTGGTAAGAGCAAGCTTTCAAGTCAAACGTATTTGGGTTAGGATCCAGGCTCGGTATATTACTGATGCAAGCCTGGACAATTAGCTTCCCTCAATTCATTCTTCCTGATTTGTAAAATGAGGACATTAATATTTACTTTTCAGGTCTGCAGAGATGTTCAAATGAATGCTGTAGATAAAATGTTTAGCACAATTTTTGGAAAATGGTAAACATTTAATAAAGGTGGTTGCTACTTCTTTCATCATATAAGCTATTTGCTTAGACATTTCAATTGGATTCCAGCTACCACACACAATCATTTTCCTCTTTTCTCAAAGAAAATCTACTCTACATTCTTGTTTTATCTTATTAAAGGCAATACCAGCCTCTCCTGGTCATCCAAAATCAGCTTTAGTCTTAAGTCTTTTTGCCAGAAGTTAGCAAATTATATCTTGGCCCATGAGTCAAAGCTGGCCAACCTGTACACGTTTTCCTGCATTTTAGGTGGTTATGTAACTATCTACATAATATTCTCGATTTTGCCTGTTGGTCCATAAAGGCTAAAATATTTATTACTTGGTCACCCTTTTAAAAAAGTCTGCAGACCCCTGGGGTCCAGAGAAGACAAAGCAAGGCAGAGTCCAACATAGGTCAATGGAATAGAAACTGTGGAGCAGAAGAGAATGAACAAACAGATCAGTAGGTACCACAGAAGTCAAAGAAAATGGGTATGGAGAAAAGTCAATTGGCTATGGAAATTAGGAGGTGACTGTTAATTCTAGAGCACATAAGAAGTAATGCTGGGATTTAGATTTTGAGGCATTTAAGAGTGTAGACAGTGGAGAAACAGAAGTAGTGGGTATGGAACATTTATTCTGAAAACTCAGTAGTGGAAGAGAAAACATAAATAGGCAAGTAGTTAATAGATGGTGCATGAGCAAATGAAGGTTTTCCCCAGGATTTAGAAAAACTAGAGAATAAGAAGTAGAAGGGAGCAACCTAGGAGTGAGTGTAATAAATTAAGGTATCAGATATGACTATAGGCACAAAATGAGAAAAGTTAATTAGAAAGAGGAATAGAGACTAACATATTGTAATATGGAAAAGAGGAAAATAAAGTTCACACTGAATTATTTCAGTATCTCCAGGAAAGCAAGATACAGGTGACAGAAATATTCGGAACTGAAAGCAAAAACAACTTTTCAAGGGGAGTAAGCAACAGAACAAATAGGACACACAATCATCATGGAAAAGTGACAACTCATTTGTTCTTGATTATAAAAACCACGAGTTAAATATTTTAAATTTCTCAAAGTAAAAACTAAATTAAGTACCACTTTAATTTTCATGTGGTCTTTTATTAGAAATCTCCTATTAGCATTTAGAGCTATGTTTAAAAGCATACAACTGTAACTTACTCAAATGTTACAGTCTACACATTCATGTGAACCAAAAAACGTTTTTTCCACATATGGAATAAAATTACATGTGATTTCTAGACAAATAATTTATGTACAAATCCTAGGAAGAAATAAGATAGAGAAGTAAAACCAGCCAAAAGCAATCTATTTTTTTTGTAAATCCCAAGGAAATGGTTTGTCTTCCCCTGCATTTATCATATCCATAAATTCTCAACTATATAAGAGCCTAGAGAAAAGTGAAATTTTAGATAATTTTGTTTTCTGACTAGCTGAGGACCAAAAACACTTTCTGAATTTTACTGAAAATATTCTGAATGGAAATTATGTTAAAACATAATTCTCTGCATTTTGGAAGACAGTATACTGAACGTAACCTAAGCAGCTGAGTACATTTCACCACTATTAACAATGAACTTATGCTGTAATACAGTGATACAAATGGAAGTTGTTCAAAACTATACAGCTGTTTATTAATTAGTAAATGAGGCCCAGGTGGCTGTTCTTTTAGAATTTTGCCTGTCTGCCTTGTACTACTTTCAGGTCTTTTCCGTTAATGTCAGAATGCTGTAATCTGCAACACCCTAGCATGCCTAAGGAACAATGCTGTTCATCCCTAATTTACTCCTTTGAAACTCCTATGAACTTGGAAACAAGACAAAAATTTGCTGAAATGTTAGAGCATGTGCTTTAACTGTTTTGGCTGCTCATAGTTGTTTTATTTGCTGGGATACAGGGAGATAAGAGGAGCTCTTTCTTCCTGGCTCTCAGCTACCTTACATAGAAGAAGAGAGGAGCTTAATTTAGCCTCCTGAGAACTACCTGTATATTTTGTCCTCCTTATAAGGCTGGTGAGAACCAAAGGAACAGGGACCATTATTACCTGTACTTAACAGAGTACAAGATTTCAATAATCCTTTTTGACTATATCAAATCAAAATCAACTAAATGACTAATATTCCTTTTATTTCCCCAACATCGTCAACAACAAAAAAAGTCCTGACATTTTTATCTTAAGGTATTTTTATTACCATTTAAGCAAGGTTAAGATCTAGGAATAGGAAGACTCTTAAAGAAACCTCAGTGCTATATGAAATGGTCAGGATATGGCATGCCACTCTTCAGTTACACTCAAGGTTAAAAATGTGCTGGCATGGCTGAAAGGTTCTTTTCTGTTCAAGATCTTGTCCTCAAACAGTTTTAAAGTTCTTAGGGTATATTTCAAAAGAGCAGGGTGTTAACCTTAGCGCTCCAGTCTAATTCCAAGTCTTTTAATTATACACTGCCTATTAAAATTCCCTTGCAATTCTAATTTAATAAGATGGTGCTCAGTTCCTGTCAAACAGCTCAGAGCAATACCATCAGCTGCAATGCTTATCCCATACAGTGTAATGTTTCAGATGCGATTAAGAATTTTTCACAGAACAGGATCATGCATTCATTAAAAACACTTTTCCACTTACAAAGAATATATAAACTGTATTTTTTAAAAAGACAGAATTTCTAGATCTGAAAATGTCACAGTGAATTTTAGCTATGTTCTTGACAATTCTATTTGTAGATATTATAATACAAACATGACAAGAAAACTTTTCAAGTGTATCATTTAAGTTTTACAAAGGAAGGAAAACTAAACAAACAAACAAAAAAAACAAAGAAAAAAACCTTACAGACCAAAAACATAAGCTATATATACTTTCTTTCCCAAGATACTAAATGGTAGAGTTACTGTGTTTCCCCATTTCTCTCACTTGCTAATATCAGAACTTGGTAAAACATCAGATAGATGAACAAGTGGTAAAGTGAAACTAAGCAGGAGTATGCACCTATTAAATTTCATCCTTTATCTGGCACCATATTAAAAGGCATTCTGACAACTGTGATTCTTTGCTGGGAGTAAGAGTAGAGGAACTGGAAAGAGCAGAGAAAGAATTACTCCTCAAAATTGTGCAGCCTATTAAAATGAAGCCCTAAAATACATTTTAAGACTTGATGCAAATATAAGTGGAATCCTATGTAGAACCATTATTGTGAGAACTTATTCTGTGATAAGAGTCTTAAGGAAAACAAAAACCCTGTGTGTTTCTGGCATTTCAGTGGGTCTTAAAGAATGTTCCAAAATTAGTTCTAGAATTGAAATGCACCCCAATAACAAGTTCTTTATAAATCAATATATTACCAGAAAGTCAAAAGAGAGAAAAGTTTCTACTAACTGTATTTTTTCTCTTCTGTGTGTTTTGTTTGTAAAAAATCTACCATCATTCAGAATACTAACACATTACCTGAGGAAGAAAAAAAAAAGACAACATCCTATGAACATTAAAAGTCTAGAGTCACTCTAGGCAAAGAAAATACTTCTACCATTGACAAACAAACACACAAAGAAAAAATCAATTTAAAAACCAAGAGCCAACAGACCCATAGACCAGTGGAACAGAATAGAGAGTCCAGATATAAACCCAAGCATATATGGTCAATTAATATATGATAAAGGAGCCATGGATATACAATGGGGAAATAAAAGCCTCTTCAACAACTGGGGTGGGCAAAACTGGACAGCTACATGTAAGAGAATGAAACTGGATTACTGTCTAACCCCATACACAAAATTAAACTCAAAATGGATCAAAGACCTGAATGTAAGTCATGAAACCATAAAACTCTTAGAAAAAAATATAGGCAAAAATCTCTTGGACATAAACATGAGCAACTTCTTCATGAACATATCTCCCTGGGCAAGGGAAACAAAAGCAAAAATGAACAAATGGGACTATATCAAACTAAAAAGCTTCTGTACAGCAAAGGATACCATCAGTAGAACAAAAAGGCATCCTACAGTATGGGAGAATATATTCATAAATGACATATCCGATAAGGGGTTGACATCCAAATTATATAAAGAGCTCACCCACCTCAACAAACAAAAAGGGAATAAGCCAATTAAAAAATGGGCAGAGGACTGAACAGACACTTCTCCAAAGAAGAAACTCAGATGGCCAATAGGCACATGAAAAGATGTTCCACATCACTAGTCATCAGAGAAATGCAAGTTAAAACCACAATGAGATATCATCTCACACCAGTTAGGATAGCTGCCATCCAAAAGACAAACAACAATAAATGTTAGTGAGGATGTGGAGAAAGGGTGACCTTCCTACACTGCTGGTGGGAATGTAAATTAGTACAACCATTGTGGAAAGCAGTATGGAGGCTCCTCATAAAACTCAAAATAGAAATACCATTTGACCCAGGAATTCCACTCCTACGAATTTATCTTAAAAATGCAGCAGCCCAGTTTGAAAAAGACATATGCACCCCTATGTTTATCACAGCACTATTTACAATAGCCAAGAAATGGAAGCAACCTAAGTGTCCATCAGTAGATGAATGGATAAAGATGTGGTATATATACACAATGGAATATTATTCAGCCATAAGAAGAAAACAAATCCTTCCATTTGCAGCAACATGGATGGAGCTAGAGGGTATTATGCTCAGTGAAATAAGCCAGGCAGAGAAAGACAAGTATTAAATGATTTCACTCATGTGGGGTATAAGAACAAAGAAAAAACTAAAGGAATAAAACAGCAGCAGACTTACAGAACCCAAGAATGGACTAACAGTTACCAAAGGGAAAGGGACTGGGGAAGATGGGTGGGAAGGGGGGGATAAGGGGGAAAAAGGGCTATTACAATTAGCACACATAATGTAGCAGGTGTGGGGGTGGGGTAGGGGGATACGGGGAAGGCAGTATAACACAGAGAAGACAAGTAGTGATTCTGTAACATCCTACTACGCTGATGGACAGTGACTGCAATGGCGTATGTGGTGGGGACTTGATAATAGGGGGAGTCTAGTCACCATAATGTTGCTCATGTAATTGTGTATTAATAATAGCAAAACAAAAAAACAAAGAAACAAAAATCAATAGCCAAGAAAAGCACCCTTCCTTTTGAGGTTGGCACAGCAGGAAGATTTCATCAATTTCATTAGATAACACTAGGCCTGCCTATAAAAAGCAAATGAGAGATTCTTATTTTTGATTAATGTGTCTATAATGGAGAAAACATGGCCAAATTAAATCATTTTCTTCAAAAAGGCACAATTTAACTGGGAAAAAAATGCAATAACCTTATACTTTCAAAAAGATAAGTTATCTAAGACTCTAAGTAGTTGTTGTTTCCAGTAGTGACCTGGAGGTGTAACAGATGTTAACAATCCAATCCAAAAATCTTAGGACTGAATATGTTTTGGAATTTAGGTTTTTTACCCTCAGATTTAGAACTACTACTTAACAATTCCCAGTGGGGCCAAACCAGCACTCAGTAATCAAACACTTTCATATTTCTGCAGCAAAATGTATGAACAGTTGGAAAAGAAGGGCTCATTTTAGTTCAGATCCAAGATCCAGATCTGCTATCCAATAACCTAGTATCAGGTCAGGTTCTACTGCCAATTTTCAGTTTAAGAACTTTAGGAATTTTGTGGACCTAAACTAAAAAAACAGAATAAGTCAGGCAGAAAGTTCTTCACTGATTTTACCCTTAAGCTTTAAAAAATAGGTTATATAAGTAGTCTGCTAATCACTGAAGTTTTATAAACTTCAAAATAGCAAAAATTATACTTCAACTATTTCTACATTACTTATATTACAGAAGCTCAATTCATGTCCAAAGAAAATTTAAAAATTTTATTAATTTTATATGAATATACATAAAATGCATTCATATTCAAAAGAATTTCTTCCTTTGTAATACTTTCTAGTTTAAAAAAAGTAACAATTATTTCCAAGAGTTAAGAAAATCTTACAATTGCACTGTAACTGAGCATGGTTGGGGTTACAACTAGCTTAAAAGAATATGTGAAAGTTTGGACTCTGGGGTAATGCAGTCAGCAGATGGACAAAGAAATTCTCCATTATTTATCTTCTTTCTGTTATCTTACAGTTTGGAAAAAAGGAATCTGTGTTTGTAAGGGGAAGCAGAATCCTTATTATAAGAAAATTATGTTCTCTTAAAAACAGTAAATTACCATGGTCAAGAACACAGAGCCTGGAGTTGGGCAGTGAATAGATATTCAAATTCCAGCTCTCCCATTTACTAGCTTGCGACCTTAGGAAGTTAGCTCTACCATACCTCAGTTTCCTCATTCACAAACAGGGGAAATAACAGTACATACTACATAGAGTTGTTAATGAAAATTAAATAATAAACCAAAGTAAGTAAAAAAGCCAGTGATAGGAAGAATACAGCAATAGGTGATATTAATAAATATTGGCAAAATTAATGCAGTATTATCAATTGAAATTTTCTGTGATCTGAACCCCTTTTGAAATGCAGACTGGCTTAACATGTAATTTTTAAAAAATAGATGTTTACCTTGCATTTCATTAACTGAAATATCATGTACGGAAACAATTAGTATCTCTATCCTTTTGTAACAACTACTAATCATTCCCTGAACTTATAATTTCTGTGACCCTCTGAAACACCTGAGAGGAGTTTGTGTGTAAAACTAACCCGTAGTTTGCACGTATGGTTAGCACTGGGTAAGGAAGAGCATTTGGTACTGACCATGTCAGAGAGCCCACCCACCAGACATCACAGGACGAGAAACATAAATTACTGTGCTCACTACACAACCTGACAAAGCTCTGCATGAATCCTTACCTATCTTCATCTTTGTCATACAGTTGGTAATAATCTCCACAGCCATTCCAAAAGGTGTTATTCACAACTTCTGGCCTTCCTGCTGTGGCTCCACTTTCTGGTGTGACTTGGTTGTTTTCTGTTTCCCTCCGTGTAACTCTTGAGTAAGGTGGATCCAAGAACATGCAGTCATGCTCTCCATCGCAGTCATCACATTTTATTAAGAGGTCATTGGAGCTGTTTTCCTCCACTTCCAAAGCCTCCCTCCACCTCTGAACACTTCTTTGCTTAGCCTCATGCCTATTAAAACCTGTTTCTTGGTCCACCTGGCTTGAACTTATCAGTTTTCTAACTTTGGGCCTCACCACCTGTTCAGGAGAACTTCCCTGGTTCCTGTCCCTGTCACTGGTGTTTCGTTCACTACAAATATGTCCTGGAGCACAGGCTGAATCTTCAGCTGAATTTTCTTTCTGTCTCTCCTGGCTAGTAGTATTTTGTTGTTTCTCTCTAACTTCATCTTCAGAAGAGGACCTTTGAAATTCCTGACTGTTCTGATTGACAAACTCAGTATCACCAGTAGAATTTTTCCCTAACGATGCTGAATCTAACTCTTCAAATTCATCTCTTATTTCACAGTTAAAAGAGGGACCTGGTGGTGAAAGACCAGTGTATGCCTCTACCTCTCCATTTTCCAACTCAAATACTGTACTACCCAATGGTTCCTGGTATCTATCACCTTCCGCAACTTCTGAAGGAAGTTGAAGACGATCATTATCCTCTCCATGTCTGCCACTTGGATCATAACAGTCAGTAGGAACAAGTGCAATTCCATTTTGGACACTTGAAGCATTAAAAGCTCCTGGAGTATATTCTCCCTCAGAGTGATTATGAAGATTCATACTGCTTCCTAAGGCCTCCCTGCCTTCCTCACTATGAGGTACTGCAGCAAAGGATGGACTGCTCTCAATGGTTTGATTCAGTGCTGTATCACACGTGGGAATATCTGTTTCACTTTTTTCAAATAAAGGCTCGTTCGGTAAAGGAGAATGAACTGGATCCAATGGACTGGAACCTTCGTAGAGAACAAAAGAACACATATGTGGAGAGATTTAGATAGAATTTTATTTAATGATGACTATTTAAATAGAAATCATACCAATCATTACCTACTTGATAATATGTGTGAATTTCTCTGACAGGTGCTTCTATGTTTCCTAACTTAACTGGGAGGGCAGACTGGTTACCCTGTGAGTTCATTTATGTCATTGTATAGCTTCTTAAAGTCCTCCCCCTCACGTTTTTTGCAGCTTTTTCACTAAATCCCAATACCTAAAACATTCTCTAAAAGATATTAAAAGCACAGGCTAATGAGAGATTATATAATGAGAGACATAAGTGAAGTTACATGGTAACCAATCTGACACCCACCCCTTCCCCGACCCTAACCAGCCACTGAGATTGGCAATTCAAACTTAGCATCTTTTACTACATGCAGTTTAAAAAAAACTTAACTTCTTTCATTACATGCAGCTAAAAAAACTTCGAAAGTACTTACAAATATAAGAGCAGTTACAGATCTAACAGAAATGAGACTCTACTGTGTTTGTTGTCAATTTAGATTATATCTGAGGCTTTAGATATATAATAGATTTCTGTCCCCAAAATGGATTGCTATAATACAGCTATAATAATGAGTTAACTTTAGATATATTACAGCTATGACTGAAAAACAAAAAGTCAACATGTTAATTTTCTTTGCAATAGTTAGTCAGAATCCTGAGACAAGAGTAAAATCACATCTGTTCTGTAAATAACTTTAAGCATGACTATCCTTTATTGCCACTAATGTGGTAACAAAGTTAAGGAAGACGTGAGATTTCTTGGAACAAAAATTCGTAAGTTATAAATAACTGAAGAACAGTTGTGGTATCACAAAAATGGCTTCTTTCACAGAAAGACCTTAGGTAACAGTTCACATTCCTGTATATAAATTACAATAAAAATAATCTAGAATTATCAAATATGCTCAGGACAAAAGGAAGATGACATTCCAGCCTGAAATGTGTAACTACAGTACCCATTATCTACAAAATAATTTTTTAAACCACTGAATAGTTAATAATTTTAATTGAATAATATTACTTAACACTTGTAGTTCATTAAAGGATTTTAAAAAATCAAATTAGCCAAACTAAATTATTTAGAGATGCAATTAATAACAGGCCATTTAAACACAATATGCTGGGGAAAATATACTCAGTTCACATTAGAAAAAATTTCTTTTGATTGAAAGATCTGGCTAAAGGATGTGACAATGTAATCACTGCAGGGGAGTCATATTTTAATGACTGGCTGTAGTGTATTTTCTGTATTTAAATTTACCTATTATTACATTCAATAAAAGTTGCAAAACAGAACTTCTTGACAATAAATGTACAGCACTTTAATACACAATTTTAAATTTTACAAGATTAATTCCCACATGCTTATTGATAACTCTTAAATGATTCCACTTTGCATACCTGAGGAATTTTCCTTTGGCACATCATCTAGTTCCAACACTTCATAGTCATCACCAGCCCGACCTAAACTTCTTTCATGCCTGGTCATACATGGTTTAAAACTGACATATGCATGTCTTCTTCCATATCTTCTGCCTGTGATTGTCTGATATCCTCCTGCTGGTTTGGGCCAGGCAGCTTTGCTGGATTCTTGATCCATTGCTGAAAAACAGAGTTAAAAATAATAAAAGAGGCACACAATCAAGAACCTACCCCCACCACTGCGTGACGCTGCCAGGCACACAGGCTCCACAGTCATCGCATCTCTGGAAATTCTGTACAAGGGTGGGAACAAATACCAGACCAGTGACAACTACCAGCCACACCCGTGCGCTGAGGATGAGGAGTGCAGCACCGAGGAGTACTGCGCGAGTCCCACCCACAGATCAGGTGCCAGAGTGCAAATTTGCCTGGCCTGCAGGAAGCGCTGAAAATGCTGCATGCGTCACGCTCTGTGCTGCCCCAGAAATTTCTACAAAAATGGAATATGTATGCCCTCTGCTCACAGTCATTTCCATTGAGGGGAAATAGAGGAAACCATTATTGAAAGCTTTGGAATATCACAGCACCCTGGATGGGTACTCCAGAAGAATACACTGTCTTCAAAAATGTATCATACCAAAGGACAAGAAGGTTCCGTCTGTCTCCAATCATCAGACTGTACCACAGGGTTGTGTTGTGCTAGACATTTCTGGTCCAAGATATGTAAGCCTGTCCTCAAAGAGGGTCAAGTGTGCCCCAAACACAGGAGAAAAGGCTCCCACAGGCTGGAGCTATTCCAGTGTTGTTACTGTGGAGAAGGTCTATCTTGCTGGATACAGAAAGATCACTATCAACCCAGTAATTCTTCTAGGCTTCACACTTGTCAGAGACACTAAGCCAGCTGTCTGAACACAGTGGACTCCTTTTATATAATATATGCTATGAAAACCTGTGTGACTTTTGTCAGCTCCATCCTAAAGGATGTGCAAATTCTGTGGTTACAGTTAAGCATTCCAATAATACCTTCTGAAAATCTGGAGTGTAAGAGCTTTTTGTTTCATTATGGAACTCCACTGTCATTGATTGCAGTAAATTACTGTGTTGTAAATTCTCAGTGTGGCACTTACTTGTAAATGCAAAAAAATTTTAAATTATTTTTCTAAAGGAGCTGCATTCTCTATTGTTCCTTTTGTTATGTAAATTTTTGTACACATTGTTATCTTGACTGCTAAATTTTCTCTACTGAATGGAAATAACTCCAGTTTATACTTCCTAAATGCATAATCCTGTCCCCTTTTAATTCTAGAATCTAGAATGCAAGGAGCTTTCGGAATGACAAATGATAAGGTATCTAAAATTGATCAAGAAAATTCTAGCTTATTTTCTGAACTGTACTATCTCAGTGCCTGTATTTATCCCTAGGCTGTGATAGTCTTTTAAATAAAATTTAAAATTTAATACCATGAAATGTTAAAGGTAAATTTTGGCATTGTGATCTTTAGGAGGGCCTGTGTCTGTATGTGTTCTTCAGGACAGAAATGTGACATGTTTAAAGATGATCAGAGAAAGATATTTCAATGTAAGAATTGATCAAGTCAAGAGTTATATTAAGGAAAAACATGTTCTCCATTGACAAACTTAAATGATTACAGTGTAGGAGACTGACTCTTACATTACTACTACTTTCAAAAATAGTTTCCAAGAAATAAAATCTACCCACATTTAATAACCCTTGGGCAACAAAGGAAATGTCCCACATAAGTAATACCAGAGCAAGCATCTGGTGGTTCGCAGGAAGAGGTGTGTACGTGTAAATGCAGTTGACAAAAGTGCAGACTTTGTCCCAAATTAGTTCATTTGAAATATCTTAAATACTACTTCATGCCAGGAGGACTTGTTCTAATTACTTTGATTTTAAAATAATTATTAAATTAAAAAAATCATTAAAAAATAAAAAAATAAAAAATAAAAGAGGCACAGCAATTATCATTGTTCTGGTGACCAGGATGGGTAATTTTTCAACATATATGCAATTATTTGCCAAATCATAAGCTCCGAACATTAAGTGTACCTTAATAATACTTGAGAAGTATTTGAAAGCATACTTGAAAAGTAAACATGAAATACTATGTTAGAAGTTATATAGGCTTTTACTCCCCAAATATCTTTTAGTTTGGTTCCTTTAAGGTTATTTCAGATTTTTATTATGTAACCTACCAAAAAAAAGATTTTTCATATGCCAATTGTACTGCAAAACTCACTAAAGATTTGAAAATGATCCTCCAAATTACTAAATAAAGCACTTTATGTATAAGTGCTCAATACACATTTGTTGAGTCAATTGCCAGCACATGATAAGATGGTTTCCATTACATTAAGAGTGAATACATTCTTGTCAAAGGTTAACAGGTAACTTCTTTAAATGGTATCTGTACTATCATAAGAACAAACTGTACCATCATAAAATATATCCCAAAGATTAGGATCCCATAAAATTCTCTAAAAGAAAACAGTGATTAGCCAAGTCAAACACATGTTACTTCACCATTCAAAACTGTCAATGGTTTACATTAGGTAAGATAAGCCATCAACATCTGAACAATCTAAATATTAAGTTCTGATGACTGAGGGATAGGTAAATAGTAAACAGCATCTTTTACTAAGCTGGACACTACTTTATATATATATATGTGCATATATATATTAAGTATAAGTTTGCTTATTAGTCAATTAGAGTTTACGCATACTAAGCAGGAATTAAAAATATCTTCTCACAGTATGTTGAATAGTCAATGAAACCACTGAATGAAACTGGAAATGGAAGTTACATATTTTTGTTTTATTACATTAAAATAAATATAATTGTTTCCAAACAGGAAAGAGAAATAAACATGTATATGTAACATACAATATCAAGTGGTATATTGTTACTTATCCCCTCAACCTAATGAGGTAGATAACTGTATTTTATTTTAAAAATCAAAAAATTAAGGTTAAAATTAAGCTTTAAGCAATTTGTTCAATAATCCAATAGTATGACTCCAGAAAAAGTGCCTTAACAATGCCTCCAAAGGAGCAGTCTCCAAAGTAGAAAGCACAATAGAAGCTAAAGGTGTGTGGAAAGGAAATGTAAGAATTTCTATTTATACTTATTTTCTTACAAAAACTTAAAATTAAGCTTTACAAATATTTAATATATGAATCGAATTGATTTTGGGTTAATTAAGACCCTATGTCACATGTGATCACATGTCATGTTTGACACTCAAGATATCTGGAGAGAATATGAAGTCCTCAAGGTAGATGAATGAACAGATATGCCTTGCTTACCTGCTGGCTCTTTTTCAGTATACTGTGACATATATGGCAGTTTCTGTGTGCCCAGTTCAGTGGAATTATGGGTATGATGTAGCTTTTACTCACACAATGGATAAGCTGCAGAAGATTCCTACAAATAAACAATGGATTATATATTAATAATGTAAGCATAAAAAGCAAAACAAAAAAGTCAAAACTAATATTCTCCTCCTCTTAGTGAAGCTCTTCATCAGCTCTCTAACAACACAGAAAAATACAACCTAACTAATAACTCAATCAAAAAAACCCTCAAACTATCAAGATAGCTATTTGAAAATACATTTACAGCTTCTCTTAAAAAACCTTGCTGAAAGTATATGTCAACCTTAAGATTGAAAATGATAACACCACACATATAGTTTATAAGTAAGTAAGCAAATATATTAGAAGTGCTGATTGGAGTACATGATCTAACTATTTGCGAGTCTACTATACTGAGCTATCTTTGCTTCTCCATCAAGCAAGGAACTATATAGTTCATTTACTCTTGGCACTGTTAAAAGAAGTTAACCAAAAGAATACAACTTCCTTTTTAAAATATGTAATTGCTTATGACAATAATTAATGTGTATAAATGACAATATACTTTTTCTTTTATTATAGTCAACTGATCATTCAGATATCTTAATCCCAAATAAGAACATATTCTAAGTTAGTAAATCTAAAATTTACTATGTAACAAATATAAAAAGACCCTCCATCTTGAAATAAATGGATTCATATAGATTATGAAAGAAAGTAAGGAGTTGAGACTAATTTATAGCCTGGACAACAGGTCACAATTGACATTAACTGACATAGGAAAAATTATGGAAGCAGCAGGCTTGGAGAAAATATGAGCCTGGTTTTGGATGTGCTAAATTTGTGGTATCTATTAGACACTGAAGTAGAAATGTTCAACAGGGAGCCTGGAGTTAACTGGGAATTCTGAGCTGACAATATATTTTGGGAATTACCAGTCAGTACATAGATAATGTTCAAAAGGCATGAACTTGGTTGGATGAGACATCTAAGTGTACTTAGAAAAGCGAAGAAGTTCAAAGTCTGAGCCCTGAGATGATCCAACACAGAGGCCAGGGAAAAAGAAATACCAGAAAAACTGACAGGCCAGAGAGAAAAAAATCCAGGAGTGTGGCTGCCAAACGAAGAAAGTCTCTCCAGCAGAACTGATCCACTGTGCCAATGCTGCTAAAAGATAAAGTATGAGGGTCTGCAAAAGCCACTGGATTTAGCAAAAGGGAGGCTGCTGAAGAGCACTGTTCACAAGGGCACCTTTGGTAGAAAGGTGGGTATAGAGGCCTGATCAGAATGCTGTTGAGAGAGAGAGGAAAGGAACTGGAATGGGTACAGAAATCATGAAAATCACCTTGTTTCCTAATCATACTTTTCTTTAATATGATTCTACTTTCTTCTTAAAGATATTCTTTTCTAAGCCCTCCAATATCCTGATCTAAATGTAGTCTACTTGTTTTTATGGCCTGCTACCCAGCTACTTCTGTGTTATCTTTTGATTGTCCCTTGTTATGAACCACATGTTTTTTTAATCTTAATTAGAAGATCCTCTAGTACTTGTTATAGGAATTTTATGTGAGAAGGTAAATTTTTGAGTACTTGCACATCTGAAAATATTTTCATCTTTTCTTCACGTTGGGTGTAGTTCAAGATAAAATCATTTTTTCCAAACTCTGAAAGCACTGTTTCCTAGCATCCCATGATGCTGTGTCCTGCTAAACTTTCTCATTCTTTTGTAAGTAAACAATTTTTCTCCCTGAAATATTTAGGATTTTCTCTTAATAAATGGTATTCTATAATTTCACAAAGACTCTTAGGGGCAGCCCATTTGTTAATTTCTCCTACACAACCCTGGTTGGGTGTTTTAATTTAGACTCATGTCAGTTTTACTCTAAGATGTCCTTTTTCTTCTTCTTCCTATTTTCTCTATATGTAGCACATATAAATTGACCCTCTGTCTTTAAACTTTTCTTTTTTTCACTCTATGGAATGGTAGATTTCATCCACTTTTACTTCCAGTCTTCTAGTATTCTCTTTAATCTTTTAAATTTCTTGTACTTTCTTGTTCTCTGCTTCTTTTATTATTATTGTTTTCAATGGATGTTCTTGTCTTATGAATAAAACATAATCCAGAACCTCTCTGTGGATACTAATTATCTCTATTTCATCTAAGGTCAGCTAATCAAGTGTCTACAACAGTGTAATACCAATTCTATCTCTACATATAAAAAAGAAAAAAAATAAGCAGGAGAATGAATAATAAGGAATAAAAGACGACAGCTGTGTGTCAAGATTAAAACGATTAACTATCAGTCCCAAGCTTATATCTAAAGTGAATTAGGCATATGCAGTGTCTGAGTTTTCTCTAATGAGATTTTTCCTTATCTGAATTAATCTCTTGCCCCTTGTACTATTCACCTAATAAACACACATAACCCCTCTCTTCTTGGGACAATTATTTACTTCAAATGCCTTTTTACATACTTCTTACTAATGATAAAATTAAAAAAACTGTACAAATATGTTGCTGTTTTAAGAATTAAAGGGTTAATCAGGGAAGTAGTAATTCCTAGATCTTATTAACCTAGAAGTTGTTACTTTATCATTTTAACCAGGATAGTACCCCAGGAGCTCCTGACAGGCAACAAAGACAACCTTCCAAAGAATACCAAAGGAAAGTACCAAAGAAAAGCATTGGTACAGGATGTACACCTCCCACAGCACAGCTTAAAGACTGGTGAATTTAAAGACAAAGACCTTGTTTTCTTTTTATTTGAATGCACTGTGTCTAATACTTATGTAACATAGTATGCATTTAAATAATTGCCAAACAAATGGATGAGTTAACGAATTAACAATTCTGTGCTCCTTTCTCTGACGGAAATGCAGAAATGCTAGGAAAAGAGAAGGTTGTGTCAGATATACTTAGATTCAGATTCCAACTCTGATACTTAGGTAAATTAAATGAAAGTTAGTAGTAGTAGAATTAAGAACAATAAACATCTAAATAGCAGTAAATAAAAAAAGACAGGCTAACAGCATGAGCGCTCATATACCTAAATGAACACAATACACACTGAAGTTGGTACATACTAGACCTACATCTTCTATTTTGTCTTCAGTATAATCATAGTTCTCCAATAACACAGCTTGTATAATACTTAAAAGTTACATATTATTATTTTTGCAGTGCAGCCTACCCACTTCAGTAATGTCACCTTACACTATCAGAATAATATGGTAGTTTGAAAATATGTCCACACATTTTTTTATTCTTCCTCCTTCAAAAAGCAGAGCCTAATTTGCTCCCTTTAAGTGTAGGCTGTGCTTGGTGACTTGTTTCTAATGAAGACAATGTGACAGAAGTAACAGTATGTGATGTACAAGATTAAGGCATAAAAAGCACTCTAGTGTCCTTCTAGCTCTCTCTCTCTCGGTTCATGCTCTGGAAGAAGCCAGCCGCTACATTATGAGATTAATGTCCATGTGATGAGTAACTGGCGGTTCCTGTCAAAGCCGGAAGGAACTGGGGTCTTCTAGCTAAAGCCTTATGAATGAACCACGTAGGAAGCAGATCCTTCAGCACCAATCAACCTTCAGAGGACTGCAGTTCCAGCCACATTTGGCTGCAACCTTATGAAAGGCCCTGAGCCAAAATCACCCAGCCAGGCTGTTCTGAATTTCTGACTCAGACAAATTATAAGACAAATGTTCTCAGCTGCTCGGTCTATTGCAGAGTAACAAATTATTCTGTAATAGATAACAAATACAAATAATTTAAATTACATGTACTTGATACCAGATTTTCTTGTATTTCCACTATTACTAGAACAAAGATTTTCTAATACCATCTCACAAAAGTATATTTTCTCCCCTTAAAAGATCTATTTATTCCCAGCATGGAAAGTGCCCTGTTGGAGCTGACAGTATCAAAATGAATTATTCTGGTCTTTTGATTGTTGGCAATGTCAGAACTGCTGCTTAGCTCCTACACTCTACCTATCACCAAGTAGATACTTGCTAAATAGCTACTTGATCAGGGACACTTGCCTTTAGAATTTAAATCTGATTTAAATGAAGTTTTCATTTAAAGATTTTTTTTCATTAAAGACTTTCACTGAAGAAGACTTTCAACTGAAAGCTTAGATCTATACCTCTGTGCCCCATTTGCTAAGGAAGAAATAACTCACTTTCTTCTTTTGAGATATAATTAACATATAACATTGTATTAGTTTCAGGTACAACATAATGATTCTGTATATGAAATGATCACCAAAGTAAGTCTAGTTAACATCCATCACATACATAGTTACAAATTTTTTTCCTTAGATGAGAACTTGTAAGATCTACTCTCTTAGCAACTTTCAAATATACAAGACAGTATTATTAACTATTGTCACCATGCTGTGCATTACATCCCAACACACATCTTAAAAGACACAACTGGAACTTTGTATCTTTTGACCCCTTTCACCCATTTTGCCCAATCCACCCTCCCACACCTCTAGTCACGACCAATTTCTCTGCATCTATAAGCTTTGTGTTTGGATTGCTCACGTAAGTGGTATCATTCCGTATTTGTCTTTTTCTGATCTATTTCACTTAGAATAATGCCTTCAAGTCATACATGTAACTGCAAAAGACGAAGATTTCATTCTTTCTTATGGCTGAATACAACCACTGTATATACATATACATATATATACACACTAATCACTCCCAACCCCAGGAAGATCTGATTATGTTTTTTGTTTTTGGCTTAGAACAACAGAAATTTGTTCTCTCACAGTTCTGGAAGCTTAAAGTCCAAAATCAATGTGTTAATAGAGCCATGCCCCCCAAAAGACTATAGGGAAGACTCTTCCTGTATTTCTTCTAGCTTCCGGTAGATGCTAACAATCCTTGCATTCCTTGGCTTTATACCATATCTTTATCCATTCATCTGCTGATGAACACTTAGGTTGTTTCCTTATCATTTAAGTAATGCTGAAATAAACATGGAAGAGGGGTTCATAGCTTTTTTTGGGTTAGTGTTTTCATTTTCTAATGCTGCAATAAACATATGTATATATATGTATCTTTCTGAATTAATGATTTTGTTTTCTTCAGGTAAATACCCAGAGTGGAATTGCTGGATATGGTATTTCTATCTTTAATTTTTTGAGGAACCTCCATACTGTTTTCCATAGTGGCTGTACTATTTTATATTCCTGCACAAGGGTTCCTTTTTCTCCACATCCTCATCAATACTTGTTATTTCTTGTTTTTTCATAATAGCCATTCTGACTGGTGTAAGGTGGTATCTCATTGTGGTTTTGATTTGCATTTCCCTGATAATTAGTGATGTGGACAATTTTCATGTGTATGTTGACCATCTGTATGTTTCTTTTGAAAATGTCTATCTGTCCATTTTCTAATCATACTGCTTGCATTTTTTTGCTATTGAATTATATGAATTCTTTATATATGTGGATATTAACCCCTGTCAGATATACGATTTGTGAATATTTTCTCCCACTCAGCAGGCTGCCTAGAAACAACTCACTTTTAAAGTGCCTTTTCTAGAAACAGAAAAGTTACTTGAGAAACAAATACAATTTGATTCTAGTGTTTGAAGGGGTATGTAGGTCTTTCAAGCTCACTCAAATATTTTATATTCTCCCATATCTAGTTTTACATATATGCCTCCAAAATGCCCTAAAAATGTTTCTTAAAATTCCTTTTTAAAATAAACTTTTATAGTAATCTAGCCCTCATCTCTTTCATAATATAACTTGAGTCATATAAAATTTTGTTAATAGTCACAAGAGCTATAAATTCAGAAATACAAATTTCATCACAAATGGGTTCATGACAAATGTTATGAGAAAGCTGTTTATATATGTTGAACCCAATTACCTTTAAACTTAGCTTAGTAACATTATCTCATCTCTCCATTCTCAGCTGCCTAGACAAAATAAATATTCCAAGATATTAAAAAGTACCTATTTTGAGTATCAATCTAAACTTGCAATTAAATTGTTTCTCACACTTAAATATTCTTTTAAATCTATTTCTAGATTTTTTGCATCTTCTACCCACAAGCACAAATGGTTGCTTATACACAACTGCAAAATATTCCAGTAGATCTGGCTAGTATATACAATGGAGGTGATAGTATTTCTATATATCATTATAAACAGTTGGGTATATTACTAAAACTAATTGCAGTAAATCAGTAATTTACTACGAATCAGTAGATTTAGAAGTTGCAGGCTGCTACACAAGAAAAATTCCAGGATGTGACTATAAAATTATGCAAATGAACAACTGTAGAAATGGTAACAATACCTAGGACTAAACCAGAGAGAAATTTTTAAATGGACACCTATTAAACTTCTGAGATGAAATGGGTTTGCAACACCTAGTAACACCAACAGGAAATCTGATAGAAGGGTAAGCTTGCTTAAATACTACTAATTTCTGAAAACTTTCTGGAAACTATTGTAAAAGAGGAACAAACTCAGCATTCATATACTGAAATTACAATGAAAAATTACTCAAACATAATAATACATATGTAGTCAGATATTTAGATGATTCAAAAATTTTATATTTAAGTAGTTTAAAAACTATATTCTAATTCCTTTATTTCACCAAATATTAATAAAGTGTTATTCTGTTGAAAAAAAGCATTACAAAAACTTTTTTAAAAAAGACTACAGAGAGAAACTGTGAAGAAAGAACTGAATGAGTATATACCCAAAACACTAGAAGAATAAAGATTTTCTATGCTTTATTCAAAGTATAATTGGCTAAGGGGGAAAAAATATTAAAGAGGAGTCAAATACAAATTGAGATGCAAGACTAAAATGTCAATCCATTAAAAAAAAACATTAAAGACTATTCCTCAAATTTACCTCTTATTTAGATAGGAAGATCTCTGATTCAGATGTGGCACAATTAAGAAGTGTCTAACCCATCCTCCTTTCAGATGGACAAGTCCTATTAGTTCTGAATCAAGCAGCAGCAGATTTATTTAAATGTCAATGAGCCAGGAAAAGAGGAAAATAGAAAACTCAAAGTCATACACACTAAAATGTGGCAAATTTCATTTGATGATAAAAATCACAAAATGTGTTCAGAATAAATTAATGTTATCTGTGATATTTTGACAGATGTGTGCTAACTACATTAAAAAAAAGAACACACTTGCATGGGAGTTGGGGAGATAAATAAGCAAGGCAACATGATATGTACATGGGGGTACCCTGTAATCCAAAGAAATTTTAAGTTTTCATGATGAAAACTAAAATTTAAAGTTATTTAAATTTTCTCTACAACCATTTGTTGAAGAATTGCTTACATAAAATAAAGCACAAAACTCTTAAGCATATAGGCCAATGAATTTCTACATATGTATACATCTGAGTAAACCACCTAGATCAAGATATAAAACATTACCATCACTTCAGAAGGTTCCCTTGTCTATTCCAAGTCATTCTCTTCTAAACCAACAGGCAACCACTTTCTGACCTCCATTATCCCAGATTAGTTTTTCCTGTTTAAACTTCAAACAAATAGAATCATTCAGTATGAACTCTTTTATGTCTGTCTACTTATGCTCAACACAATGTTTCTGGGATTTGTTCACATTGCTATAAACATCCTTTTACATGCTTTTTTACCTTTCCTGGGTGCATATGATCTGGAATTACTGAGTCACAGCATAGGGTTACGTTTAGCTAGAACAGTAATGGCCAGTTTTCCAGAGTGGCTGAAACATTTTACATTCCCACCAGCAATATATGAGAGTATCAGTTGTTTTATATCCTTGGCAACACTTGATACTGTCAGCCTTTAATTTCAGCCATTACAGTAGGGGTGTGATGGTGCCTCATTATTACATGTCTGATGAGTAATAATGTAGAGCACCTTACCTATGCATATTAGCTTCTGGACATCTTTTGTGAAGAACTTGCTCACTTTTTTCATTTTTAAAAAAACTAGACTGCCTTTTCCTTTATGATTTGTAAGAGTTACTTACATTTTCTGGATGCAAGTCCTTCACCAGATTTATTTATTGCAAATATATTCTTGCTGTCTGTGGCTCACCTCTTCCCTTTCTTAATGTCTTCAGGAAAAGAAATTCTTAATTTTATGTAGCCTAATTTATCAATTTTACGTCCTATTTAAGAAGTTTTTGCCTATTGCAAAGTGATGAAGGTATTTTCCTAGGTTTTCTACTTGAAGCGTGATAATTTTAGCTTCTACATTTAGGTATATAATCCAAGTCAAACGAACTTCTGCATATAGTATCACGTAAAAGTCAAGGCACATTTCTTTCTATTTGGATATCCAGTTTACCTAACATAAATATTAAAAACAGACGCTTTCTCTTCTTAACTTCAGTGAAGCTTTTGTTATAAACCAAGAAACCACATATGTGAAGGTCTATTTCTGGACACACATATTCTTCCATTGGTCTTTTTGTCTACCTTGTTCTAATACAGCATGGTCTTAAATACTGTAACTTCAAAGCAAATCTTGACATCTGAGACATTTACATTTTTATGTAAATTTTGGAATCCATTTGACCAAAAGAAAATAAATTCTGGGTCTTAATTGAGACTGTATTGAACCTATAGCTCAACTTGAGGGAAACTGACATTTTAACAAAATTGAATTTTCTACTACATAAAGATGGAATATGTCTCCATATTCCATATTTTTAAATTAAGTATTAAAAAAATGTCTCTATCACTATTTTGTAATTTTTAGTATAGAAGTTTTGCCCAAGTTTTCTTAGATTTTGTAGTTATTGTACATAATATTTTGATGCTATTATAAATATACTTTTCTAATTTTACTTTATACTTTCTTGGTTGCTAGTACACAACTTATAATTGGCCTTATATCCAGTCATCTTTCTAAGTGCACTTACTTTAATGACTTGCAAATAAACACATTTTTTGCTTTTTCTTTTCCATTTTTATAATTATTTTATTTGCCTGGAAGAACTAACTAGGATTCCAATATAACATTTACTAGAGGTATAGATACTGGGCATGAAACAAGGTTTTTCTTGAGTATGATGCTAGCTGTAGGTTTTTTGTTCATACTCTAAAAAAATGTTTCCTTCTATTCCCAGTTTGATGAGGCCTTTTAAACAAAAAGCTGTTGAATGATGTCAAGTAATTTCTCTGTATCTAAAGAGATGGTTCTATGGTTTCTCTACATTGTTCTACTGTTCTGTTAAAGAAATGGATTATATTAATTTAAAAACATTATATATATTTTAAATATTATTCCTGGAACATATCTTGCATTCCTGGAACATATCTAGATTACTTTCTTTACATACCACTGGATTACTTCTCTATAGTCATGAGAGTTATCAGATTTTGCTATTAAGATTAAGCTAAAATCAAAAATATTCTCCAACATGTTTCTCTTTTCTTCTTCGAAGAGTCTGTGTAAATCTGGTATTTCTTACTTAAATGTTTGAAAGATTTACCAGTGAAGCCATCTGGGCCTAGGTTTTTCTTTGTGAAGAAGTTTTTGATAAATTCAATTTGTTTAATGGTCATTGGACAACTCATATTTTCCTTTCTTTACATGTCAGTTTTGATAAGTTGTTTTTCAATTATAACTTTTAATTCCAGTTCTTGAATGTGTTAATATGAAGTTATTTAAGATTTCTTTTTGTTGGTAATTTAACATCTATAGGTCTGTAGTGATGCCTCTTTTTTCATTCCTGGTATTGGTAATTTGTATTTTCCCCCATTTTTTTCCTTGATCAGTCCATTAAAGATATATTATTTTTAAAAATTCTTCTCAATAAACTAAAACTCTTCTAGATTTACTATATTTTCTTTATTTATTATTTCTACTTTTAGATTTACTGTATTTTCTTTCTTCCTTTTACTTTCCTTGGGTTTGACATTGCTAGCTTCAGTTGCAAGACTATTGATTTTCTACTTTTTTTCTTTCCTAATATATATACATATAAAGCTACACAGTTGTCTCAAAGCACTGCTTCAGTTGCATTTCACAAGTTTTGATGTAATATTTTTGTTGTTTTTCAGATCAAAGTATTTTTTAACTTCTAGCATGACTGTTTTTGGTTTGTGGACTATTTAGAAATGTATTAATTTCCAAACATTTGGAGCCTTTCTAGTTATCTTCTGTTAGTTGTACTGAGAGAGTCTATCAACAAGTGGGTTAGATGAGAGTATAGAATTTCAGAGAACTATAGAAACAGAATGTTGGCACCCATTCACAGTCTCTTGTCCATGGATCTTCTTGGCTGCTAAAATGATTGGGAACAGGTTACATAACTAAGGGGGCCATCATTCTGTGGTGCAAGGAAATGACAGCCAAAAAGATTAAGAATGCAAAAATCCTACCTGAAACCTACCCCTACAGGAAAAAGAAAAAGGCTTAGACTACTAGGAAGATAGCAATCACTGTCCTCTATTCTGGCTACAAGTAAAAAAAGGCTTTTACTTCTACAGTAGAGTTAGGAAATACATCAAGGATTTCAAGAGATAGAAATGCAAATGAAAGGATTAAAAGAGATGAAGAATGTGTTTTATGGGCTCATCAAAGGACTAATTAAGGAAAATATAAATAAGCTTCAAGACAGGTCATGAGAAATTACCCAAACTGAAATACAGTGAGTTAAAAAAAAAGTGGAGTAAGAAAAAGAAAAGAACAGTCTCCAAGAATTGTGGTATTGTTATCAATTGAACTACCATGTATATAATTGGAATCCTACAAGGAGAAAAGAGTAAATAGTGCACAAGAAAAATTAGAAGAGAAAATGCTGTGAAATTTCTAAACATGATTTAAGTGATTAAACCATAAATCTCAGACACAAGAAAAATTAGAAGAGAAAATGATGTGAAACTTCTAAACATGATTTAAGTGATCAAACCATAAATCTCAGAATCTTGGCAACCACCCATAAAAACTAGGATAAACACAAAACACACACCTAAGACAAATCATATTTAACTTATTATCAAAACACAATAAAGGAAACATTTTTGATGCAGAAAGAGAAATGAAGGTAAGAATTACAGCTGACTTGTCAGAAACTATGCAAGCAAAAGACAGTATGACATCCTTAAGGTAATGTTAGAAAAAAATGCTATGAACAAATAATTCTACACTGGGCAAAATATCTTAAAAAAAAAAGTACTTTCAAAAACAAAGTACTTTCAAGCCAATTCAAGAGACTGTTACCTGCAAGAAATGAAACGAATTTCTTCAGGCAGAAAGAACACAAGGACAGACACCTGATTCCACAAAAAATGTAGAACTCTGAAAATTATTAAAATAAAGGTAAATGTAAAATATATACTTTTTCTTATTTTTAATCTTCAAAACAATGAAGCACTCTGAGACAAGTTTCTGAGATGATGGAAATGTACTAGGTTTTACACTGGTTCAATATGAAAGCTAAAAGCTACATGTGGCTACTAAGCCCTTTGAAAAATGTAAAACAGAAGAAATTAACTTGAACTTAATTTAATGCTAACTACTCTAAATTCAAAGTTAAACAGTTACACTGGCTAGTGACTAATATACTGGATAATCAGGTCAAAAGCAAACACAGTAGCAAGGTATTATGAATTTATGGCAAATGCGAAAGTAAAATGTGTGGCAATAATACCACAAGATAGCAAGGAGAAATTGGAAATGCACTGCTGTAGATCTCTGACACTATATAAAAAGTGGTATAGTACTGTCTGAATATAGAGTGGAATTAAATATATGTAATGTAGATCACAAAGAAACCAGTATTATTTTTTTTAAGGAGGCAAAATTAGCATAAGTAGTGAGCCAATAAGGAAGATAAAATGGAATAAAAAATAGAGAACCTAAAGTAGATATATTGTTAAATAGGGAACAAATACTAAGATAATAGATTTAAATTCAATCACATCAAATAATTACATTACACATAAATGGCCAAAATTACCTAATTAGAAAATCAGACTGTCAGGATGGATTAAAAATTGGGTTTTCTACAGCAAATCCACTTTAAATATAAAGGTATAGATAGACATATCATGCAATGATATATCATGCAAACTCTAATCAAAAGAAAGGTGGAGTGGTGATACTAATGTCAGATAAAGTAAACTACAGAAGAAGGAATATTCCCAAAGATAAAGAGGGATATTACACAATGATCACGGGGTCAGTTCACCAGGAATTCATAACAATCCTAAATATGTATGCACCTAATAACATAAGTTCAAAATACATGAAGCAAAATGTTTAGAAAAGAAATAGACAAACTCATAATGATACTCAGGAAACTTCAACTCCTCTCATAGTGATCAACAAAACAAGTAGGCAAAAACCTAAGGAAATAGAAAACTTAGGTAAAGTACCTCAAGTGACTTGACAATTACAGAATATTTAATATAAAATAGTTTAAAATAAAATAGAACTTAATATAAAATATAGAATTTATAGAATAGTCCACCCCAAAGCAGAATACACATTATTTTGAAGTGTATATAGACCATTTACCAAGATGGACTGTATTCTTGGCCATTAAAAAAAAAACTTAAAATTACACAAGATATGTAATCTGTCTGCAACAAAATTAAACAGAAATCAATTACAGAAAGAGATAGGAAAACCACCAAATACGTGGAAATTAAACAACATACTTCTAAATAACCCATAGGTCAAAGTGAAAGTTATGTAAGAACTTAGAAAATACCAACATAACAAAATCTGTGGGACACCTAAAGTAGTTCTTAGAAAGAAAAGGAGGTCTCAAATCAATGGCCTAAGCTTACATCTTAAGAAATCAGAACAGAGTGGACTTAAATATAAAGCATACAAAAATACCTGTACAGTTCAAACCCATGTTGTTTAAGGGTCAATTGTAGAAAGACCAGAAATGAATGAAATCAACCCCCTCTTCACCTCCATAAAGGCAGTAAAATATAAAGCTGGCTCTTTGGAAAAACGAATAAAATCAGTAAACCTGGAAACTAACTGAACAAAATAGAGGACACCTTGCCAACATCAGGAATGAAAGAAAAAACATCACTACAGATACTACAGAGATAATAAAGAAACAAGTTTCTTTATGGCAATGAATAGATGAAATAAGACAAATTCCTTGAAAGACAAACTACTTAAATTCACATAGTAAGTGAAGTGAGTCCTACAAAGACTGAAAGCTTCCAAGAAGAAATATATAACCCTAACCATCCTATCTCAATTAAAGGGAACTGAATTTATCCTTTAAAACTTTTCAACAAAGAAAAAGCTAGACACAGATGGGTTAGCTTGTAAACTCTTAACATTTATCAAACTAATACTAATCCTATCCAAATTTTTTTCAGAACACACAAGAAAAAATTACCACTGTCAACTCTATGAGGTCAGAATTATCCTGATACAAAAAAATTACATGAAAAAGGTACATGAACACAGGTACAAAAAAGTACTAAACAAAATATTAGCAAATCTAATCCACCAATTTATGAAAATAATACATTACAACCAAGTGAGGTATACCTAAAGAATGCAACACTGATTCAACATTTAAAAATAAATCAATGTAATTCATCTTATTAATAGACCAAAGAAAATAAACCATATGATCACCTCAATAAATAGTGAGAAACATTTGACCAAACTCAGTATCTACTCCATAAAAACTCAGTGAACTTGATAAATAGCCTGTTATACCTAACATAATAATATGTATAACAATTAATAATGAAATGACTGAAACCTTTCCTCCTAATACCGGGAACAAGACAAGAATATCTGTTCTCACAACTCCTATTCAACATCATACTGGAAATTCTAGTCAGTGCAATAAGGAAAAAAGGCAGGGGGTGTACATAGAAATTGAAAAGAAAAGAAATAAAACTGTTCTAAATTTGCAAATGACATAATTATCTACATAGGAAAAGTATATTGTCTACAAAAAAAAGTACTATGTGAGTTTAGCAAGCTTGCTGGATTCAAGGTCAGTATATAAAACCAACAGTATTTCTACATATTGTCAATGAACAATTGGAAATGGAAACTTAAGAAAATTATCATATACAATACTATCAGAAATGAAATACTTAGATATGAATCTAACAAAATGTGAGCACTAACACCTGTATACTGAAACTACAAAATGGTAATGAAGAGAAATCAAAGATCTAAATAAATGGAGATATCCTGTGCTTATTTATTTGAAGACTCAATATTAAGGTGTCAGTTCTTCCCAAAATGACTGATAACTTCAATACAATCTTTTTTTTTTTCATTCCATCATCCATCATTATTTATTATTTTCCCTTACTCTTAAAGAGCAAGGTGGGAAGGGGGAGCATCAGAATTATTTAAGGCCTAATTTCTCTCTGTAGATAATTGCAGATTTACATGCAATTTAAGAAATAATACAGACAGCTCTATTGTACATCACTAGAAGGATTTTAAGTTTTCTTTTTTTTGTTTCTGAAAGTTCAGTTATCCTTTTTTTTTTACAAGTTATTTTATTTTCGTATCATTAACCTACAATTACATGAGCAATATTGTGATGATTAAACTACCCCCTTCATCAGGTCCCCCCCACCAACCCTATTACAGTCACTGTCCATCAGCGTAGTGAGATGAGAATCACTACTTGTCTTCTCTGAGTTGTACAGCCCTCCCCGTGCCCCCCCTACCTTACGTCTGCTAATCGTAATGCCCCTTTTACCCTCTTATCCCTCCCTTCCCACCCTTCTTCCCCAGTCCCTTTCCCTTTGGTAACTATTCGTCCGTTCTTGGGTTCTGTGAGTCTGCTGCTGTTTTGCTCTTTCAGTTTTTTTTTTTCTTTGTTCTTATACTCCACATATGAGTGAGATCATTTGATACTTGTCTTTTTTGGCCTGGCTTATTTCACTGAGCATAATACCCTCCAGCTCCATCCATGTAGTTGCAAATGGTAGGATTTGTTTTTTTCTTATGGCTGAGTAATATTCCATTGTGTACCCCTATGTTTATTGCAGCACTATTTACAATAGCCAAGAAATGGAAGCAACCTAAGTGCCCATCAGTAGATGAATGGATTAAGAAGATGTGGTACATATACAATCTTAATTAACATCTCTGCAGTACCTTTTGTAGAAACCAATAAATCACCTCTAAAAAATGTTATGGAAAAGCAAAGGAACTAGAACATCCAGAATGATTTTGAGAAAAGAATAAAAGTTAGAGGACTCATATTATCTGGATTCAAGATTTATTATAAGGCTACAATAATCATGACAATATGGTAAAGGGTAAACTAGATACAGAGATGGAGGTATAGTACAGAAATAGACTCATATATATAGTCAGTTGATTTTTGATTAAGTCAATTCAAACGGGGAAAGCAAAGTGTTCCCAATAAATGGTGCCGGAACTGGGAAAATAAACTTTGACTTTTATCTCATACCTTATAAAGAACTCAAAATGGATGATACACCTTGACATAAAAGACAAGATTATAAAACTAATAGAAGAAAAGAAGAAATTTGCACAACTTTGCATTGAGCAAACCTAGAACACAGAAACATAAATCACTGAAGAAAAAAATTGACAAAGTAAATCAAATCAAAAGCTGCTCTACTTGAAAGTAATGGTAAATGTGTGTGTGTGTGTGTGTGTGTGTGT
>JAQQAC010009165.1:3499378-3667014 GCA_029783875.1 Phataginus tricuspis | reverse complement strand
TGTGTGTGTGTGTGTGTGTGTGTATGTGTGTGAAGAATTCTTACAATGTTTAAAAATGGGCAAAAATGCAACTACATGTATTGTGGTAAGCATTTAGAAATATAAACAATTGTCAAATCACTATGTTGTATATACCTCAAATACATGTCAACAAAATACTGTGTATCAACTATAAATCAGGAAAAAAAGCGTGAAATTTTGAACAGATACTTCCCAAAGGAAGACATACAAATAAATAACCTATAAACACATGAGCAAATTCTCAGCCTCATCAATCATCATATAAATGCATGGTAAAATTACAGTATAATAATACTACATACCCACTAGTGGAGCTAAAATTAAAGACTGAAATAACTAAGTGTTGATGAAAATGTACAGAAACTGGAACTGTAACATGGTAAGCAGTTTGGCAGGTTCTTACACTTAAATATTCACTTACCATACAACTCAACAAATCCACTTCTAGGTATCACCGAAGAGAAACAAAAACATGTTTACACAAACACTCATGAGTGAATATTCTTAACAGCTTTATTAGGAACAGCCCCAAATGGGAATCAATCCAAATCTCCGTAAACAGGTGAAGTGGTCAATAAATTGTGGTAAACCAATAAATACCATGGACTACCATTCAGCAATAAATCATGAACCAGTTAAACACAAAATACATGAAAGATCCTCAGAAACACCATACTAAGAGAAAAAAAGCCAGATGCAAAACAGTTTCCATGATTCAATTTATATGAAATTTGTTAACAAATGAAACCAATTTATAGAGAGAAAGAGAAGACAAATGTTTCCTCGGGCTGAGGGTGAAAATATGACTTACTGCAAAAAGGGCAGAAAGGAACTTTTAGGGATGATAGAAATATTCTGTATTTTGATTGTGGTAGTAGTGACATGGGTATACACACTGTCAAAACACTGAGCTGTACATTTTAAATATACAGATATTATTGCATGTAAATTATCCTTTAAAAAGTTGATTCTTTAAAAAGGAGCTCTTTGGGGAAAATACTAACCAGGGATTATTTGGGCTGCCCTTATATAACAATTCAAAAGATGTAAAAAACATGAATAAAATTCAATATCCATTTCTGGTTTTTAAAATGTCATCAGACCTAAAAACCAATAAGATCACGTTGGAAAGCTAAGAACAGGAAAAGTATTTTAACTTAATATTCTCTATCAGAAAGCTTCAGCACACACAATTGATGCTAAAACATCAGAAGCAATACCTTTAAAGTCTGAAACACCACCAAGTTTTTAACTATCAGTGTTGTCATTCAACATTATATAGGCAGTATAATAGCCAAAGCAGTGAGGAACACACATTGTTATAAAAATTGGAAAGAAAGCCACAAAACTGTATTCTTAATCAACTCAAAAGTGATGAATTCATGATAAAGATAAAAAAATTCAAAAGCTTTCCTACACCAGAAAAAAAAAAGAGAAAATGTTACTAGAAGTTTCCATCCACCAGAGCAATCAAACTCATAAAACTAGAATACTAAGAAGGAATGTTATATATATGGAAAAAAACACATAAACCTTTACCTAAGAATATAAAGATATGAGTGAAATGAGACATACTATACATACATACTGAAGGAAAGACTTCAATATCATAAAAGTCAGTTCACTCCAAAGTAATCTAAAATTTCAATGTAACATCATCATTCAAATACCTTAAGGATTTAAAAATTTAATTTACATATTGAAAGTTCATCTGGGGAAGAAATGCCTAATAAAACAGCCAAAAATAATTTCAGAAAGAATACTAAGGAGGGAGAAATGGTTATTAAAACATGCATACCCTTTAACCCAACAATTCCATTTCTAGGAATCCATGCTCCAGAAATAATCACATACAGACAGAGGAAGTTTCCTGAACAGCTGAATATCAGGATGAAGGTAGGACTAGAAGGGGAAGTGGAAATTGCACTTTTAACTTACATTCTTCTATGTTGTTTGAATTTTTTAAGGAATATTTAAAGTTTGTAATTAAAAGCTAAAAAGCTAATCAACAAAAAACTGGCTTCAAACAAAGCATTATTTGGGTAGCAAAGAGAAACTAGTTGAATGTCTTTCCATAAGGGAATGGCTAAATTGTACCCATTCAAACTAATGAAATGACAACCTTTAAAACTGTAAGGAGACCTATATGTAACAAGTACAGATGTCCAAGATATGTAACTAAGTGAATAACGCAAGTGATACACCAACGTTTGGTATTTTTGCTCACACACACAAAAATGTTACATGTATGTATGTGTTTACAAGTGCAGTTAGAAAAATGCAGTGAGAATGGGGATAAAAATGTTCACATTTTACCTAACAGTCTTTTTTCCTATATTGTTGAATTTTAGATCAAGCTTTCATGTCTGTACTTTTTAAAAATTATTTATTTCATATAAAAATGACATGAATTCCAGAAGACAATGAAACACCCGAAAAAGTTTAAACGTTATCATGTTTTATCCACATGTTTACATACTCTTCAAATGATGTGTAGTCTTCAGCAGAGCATTTTAAAGAAATTTAACTGACCAAATAATTTGTGAGTAACATTATATTAAGTCTTAAAAAGAATCGTAAACTTCACAAAACCAGCAGACTCAAAGAAAAAAAAAATGCCTGAAGAGGTGTCTTAACAGATTTAAATGTTCTTTCCTGCAAAAAGACTATTTACCTCCTCCCCTTTTCTTCAACTTGATGTGAGCGACTTTCAACTCACCATTTTGAATGTGGGCAAAATGATTAATAAGCAGTAAGCTCAGGGGGGGCAAAACTGAAGGGGCATCTACCAGAGGCGTGCTCTGACATCGCTAAACGGGAGAAGCAGTGATGGAATAGTGGTGATACCGGGAGAACGACTGCTGTGGTCTGTACAGGGTGTCTGCGTGCCCGGGCTTCGGTGACAATCGGGGAAAAGGCAAATACAGCTAGGGGAGCGACGGCCACGGAAGGTTTTCCGGGGAGGCGCTGCAGGCCTGTGGCGTAAGACGGACCGGCTCCGTGCGGGGTACTGGAAGCGGGCAGAGAAGGCGGGTGCTGATGGGGGGCACACTCGTACTCAGTCGCGAGCGTGGGGAGAGAGGCAGCGGGGTCCTTGGACACGGCACCAAGGACAGCAGAGAAGGCAGCCGGAAAACAGGCCGGTGGAAACCCTCGATACCATCGACGCCATCAGCTGGGGACAGCGAGCGCGGAGGCCTCGGACTCGAGCACGGCCCCAGGTCCGGGCTGGACAGGGCCCAGGTGGCGAAGAAGGCCTCTTCCAGCCATCAACCCCACCCACCATGGCCGGCGCAGCGGGCCGGGGACAGGCCCCGCTCCTTCTTGAGAGAAATTAGGAGATGGAGGAGGTGAAGGCAGCAATTTCCTCGCCCCGACCCTAAATTCCTGACATCAGAACAAGCCAGATTAAAAAAAAAAAATCCCCTCACCGAACTGTGCAGCGGCTCCGGTAAGAGAACAGCGCTCGATCTTCCACCCGCCACCACCTCCTTCTTCTCCGCCTCCGACTCCTCCCCCGCCGAACACGCAGAGGCTGGCGGCGGCGGCGGCGGCGGCGGAAGCACAGGCGGTGGCAGCGGCGCGCCCCGCCCCTTGCGCCACGGTGGAGGCCGAGGAGGAGGGAGCGAAAGCCACGCCCCCAAACAGTGCCGGCCAATAGGCTTAAAGGGCCTCTGCGGGAAAAATCCACATATCCAATCGGAACCTGAGGAGTGGGCGCACGTCAATGGTTGGGACGTGGCAGAAAAAGGGAAAAATACTCGGACTGTCTCTACTCCCTCGTCCCCTTTCCTCGCTCAGGGGGCCGTCACCGATTGGCCGGAGGACGACGGAGCCACGCTCCGCCCCTGCCACAGTCTGGGCCCGCCCCCTTTCCCTGCAGCACGGCGACGCCTGGGTAGGGGCGGGCGCCGTGTTGAAACTGGCACGGCAGGGCCTTTTGTGGTTTGGGCTGGGAGAAAAGGGCGGAGTCTCAGAGGAGGGGAAGCGGGGAGAGGACGGAGGGACTGTGGCGCGGCTAGGCTGTTCCAGAGATTCCAAGAGCAGCAACCAAAATGGAGGAACTAAAATAAATCGTAATTCGACTAGAAATCTGACTAACAAGGTTAAGGTCTCCTGGCCTAAAGTTCAACCTGTTGCAGGTCAGATATGGGTGGGACAAGAAAAACAGCAGACGGAGGCGGGGCCCTTCTGCCCAGCGTGACTCTGCGCACCAGATAGTGCCTTCTCCCCTCCCAGCCTCGGTCAGACTCTTGTCACCTTTTCTCTGATTCTTTTGGGGTGGCGGCTGGGTGTAGGGGAGGCCTGCGTTTCTTCTGTACCCAGCCTGACCAGAGCCTTCCACTTCGCATCTTGAGGTTGATGTGTTGTCAAGCAGGGAGGTAACAGCTCCCTTCGCATGCAACCAAAATAAATACAACAGCTGGATACGTGGTTGTATTTATGTAGTGCCTGCACACCTTGCTTAATTTAAACCCGGTAGCAATTTAGTTAATCATGTTAGTGATGCTAAATTGTTTCTTGGTCCCTCATATGTCCTGTGTTTTCATCCTGAACATGTCCGTTTCTCTGATTACAGCCTTGCTCTCCTCCCATCTTACTCCCCAAACCCCTCCACCCTCTCCACGCAAACGTCTGGGCGCAGGATATAGTTATCGCATCCCCTCCCCCAAGAATTAAGAGCCCACTTAACTGTGCTGTCTCTGGCAACTGATGAATCCCCTTCCAGGGAACCGGGACTAAGGGTTTTTTTGTTTTTTTTTTTTCTGTTGATGAAAAGAAGTTATCCAAAATTTACTACGAAAACTTAAGTTAAAAGAATTTGCTTAACATTTTGGGCAATCAAATCTGAGTCTCAACTCACCCCTATATTTTTTTGCCAAGGAACCATTTCCCACTGATATTTCTCTGCTCTGCACATGTTGCTCTAGAAGTTGTGGCTCCTTTTCCAGTCAAGTCTCTCCCTCTTGAGAGAGAATTCATACTTGGATCACATTTCCCTCATCTACCTTTAGTATGTTGTTAGCTATTGATCTATTTGGATACACTAACCTGTGGGGCAGGGTTTCCCAATTTCAATAATTTTCATATCGGTATATATTACTGGTAGTACTATTTATTTTCTTTAAATAGATGTATTCTTCAATTTCTCTGCAAAAGTACTACAAATGGAAAATCTCCATTACTACTCCTAAATTGAAAATAACTAAGAAACATGAACATAAGACAATGTTTTTAAATTATGGCTAGAACTATTAGCTACTAATGTCTCTGAGCCTAAAGCCCTCTCCCTGTTAACAGGGGAATTACTAAGCATTGGACATTTATTAAAGACCAAGCATGCAAATGGCATTTTTATCATGATGTAATCAAAGGATAGAAAAATAGGGCCAAAATAAGAATCACTTCCTCATTATGTGAGTCACTGTTTTTAATTCTGCATGGATGTCCCAACTGAACTCATCCAAGGCATCGGAAGTGATTTATGTTACTCTTTGGGAAACAAGGCTGTAGAGCCTTAAAGCATATACTCTAGAATCAATCCACATTCTTGTACTAGCTCCTGCATTTATAGCTGTGTACCTCTGGGCAGTCTACTTACCTCTCTGACCTCAGTTTCCAATTTAAATATGGGAAAAGTATTAATGCCTACTCATGAGTCATTGTATAGATTAAATAACTTATAATTATTATTATGTGTATGTAATGATAATAATATGCATTACTGACTTATATGTATTATTGTTATTGATTCCAGAGGTGAGAAGCACTCCCTAAGGCAATGGGTTGGAGGTACCATGTGGTATAATGCAGTGGTTCCTAGAATGATCCCCAACATCAGCATTATCTGGGAACTTCTTTAGAATGCAATCTCTAAAGCAAGTCTCACCTCAGACCTGAGTTGGAAACTCTTAGGTGTTGAGCCTAGCAATCTGTATTTTAGCAAGCCTTCCAGGTGATTCTGATGTATGTAAAATTTGATGACCACAGATGTAATATAAGGAAGACTGGTCAAGGAGTAAGAGGAACTGAGTTCTAATTATAGTATTAAAGTGACATAGCAAAAATGGAGGCATAAGTGACTCTGAAAGGGACTTTTCTGCACAAAAGCAATGAGAAAATTGACAAAATTGTCAGAATTAACTTTTTTAGAACTCTGGAAATTAACCAAAGTGTGCAGCAATCCAAGAAGCATTTATTCAAGAAAAATGGCTGAATCTCAGTAAGAACAGCACTTTGTGATGTTTTGACTTGCTCTAATTCAATCCCCTCATCTCCAACTCTGCTGTAGCATTGCAAAACAATAGCCCACAATCATGCTGAAAACCAGGAGCCTGGAGCCACCTGACAAGGCAGAATGAGGTTGGAGCTTCTTCAAAGCCTAATTCAAGAGGATAATCATTATTTCACCTGTCTGGCAGTTCACTAGAAGATCTCACTTGCAAGGCTATCTTCATTTGATTTGATTCAGAGCCAATCCAGTGCAGAAAGTCTTTTCTCCAGAAGCATTTGTCAAAAGCAATGAGAGGGAATTGATTAATTTTCCTGCAGCTTTAGGCAGTGGAAACATTTGGGGCAAGTAATAGGTAAACCAAAAAGCTTAAAAGGAAAAGCTGGAATGTCTGTAGGAACTTTGAAAAGCTCCAACATACTCATGGGAATGTAGAAGCCACGTATATGCTCAGGGCTGTGATTGTGCATAAAATGAGAAAGACCTCAAAAGGCCTTAAAGTATTCACAGTAGGCTGACCTTAAAGCTCTGTATAAGCAAGAAGTGAAGGCTAAGGAAGAGTTGGTTACTAGTGGCTTAGTGTTGATGCTATGGCCAACACCCACACACAGATCCTCAACAAACACTGGGAGACATACTGGTTCCAGGCATTTTAGGAAATTTCTGTCTAATCATTAGCTGAGCATTTGGCTAGCCAAACAGAATCTGTTATGGTATACACAACAAAAAATACAGGCTTTACAGAAGTAGTTCAGAAAAGTCATCGAACAAGCAAAAAACAACTCTAAAAAACAGTAACAACAAAAAACTCTTGGAGGAGGAAGAATTTGATTTCCAGAGTTTCCCTGTTATATTTCTTAAATGTCTGGCTTTCAACAAAACCAAAAACTGGTTCTTCAAAAAGCAACAAAGTTGACAAACCTTTAGCTAGAGTGAACAAGAAAAAAAGAGAGAAGACTCAAATTACTGAAGTCAGGAATGACGGGGGCATGACCACTAACCTTCCAGAAACAAAAAGTTATTATACAGGAAAACTGAAGACATTTATATGTGAACAAGTTAGAAAACCTACATAAAATAAACAAATTTCTAGAAAGACACAAACCACAAAAACTGACTCAAGAAGAAATAGAAAATCTAATATTAGCCTTGTCATCAATGAATGAACTTAGGGTGGTCATTGAATAGTCTTGAGCTTTATTTTCTTGAGTTAGAAAACAGAGATAATAAAATAATAGATTAAAAAACATATAATAAAATGCTGTATCATAGCATTTTCATGAGGTGATAAATATAGAGAGTTTATATTAGTTATGGTAACTCTAGCCACTGTAATGAATAAAGACCTCAAATCTCAGTAGCCTGACACAAGATTATTTTTTATTTAAAGCCCATTCAGCGGGATGGATGGGAATTTCTGCTTCACGTTCAGGGACCCGAGTTCTATCATCTTCAGTACGTGACTTTCATTATAAGTTTGAGCACCAACACCGAGACGATAGACTAGAGGAAGCATGGAGGAAAAAATCGTGAAGGATTTCTGAGGTTTTTGTTGGCTTAGCATGGAAGTGGTCTAGTCGTTAACAATCATGATCTGCCAGCAGATCACTTTCAACCTGTGGAGGCTTGGTTTTATGCTATGTTAGAACTAGCCTGTTTCCGTTTTATCCTTACTTAGGATGGAGCCCTTATTCCTAAACTGTGGATCTGACTCTTAAGAGTGTCACCCTTCTGGGGTCTCAACTGGAAGCCTGGGATATTTACTAAGCTCTCTCTCTCAGCAGGACTTAAATTCCTATTTTTGACTCCCAGACTGTAAGGCTGCTGAAATCTCTGCTCAGCTCTTTATAATTTCAGTGGCTGTTTCCTGTTAGGTTTCTTGGAGTCTCATTCTTTGCATGCATCCTGTAAGAGTCAGCCAACAGCTTAAAGGGAATTCATCTGAAGGTTTTGAGATTTCCTCTTTGCAGTTCCTTCCTCTTGGAGATTTTTCCAGTGGAGTTTAGGCATTTTGGCAACTTTGTATTCTGTCCTCTTGTCTCCTCCATGTGCTATGTCCTGCTTGATCTCTAGTCCTTGGCACCACAGCCTGGTAAACGCTCTCAGGGAAACAGCCAGGATAATGTGAAGCTCACCTTGTGTTTCACTTCTCTCAAGAGTTACAGGCTCTCAGGTCCTACCTCCATTGCTAACTCCCTGATGCCTTCAAACATTTGTTTTTTATATTTTCCCAGTTTTTATAGTAGATTTTAGTGGAAGGTTAGTCTGATAGAAGTTAATCCACTGTGTTTGCAACCAGAAGTCTACTAGGTGGTATTTTTTTTTAATTTGGACAGGGAAATGCATTTTTAGTCTAGAATTATGGTTCTTTATCAATAAGAATGCCTTCCAAATCATAATACAAGTCTGATTTTTTTCTTTCAGGCAGTTTTATGAGCCATTAGCCATATTCAAAGTTCTTTCCCAGGCTTAATGATCACATCTGTTTAATGACTTGCTTCCTGACCACCATGCCTCTCTTTCAATTTAATGGTGACAACCTTGAGGCCGTCAGGCTTGGGTAGGAAAGCCATACTCTTTTAAGCTGAACTTTTTCACTAAGATTAGTCTTAATTGGCATGTGTTGCTAAAAATTTTCTCAGACTCTTACCTACAGTTTAGGGTCTAGTGGAAGTCCACTTTTCTAGTTATTTGCAGCTGTAAACTTCTGGAATTTCTCTACTTCATTTCTATTTGCATACACTATTTCTAGCCTCTGTTCACCCCTTTTATCTTATACTCTACTAAATAGTCTGTAACAACAATACACACCTCTAACATCCTGGTTTCAAATCTTTTTCTTTGGAGTTACAGACTGCCCGCACTTTATCTGCCTCCCTAAACACCAAAGTGATCTCTGTTTTTAACCAAATCTTTTGAGACTGCACAGCATGGATCTCCATCTTTCCAACATCTGATTATCAGTTGCTTCACCTTCCACTGACCAACTGCTACGCTAGTGCCATGTATTTACAATAACTTGTTATTAGAAATTTTGCATAAATTAAACAACACCAGAAAATGTAACAGATAAAGCCTAAAATGGAATACTCAGTAGAAGGACCTGAAGACATAAGGTCCACGTAGTGGTGGGACAGAGAGGTAATGGCGGAGAGGTACTTTATACCATAATTCAATGACCTATGTTGGCAGAATCTGAGCCATCTTCAACCACTTGTTCCAAGTGTGTCCTGAGAATCCGCATGAGATAGTTAAAAACCTCTGGCTAGGTGAGTTCTCGTTGAGAGCAAAAAGAACATGAAACAGGTAGTTGAAAAAAGAGATTATAAATACCCTACCAGTTACAGCTTGTGACATGATTTATTCTGTGATTCTCAAACTGCTGAACCTGGACATGCAGCACCAGCTCACCTAAGAACTTAAACATGTAAAGTTCTTACTGCATCCCCACTTACTGACTCAGAAACACTGGAGTGAGGCCCAGAACTGTTTCTAATGAGCCCTCCAGGAGATTCTAATGCAGGATAGGATTTGATATCCTGGGTTTCGGGAAACCAACATTCGGTGGAGAACTGGGTACAGTGACTGATAAACTTTGGCTCTCTCTTCTTCTAGAGACACTAAGTGCAGTTACATGGTAGCTAGTTTTTGTGTGAAGGTTTAAGTATGAAACTTAAGAGAGTGTGTAGGCTGTACTATGACAGACAATATTGATTGGCTTCTTCTGCCTTCCATACAACATTCTAACATGTATTCCTATGCTGGAAAAACTGGAAGGGAAGAACTCCACTTCTGAGAGAGATTGGATTAAAGATGGTGGCATGAGGAGTGGGACAGAGACCCCCCTCCTAAAACCACATAAAATATGAAAATATAATTTAATGCAAATAATCCTGAAGAGCAACAGGAAAGAAGGCTGCACCAGACTGCATACACCTGGAGAAAAGAGCAGACCTCACGGAACAGGGTAATGTACCAAACCTGTGATCTGGCAGGACCCAAGCCCTTCCCCCACCCCAGCTCACTGGTGGGAGGAAGAGAAACAGAGCAGGGAGGGAGTGGAGGCCTGGGACTGCTGAATACCTAGCCCTGGAGAACTGCTCTGGGAGCATGAACCTACATTGCATGGTGCTCTGGTGAATTAGTGCCGTTGGAAAGCTAAGACAGGCAGAATACCTGGAGAGACGGAGATTCCAGCTGCTGGTGGAAAACAGGGATTCATATCCAGCTGCTCTGAGTGGGCAGTCTGAGAGAATTCCTAAAAGCTAGAGGGCTGCTAAAGTGGCAAGGATTGCACAGAGCTTACAGTTCAGGAGAAAGGACAGGTATACAAAATTGTCCGGGTGCACTCTGCCCAGCAGGTTGGGAGCTTAAATGATCTATCCCCTTGGCTGGATATGCAACTCCAAGGCCACCCACTGTGACACACAACCTGCTGTGTCTTCCTCCCGGCTAACCTGTACCTCGCTCAGGCTCGCAAACCAGCAACCTCTGCTATGGCAACAGGCCAGCCAGAGGGAAGCCCTGCCTATGACAGCTACAAACACAAAGCATAGAGGCTTACATCTGTGTGTTCATCCCACTGGTTCTGGCAGTGGAGATAGACAGAGCAGCCAGGAGGCAGGAAACAGCTCTTTCCTCCCCCGAAGCACCAACACTGCTCCCCTGCAACCTCCTACATTGCTCCAGAGGCTGAACAGCTCTAGAGAGTAGACCTTCTGGGCACTAGAGGGCACCACAGACAAATTATGAAACATCAAAGGAACCTGGTTCAAAGCAAAATTATGCATACACGTGAGAAACATTCAATTGAAATCGACCTCATGAATCTTCCTGAAAGAGATTTCAAAATAAAAATCATTAACATGCTCATGGAGGTACAGAAAAATATTCAAGAATTCAGGGACGAATTTAGGGCAGAGATCCAATCATTGAAGAACACAATGGAGGGTATTAAAAGCAGATTAGATATGGTGGAGGAGACGATAGTGAAATAGAAATTAGAGAAAAGGAATACGAAGAAGCTGAGGAACAGAGAAAAAAAAGATCTCTAAGAATGAAAGAATACTGAGAAAACTGTGTGACCAATCCAAATGGAACAATATTCGTATTGTAGGGGTACCAGAAGAAGAAGAGAGAGAAAAAGAGATAGAAAGGGTCTTTGAGGAAGTAATTGGTGAAAACTTCCCCAGTCTGGGGAAGGAGATAGTCTCTCAGGCCATGGAGGTGCACAGATCTCCCAACACAAGGGACCCAAGGAAGACAACACCAAGACATATAATAATTAAAATGGCAAAGATCAAGGATAAGGACAGACTATTAAAAACATCCAGAGAGAGAAGTAAGATCACATACAAAGGAAAACCCATCAGGCTATCATCAGACTTCTCAGCAGAAACCTTACAGTCCAGAAGGGAGTGGCATGATGTATTTAATGCAATGAAGCAGAAGGGCCTCAAACCAAGAATACTTTATCAGTCAAGATTATCAAGTAAATTTGAGGGAGGGATTAAACAATTTCCAGATAAGCTATAGATGGAAGTGTTCTTAAGGTTAAATAGCTGTCACCAGAGGTAATAAAAAGGGATAGACAAAGAGTACAGAATATGATACCTAATATATAAAGAATGGAGGAGGAAGAAAGGGAAGAGAAAAAAAGAACCTTTAGATTGTGTCTGTAATAGCATCCTAAGTGAGTTAAGTTAGACTCTTAGATAGTAAGGACGTTACCCTTGAACCTTTGGTACCATGACTCTAAAGCATGCAATGGCAATAAGTACATACCTATTGATTATCACCCTAAGTGTAAATGGTCTGAATGTACCAATCAAAAGACATAGAGTCACTGAGTAGATAAAAAAACCAGACCCGTCTACATGCTGCCTACAAGAAACTCACTTTAAACCCAAAGACGTACACAGACTAAAAGTGAGGGGATGGAAAAAGATATTTCATGCAACTAATAGAAAAAAGCAGGTGTTATAGTACTTTTACCAGACAAAATAGACTTCAAAACAAAGGAAGTCACATGAGACAAAGAAGTACATTACATAATGATAAAGGGGTCAGTCCAACAAGAGGATATAACCATTATAAATACCTATGCACACAACACAGGAGCACCTACATATGTGAAACAAATAATAACAGAATTAAAAGGGGAAATAGAATGTAATGCATTCATTCAACAAGGCTTCAACACTCCACTCACTCCAAAGGACAGATCAACCAGGCAGAAAATAAGGAAGGACACAGAGGCACTGAACAACACACTAGAACAGATGGACCTAACAGACACCTACAGAGCTCTACACCCAAAAGCAGTAGGATACACATTCTTTTCAAGTGCACATGGAACATTTTCCAGAAAAGACCACATGCTAGGCCACAAAAAGAGCCTAAGTAAATTCAAAAAGATTGAATTGTACCAACCAACTTCTCAGATCACAAAGGTATAAAACTAGAAATAAATTGTACAAGGACACAAAAAATGCTCACAAACACAGGCTTACCAACATGCTCCTAAATAATCAATGGATCAATGACCAAATTAAAACAGAGATCAAGCAATATATGGAGACAAATGAAAACAACATCACAACGCCGCAACTTCTGTGGGCCACAGCAAAGGCCGTTCTAAGAGGGAAGTAAAAAGCAATTCAGACCTATTTAAGTAAGGAAGAACAATCCCAAATGAATAGTCTAAATGCACAATTATTGAAACTGGAAAAAAAAAGAACAAATGAAGCCAAAAGTCAGCAGAAGGAGGGACATAATAAAAATCAGAGAAGAAATAAATAAAATTGAGAAGAATAAAACAATAAAAAAAATCAATGAAACCAAGAGCTGGTTCTTTGAGAAAATAAACAAAATAGATAAACCCCTAGCCAGACTTATTAAGAAAAAAAGAGAATCTATGCACATAAACAGAATCAGAAATGAGAAAGGAATAATCACGACAGACACCACAGAAATGCAAAGAATTATTAGAGAATACTATGAAAATCTATATGCTAACAAACTGGATAACCTAGAACAAAGGGACAACTTTCTAGAAAAATACAACTTCCAAGAATGACCAAGGAGTAACAGAAAATCTGAATACACCAATTACCAACAAAGAAATGGAACTGGTAATCAAAAAACTACACATGAACAAAACTCCCAGACCAGATGAATTCACTGCTGAATTTTATCAAACTCTCAGAGAAGACATAATACCCATTTTCCTTAAAGTTTTCCAAAAAATAGGAGGGAATACTTCCAAACTCATTCTATGAAGCCAGCATCACTCTAATACCAAAAACAGGCAAAGACACCACAAAAAAGAAAACTACAGACCAATATCCCTGATGAACATAGATGCAAAGATACTCAACAAAATATTAGCAAACCGAATTCAAAAACACATCAAGAGGATTATACACCATGATCAAGTGGGATTCATCTCAGGGATGCAAGGATGGTACAACATTTGAAAATCCATCAACATCATCCATCACATCAACAAAAAGAAGGACAAAACCACATGATCATCTCCATAGATGCTGAAAAAGCATTTGACAAAATCGAAATTCCATTCATGATAAAAACTCTCTCAAAAAAATGGGTAGGCAAGTACCTCAACATAATAAAGGCCATATATGACAAACCCACAGTCAACATCATACTTAACAGTGAGAAGCTGACAGCTTTCCCTTTAAGATTGGGAACAAGACAAGGATGCCCACTCTTCTCACTTCTACTCAACATAGTACTGGAGGTCCTAGCCACGGCAATCAGACACCACAAAGAAATAAAAGGCATCCAGATTGGTAAGGAAGAAGTCAATCTGTTACTGTTTGCAGATGACATGTATTGTACATAAAAATCCCTAAAGACTCCACTCCAAAACTACTAGAACTAATATCTGATTTCAGTAAAGTTACAGGATACAAAATTAATACAAAGAAATCTGTTGCATTCCTATACACTAATGATGAACTAGCAGAAAGAGAAATCAGGAAAACAATTCCATTCACAATTCCATCAAAAAGAATAAAATACTTAAGAAAAAACCTAACCAAGGAAGTGAAAAACCCATACCCTGAAAACTACAAGACACCCCTAAGAGAAATTAAAGAAGATACTAATAAATGGAAATTCATCCCATGGTCTTGGGTAGGAAGAATTAATATTGTTAAAATGTCCAACCTGCCTAAAGCAATCTACAGTTTCAATACAATTCCTATCAAAATACCAACAGCATTCTACAATGAATTAGAGCAAATTATTCTAAAATTCATATGGAACCACAAAAGACCCCAAATAGCCAAAGCAATCCTGAGAAGGAAGAATAAAGCTGGGGGGATTACACTCCCCAACTTCAAGTTCTACTACAAAGCCACAGTTATCAAGACAATTCGGTACTGACACAGGAACAGACCCATAGGCCAGTGGAACAGAATAGAGAGTCCAGATATTAACCCAAGCATACATGGTCAATTAATATATGATAAAGGGGCCATGGATATACAATGGGGAAATGACAGCCTCTTCAACAGCTGGTGTTGGTAAAACTGGACAGCTACATGTAAGAGAATGAAACCCGATTACTCTCTAACTCCATACACAAAAGTAAATTCGAAATGGATCAAAGACCTGAATGAAACCATAAAACTCTTAGAAGAAAACATAGGCAAAACTATATTGAATATAAATGTGAGCAACTTCTTCATGAACGTATCTCCCCAGGCAAGGGAAACAAAAGCAAAAAATGAACAAGTGGGACTATATCAAACTAAAAAGCTTCTGTACAGCAAAGGACACTATCAGTAGAACTAAAAGGCATCCTACAGTATGGGAGAATATATTCATAAATGACATATCCGATAATGGGTTGACATCCAAAATATACAAAGAGCTCATGCACCTCAACAAACAAAAAGAAAATAACCCAATTAAAAAATGGGCATAGAATCTGAACAGACACTTCTCCAAAGAAGAAATTCAGATGGCCAACAGGCACATGAAAAGATGCTCCATATCGCTAATCATCAGAGAAATGCAAATGGCCACCATCCAAAAGACAAACAACAACAAATGTTGGCGAGGATGTGGAGAAAGGGGAACCCTCTACACTGCTGGTGGGATGTAAATTAGTTCAACCTTTGTGGAAACGAGTATGTATGTTCCTCAAAAAACTAAAATTAAAATACCGTTTGATCCAGGAATTCCACCCCTAGGAATTTACCCTAAGAATGCAGGAACCCAGTTTGAAAAAGACATATGCACCCCTATGTTTACCAGAACACTATTTACAATAGCCAAGAAATGGAAGCAACCTAAGTGTCCATCAGTAGATGAATGGATAAAGAAGATGTGGTACATATACACAATGGAATACTATTCAGCCATAAGAAGAAAACAAATCCTACCATTTGCAACAACATGGATGGGTCTAGAGGATATTATGCTTAGTGAAATAAGCCAGGTGGAGAAAGAAGTATCAAATGATTTCACTCATCTGTGGAGTATAAGAACAAAGAAAAAACTGAAGGAACAAAACAGCAGCAGACTCACAGAACCCAAGAATGGACTAACAGTTGTCAAAGGGAAAGGGACTGTGGAGGATGAGTGGGAAGGGAGGGATAATGGGAAAAATGGGCATTATGATTAGCACAAATAATGTGTGTGTGGGGCCACAGGGAAGGCAGTATAGCACAGAGAAGACAAGTAGTGATTCTATAGCATCTTACTATGTTGATGGACAGTCACTGTAATGGGGTGTGTGTGGGGGACTTGATAATAGGGGGAGTATAGTAACCATAATGTTGCTCATGTAATTGTACATTAATGATAACAACAACAAAAAAAAGAACTCCACTTCTTAAGTTCTATTGCTGCTAGGGTTTCGGATGTGATTTAGGTTCTACCCCCATTAGATTTGTAAAATGAAAGTAAATGTAGGGCTACCCTTCTACTATTTCGGTTATTTCTGCTGCAAGCTTAGGTTGAAGGAATTGGAATTTTCTCCATTAGCTGTAGCAGAGATTTTACTGTCTGGTCTTGAGTTCTGTGGCTGTCCAGAGTTGGGGGAGACATCCATTTTGTTGGTATGGATTGTGGCGGAAACAATGCATTTCTGGAGCTGGGAACTAGAGTGATGGTTTCTTTGAAATGACAAACGGCGTGTGGTACTCCTGTTTTTCTGCTCATGGTTAGAGCAGATGTTCTCTTGTGGCTCAGTTTTTTGGTGTGACTTTGGGAACTAGAGCCTATTTCATCAGTCCTCCCAGCCATTTTGCATAATATAATAAATCTGGTTTCTGCTTAAAACTTGCTTGAGTAAGTTTTCTGAAACTGATTCTAAATGATACAGTAGGTGGTCTGCTTTTTCTATCTGGAAGCTTTTAGCACATTTCCTTTAACTTTTTGTGTTCTAAAATTTTATGATCTAAGTGTGGATCTATTTTGATTCATATGCTAGGCATTGGGTAAATCTTTTCTATATAAAGAATTAAATATTTGAGCCCAGGAAAATTTTTCTATATTGTTAAATTGATAATTTCCTCCCCTCCCTTTTCTCTGCTCTCTAGATAACTTCCAGTTCTTTTCTCTCATCCTTCCATTCTGTTTTTCTCCAACTTTCTAAGAGTTCTTAAACTTTATCTTTAATTCCTTCTATTGAATTACTTTTTCAAGTCATATTCTTAATATCTATGATTTCTTTTTATGTCATACTGCACTTATTTTTTGCATATAATCCTTTCTTCAATCTTTCCAAATATTTTTCCCATTTTTATTAAATTATGCTTTACAAATATAAATTGTATATACTTAAGGTATACAATGTGATGTTTTGCCATACACATACATTGTGAAATAAGTACCACAATCATGCTAATTAACATGTCCATCACATCATAGAGCTAATTTTTTTGTTTGAAAACACTTGAAGTATACCATATTAGCAAATTTCAAGCATACAATACATTATTATTAACTATAGTCACCGTGCTGTGCATTTGGTTTCTAGAACTTGTTTATATTATAACTGAAAGTCTGTACCTTATGACCAACATCTCCCCAGTTCCTCCACCTTGGTAACTACCATACTACCCTCTGTTACTAAGGTAGATTTTGAGTTTCCACATGTGTCATCATGCAGTATTTGTGTTTCTGTGTCCAGCTTATTTCATGTAGAATACTGTCCTCAAGTTTATCCATGTTTTACAAATCACAAGATTTCTATCATTTTAAAGGCAGAATAATAATCCATTATATGTATTATTATGTATATGTATATTCCATAATATAGAAAATGGAATAAACACACACACACACACACAAAAACATTTTCCTGGGTACTCATTCGTTATTCTCTCACTATCCCCTGTGGGGGCGTAAAGTGGTCTCTCTTGGCACTAAGCTGTACTGCCTTGGGGGAGGGTGCCATGGGTAAAGTGAAACTGTTCTTACACTCTTCAATGCATGTATTCTCCAATACTGTGCTCCAGTGGTGTTCTGGAACTTCTCCACTGGACTCCTGGACTCCCACAAAGGTACTCTTATCCATGGGTGTTTTTCAAAATTGATGTTCCACAGGGAAATTATGATGGGAAATTTCTATTCTGCTATCTTGCTGACCTCGGATATTCTATGGAGAAGTTTTTTTTTAAGTTCTCTTTTGTTTCTTGAAATATGTTTCCTTCAATGTCGTTTATAGTGCTTTAAAATCCTAATGTTCCTCTTACTACAAGCTTTCTTCATATATGTGATAATGTTTGATTTGTGTTTTGATTTTAAAATAATAAGTAAATTGCAAGGTCTGTGAATATGAGTGGGTCCTGTTGACGGGAAAACCTCAGTTTAAAGGGAGATATCAGTTTAAAGGGAGACTGGAAGACCTCAGCTCTTTTGCTGAGAGAGACATAAATGCTAAAATGCAAAAATTTTGCTCCAGGGCCATTCAGTTTCTTCAGGAAAGGGAAAATACATTTAACTTTTCCATCATAGAGATAGACTCTTGACTATTTTATTTTTCTGCATAGAATTTCATATAGAGCTACATGTGCAATATAGTAGCTATTAGCCACATGCGGCTATTGAGCGCTTGAAGTCTGAATTAAGTCTGAATTAAAATGTATGGAAGTGTAAATGCCAGATTATAAGACCTGATACAAAAAAAGCAAAGAAACTATTTTATTCACAATTTTATGTAGATTATATATTGAAATAGTAATATTTTAGATATATTGGTTTAATTAAAATATATCAAAATTAATTTCACTGTTTATTTTACAATTTATGATTCTCTTTGCAATTTATAATTTCATCAAAAAGAATAAAATACCTAGGATAAATCTAGCCAAGGAGGTGAAAGACCTGTACTCTGAATACTATGACACTGTACAGTGATGAAAGAAATTGAAGTGCGTACAAATAAATAAAAGACATGCCATGCTTACAGATTGGAAGAATTGATATTATTAAAATGTGCATACTATCCAAAGCAATCTATAAATTCAATACAATCTCTATCAAAATACCTATGGTATTTTTCACAGAACTAGGACAAATAATACTAAAATCTGTATGGAAACACAAAAGACCCTGCATAGTCAAAGCAATATTGAGAAAGAAGAACAAACTTGGAGTTATCCCATTTCTGATTTCAAACTATAGTACAAAGCTATAATAATGAAAACATCATGGTACCGACACAAAAACAGATACAGAGGTCAACGGAACAGAATAGAAAGCTCAGAAATAAACCCATGCTTACATGGTGAACCAACATATGACACAGAAGGCAAGGTTATACAAAGAGGGAATAACAGTCTCTTTAATAAATGGTGTTGCAAAACTTGACAGCTACATGTAAAAGAGTGAAACTGGACTATTTTCTTATATCATACACAAAAATAAACTCAGAATGGATTAAAGACCTTAATGTAAGGCCTGAAACCATAAACTCCTAGAAGAAAGCATAGGCAATAAACTCTTGGAATCTGCCTCAGCAATTATTTTCTGGAAACCTCTCCTCAGGCAAGGGAAAGAAAAGCAAAAGCCAAGTGGGACTACATCAAACTAAAAAGTTTCTGAACAGCAAAGAAAATCATCAGTAAAACAAAAAGACATCCTACTGAATGGGAGAATATAGTGCAAATTAATTCTGATAAGGTGTTAATATCCAAAGTATAAAAAGAACTCATACAACTCAACACCAAAAACCCAATAATCTGATTATTATCAGAGGACCTGAACAGATATTTTTCCAAAGGAGACAGACAGTAAACACACACATGAAAAAAAAATGCTCCACCTCACTAGTTATTAGGGGAAATGCAAATCAAGACCACAATGAGATATTACCTCACACCAGTCAGGGTGGCTATTATGAAAAAGACAAGAAATAACAAGTGTTGGTGAGGATATGGAGAAAAGGAAACTCTTGTGTACTATTAGTGGGAATACAAAGTAGTGCAGCCACTATGGAAAACAGAATGGAGGTTCCTCAAAAAATTAAAAATGAAAATACCATATGATCCAATAATTCTGTTCTGGGTATTTACCCAAAGAAAATAAAGTCATTAATTCAAAAATATATATGCACCCCTATGTTTACAGTAGTATTATTCACAATAGCCAAGATATGGAAATAACCTAAGTGTCCACAATAGAGGAATGGATAAGGAAGATGTGGTACATATATACAGTGGAGTATTACTCAGCCATAAAAAGAATGAAATTTTGTCATTAGTCACAGTGTGGATGGATCTAGAGGGTATATGCTAAATGAAGTAAGTTAGAGAAAAACAAATATCATTTGATTTTACTTCTATGTGGAATCTAAAATACAAAACACAAATGAACAAACCAACAAATAAATCCAGAAACAGATGCATAAGTGCAGAGAATAAACTGGTGATCATCTTGGCGGGGAAGGTGTGGGGACAGGCCAAACAGGTGAAGAGGATCAAGAGGCACAAACTTCCAATTATAAAATAAAGAAATCATGGAGATGAAAAACACAGCATAGGGAGAGTAAGCAATAATATTATAAGAACTGTAAGGTGACAGAGGGTAACTACACTTATCCTGGTATTTCATAATGTACATAAATGTTGAATCACGATGTTGTGCACCTGAAACTAATATAATATGCCAACTCTGTTTCAATAGAAATTTAAAACATATATATCTAGATTAATTTCACTATTTCTTTTTACTTTGGCTACAATAATATTTAAAATTATATACATGGCTCAAAGTATATGTCTATTGCTCAGCACTTATATAGAACTTTCAATTATCTTTTTTTCAGTTGTGTATCTTTCCTCTGCTTTTTATAACACTAATACCTAGCTTTCTGAATATTAAATATCTCTGAGGTTCTTTAAGTTTGCTAGTTTCACATCTCAACCACAGCTCTTTCAAGTATCCTTGAGTATTTAGCATTTTTCTGCCTGGATCCAGTGAGTTACATTCCTCCATTTGATTTCTGTTTCCTAAAAATCTGTTGACGTCTCTCATGTGCTGACATCCTTCTTTCCATTTTCTTTATAATTTAGGGTTTATACTTTTAATGTTATTTTATTATATTTATTATAAATATAAACACATATATTTATAATAAATATATGGTATATTTATTGTTTTAATATTATTTTGATGCAGATTTAGGAGGAAAAGGAGATAACATGCTCTTTTGAACATACTCTTTGACATTATAGATTATTCAAGCTAGAGGACATTCTCTGGATTGCATACCTGGGTATGTCTTCTCCCTTGCCTGGCACAGAGCACTAAAACCAATAGGGATTAATTTAATTTCTAATGAATCTCATAATTGTAAGAGAAAGAAACTATATGGCTAAACTGAAAGTTGTGAATTCTATTTCCTTATGATGGGGACCCTATCAGTTAAGGTTGTAATTAACCAAAACTGGTTAAAGAGGACAAGGAAGTTACTGAAAAGGCATTGGGTATCTCCCAGAAATGTACAGAAGACTGGAGAAGTAAGCTTGGGAAATTGCCAGGAACAAACAGAGGCTGGAATACAGAATCAGAGCCTGAAGCATGCCACATACCAGGCTGGTGAGGACACTGCTGCTACCCCACTGATACAGCCTACACCAACACAGAACAGCGCTTATGGCAACTCTGCCACTCAAAAAAGATGCTATTGTTTTCAGATGAATTCCTCCTCAGACGTTTTTCACATCACTAGCATTTGAGTCAAAGTCCCCAAAGGGGACATATAATTACGAGAGCCTAAGTCATTTGCCAGTGGAGGGTAGAAAGCAGGTAATCTGGCATTTTCTGCTACTATAATGGGGAGCTCTGCCTTCCCTTAAGATTTGTAGAGTAGGGAATTCCTCAAACAAGAAGAGGTTCAGATTCTATGCAGCCAAAAGAAATGACAAATGTCCACTTCAGAGCACATAGCCAATATTCAGAACCAACATTCAGCATAACTTTTGGACGTGAATGTTCAGATACCATTAGAAAATATTTTCTTCTAATCATAGTAATTGCAAAGTGCAGAGGTAAATAGGTGGTAAGATCTACAACACTATCATAAGATGATTAGTGAAAAGGTAAAAAATATGAACATTTTAGAAGGAAGAGTTAATATCAATTGGTCCAGCTTACTCAATGCAGAAACCCTTCCCCAAGATCCATTTCAGCATTTCCAGTTTGGCGGGAGCTCATTGAAATAGGGTTTCATTCCAACTTTGACTTGTTAGAAGTGGGATGTTAGAAATTTCCTCCTATAGAAGATGAAGATTTCCTTCTTATAACATCCACCCACGAGTCCTAGATCTGATGGCTCTAGTCATTCAGAATACAGTGCAGTAGTTAAAACTTTTATTTTAACCACTGGACTCTGACCAATATTTGATTCTTGGCTTTGTTTCTTACTAGTTTGATGGCCTTTCTAATTCTTGTTTTCTGCATCTGGAGAATGAGGATTATAAAGGCATCTACCTTAAAGAGTTATTGTGAGCTATAAGGAGATAGTTCAGTGCTTAGATCAGTAACGAGCACATAGTGAGCATTCAATAAATATTAGTGATGACAATGATTGATTGCTAATGATGACGATGATAACGGCATTTCCAAAACTTAAAGTTAGCTGCCATGGAAATGCAGAACGATACTGGAGAAAGAACACTGAACTGTTAGGAGAATTCAGTTGTAATCTTGATTCTATTACTAACTAATTCCATAATCTAAGAAGTTGCCATATTATTCTTTTTGCAAGATGAAGTATTTGGATTAAATTATCTTGATGAGATCCTTTCCAGCTCTAAATTTTGAGACTATGTATACACTATGTCATCTGTTTTTCATACTGAACATTACCAGTTCCTTCAACTGCACCTCAAACAACTTGATTAACAGACTCACCATAGCCTCCGTCACCTTTTCTCAGTAATGCTGGTCAGTACTCAGGCTATTATTTTATTAATAGGCTTGTTTACTCTGTGAAATTCTTATCCATGTTCTAAACATTGAAAATAGAGCATAAGGCTATATATATACAAAACAGAACAATATAAAGCTATGGACTATATGGTTTGTATTAACTCTTTATGAAAAGAAAGTAATGTTACACAAGCAAAGTTTGATGATCTGTGTTATAATACTTTAAATACAGGCTTCATATTCCTAGATATTCAGATAAATATTTTCCATATAGTCTCTATGTTTGATCCCACTCACCTATAAACTCTGTGAGAGCACAATATATGCCTATTTTGTTCACCACTGTATCCTGGTGTTTAGCATGCAAACACACATGCACACTGAAAGCTTATAGCACTTGGGTAAACTAATCCTACCTCTAAGCAAAGACAGGCGTTTGCTTCTTCAAGTGCTGACCCTAGTTTTTCAGAGTAGTGTTATTTAGAATTTTTAATGGCACTTAAAAAAATGATGATATATATTTTGCTAAATTAGTTTAATGCAGCCTTTTCAACCATCATCAGACCTTTGAAAAGTTAATGATGCCTGGATTTTCTATTGCCAAAAGTTTGGAAATCTTGACTTAGAGGTGGGAATAAATAGCTAAAATTGCTTTTGTAGAATACCCATTAATTTTGTTTGGAGAGAGACTAAGTGTAGATAAGAACACTGAGAAAGAGAGATATTTGGATTGTGAGGCCATCATTATTCAGATAATATGCAGCTTTGTTCAGCCATACATCTTCCTTTCCTCTAGCCCAGATGGTGAAATGACTCATCTATTCCACTGGCCAGCAAAACAAGGGATACAGAAGAAGAGCTGCTGTTTTAATCCAGATAAAAATGGATGATGTTTCAGAAGTAAGGGGAAAATATTTCTAGGCAATGATGACGGTACATTGAAGGTACTTGTTAATACTTTACATTCCTCTTCAGATTCACAGCTAGAATTTCACATTGCTTCCAGGAGCCCCGAGTAGTTCTAACTAAGAATTCTTCATGTCTTCATCATGTAAGTTGCAAACATTTTTTATCTTCAATAACTTGCACTTTAGTAATTTCTTTTTGTGAAACCTAAACATCAACCTTCAAATGTGTGACTTTAAAAAACATACTTTCCTTGAAAATTATCTAGCAATTTTATGTGGAGTATGTTATACTTAAGGATGTGGCTAGGATGAATGTACGATTCCTTTACTGAATAACTAGGCAAAACTGGCTGTTGGATAGGAAAAACAATGAAGTGGATGATTATGGTATCTGATACATAAAAATGAAGAGAGTACAATAAAGATTTCGTATATGCTTGCTTCTGTAGTTGCCATTACAGGAGGTTATGGTGAGTCTGTGTTACAGGGGCTCATAGATAAGTCAACACAGAAAATCTTGAACCTCCCTTCCTTCTCCAAAGATCTGAGGAAATCATTGATTTCTGGGAAATCAGACTCACCTTCTACTAATTAGTAGTTCAGGTTCTAATGCAAGAAAGAGTGTAAATAGGTAGGATTTGTTCTTAGCAATTAGTGGCATAACTGTATCTCTGAAACTAGTTTCCTATTCAGTTTGCTCGCAAAGTTACTAACCTGAGCTTTTTTAACTGCAGTTCCAATAATATTATTCCTAAATCCTAAAACATTTAATAGCTGCCTATTCTCTGTGATACTGGGTAAAATCTTTTACGTGCACACTCAGGGGCAGTTAATAAACAGCTGAGCCTACTTTCCCGTTGTTATCCTGTGAAGGCTGTTTACATTTCCATGTTAGCCAAACTAATTTACTCATATGATAAAAAATTTATTATGATTCCACTACAACACAGCTGACACAGCTATTACTACCCAAAACACCTTTCCCTACTACAGTGGGCATCTCTAGTTTTGCCTGCCTAACATACATTTATCCTTCTTATGGTATTTATTTTTTTGGTATCACTAATGTACAATTACATGAGCAACATTATGGTTACTAGACTCCCTCCATTATCAAGTCCGCACCACATACTCCATTACAGTCACTGTCCATCAGCGTAGTAAGATGCTATAGAATCACTACTTATCTTCACTGTGTTGAACTGCCTTCTCCGCACCCCCACTCCCCGTACATTATGTGTGCTAATCGTAATGCCCCTTTTTCTCCTTTATGCCTCCCTTCCCACCCATCCTCCACAGTCCCTTTCCCTTTGGTAACTGTTAGTCCATTCTTGGGTTCTGTGAGTCTGCTAATACTTTGTTCCTTCACTTTTTTCTTTATTCTTATACTCCACAGATGAGTGAAATCATTTGATACTTCTCTTTCTCTGCTTGGCTTACTTACTGAGCATAAAATACCCTCTAGCTCCATCCATGTTGTTGCAAATGGTAGGATCTGTTTTCTTCTTACGGCTGAATAATATTCCATTGTGTATGTGTACCACATCTTCTTTATCCATTCATCTACTGATGGACACTTAGGTTGCTTCCATCTCTTGGCTATTGTGAATAGTGCTGTGGTAAACATAGGGGTGCATATGTCTTTTTCAAACTGGGCTGCTGCAGTCTTAGGGTAAATTCCTAGGAGTGGGATTCCTGGGTCAAATGGTATTTCTATTTGGAGTTTTTTGAGGAACCTCCATACTGCTTTCCACAATGGTTGAACTAGTTTACATTCCCCCCAGCAGTGTAGGAGGGTTCCCTTTTCTCCACATCCTTGTCAACATTTGTTGTTGTTTGTCTTTTGGATGTTGGCCATCCTAACTGGGGTGAGGTGATATCTCACTGTGGTTTTAATTTGCATTTCTCTGATGATTAGCGATGTGGAGCATCTTTTCATGTGCCTGTTGGCCATCTGAATTTCTTCTTTGGAGAAGTGTCTGTTCAGGTACTCTGCCCATTTTTTAATTGGGTTATTTTCTTTTTGTTTGTTGAGATGTGTGAGTTGAGCTCTTCATATATTTTGGATGTCAACCCTTTATCAGATATATCATTTATGAATATATTCTCCCATACTGTAGGATCCCTTTTTGTTCTGCTGATAATGTCCTTTGCTGTACAGAAGTTTTTCAGCTTGATATAGTCCCACTTGTTCATTTTTGCTTTTGTTTCCCTTGCCTGGGAGATTTGTTCATGAAGAAGTTGCTCATGTTTATGTCCAAGAGATTTTTGCCTATGTTTTTTCTGAGTCTTATGGTTTCATGACTTACATTCAGGTCATTGATCCATTTTAGGTTTACTTTTGTGTATGAGGTTAGACAATGATCCAGTTTCATTTATTCTCTTACATGTAGCTGTCCAGTTTTGCCAACCCTAGCTGTTGAAGAGGCTGTCATTTCCCCATTGTATATCCATGGCTCTTTTATCATATATTAATTGACCATATATATTTGGGTTAATATCTGGACTCTATTCTATTCTACTGGTCTATGGGTCTGTTCTTGTGCCAGTACCAGATTGTCTTGATTACTGTGGCTTTGTAGTAGAGCTTGAAGTTGGGCAGCGAGATACCCCCTGCTTTATTCTTCCTTCTCAGGATAGCTTTGGCTATTTGGAGTCTTTTGTTGTTCTATATGAATTTTAGAACTATTTGTTCCAGTTTGCTGAAGAATGCTGTTGGTATTTTGATAGGGATTGCATTGAATCTGTAGATTGCTTTAGGCAGGATGGCTATTTTGACAATTTTAATTCTTCCTACCCAAGAGCATGGGATGAATTTCCATTTGTTAGTGTCCTCTTTAATTTCTCATAAGAGTGTCTTGTAGTTTTCAGGGTATAGGTCTTTCACTTCCTTAGTTAGATTTATTCTTTTTGATACAATTGTGAATGGAATTGTTTTCCTGATTTCTCTTTCTGCTCATTCATTGTTAGTGTATAGGAAAGCAGAAGATTTCTGTGTATTAATTTTGTATCCTACAATGTTGCTGAATTTAGATATTAGTTCTACTAGTTTTGGAGTGGAGTCTTTAGGGATTTTTATGTACAATATCATGTCATGTTCAAATAGTGACATTTTGACTTCTTCCTTACCAATCTACATGCCTCTTATTTCTTTGTCTTGTCTGATTGCCATGGCTAGGACCTCTAGAACTATGTTGAATAAAAGTGAGGAGAGTGGGCATCCCTATCTTGTTCCCAATCTCATACAAAAAGCTTTCAGCTTCTCACTGTTAAGTATGATGTGGGCTGTGGGTTTGTCATATATGGCCTTTATGATGTTGAAGTACTTGCCTTCTATAGCCATTTTGTTCAGAGTTTTTTATCATGAATGGATGTTGAATTGTGTTGAAGGCTTTTTCAGCATCTATGGAGATGATCATGTGGTTTTTGTCCTTCTTTTTGTTGATGTGTTGGATGATGTTGATGGATTTTCAAATGTTGTGCCATCCTTGCATCCCTGGGATGAATCCCACTTGATCATGGTGTATGATCCTCTTGATGTATTTTCGAATGCAGTTTGCTAATATTTTGTTGAGTATTTTTGCATCTATGTTCATCAGGGATATTGGTCTGTAATTTTCTTTTTTTGTGGTGCCTTTGCCTGTTTTTGGTATTAGAGTGATGCTGGCTTTATAGAATGAGTTTGGAAGTATTCCCTCCTCTTCTATTTTTTGGAAAACTTTAAGGAGAATGGGTATTATGTCTTCTCTAAATGTCTGATAAAATTCAGCCCTGAATCCGTCTGGTCCGTGAGTTTTGTTCTTGGGTAGTTTTTTGATTACCGATTCAATTTCGTTGCTGGTAATTGGTCTGTTTAAATTTCGTTTCTTCCTTGGTGAGTCTAGGAAGGTTGTATTTTTCTAGAAAGTTGTCCATTTCCTCTACATTATCCAGCTTGTTGGCATATAGATTTTCATAGTATTCTCTAATAATTCTTTGTATTTCTGTGGTGTCTGTCGTGATTTTTCCTTTATCATTTCTGATTCTGTTCATGTGTGTAGATTCTCATTTTTCTCATAGTAAGTCTGGCTAGGGGTTTATCTATTTTGTTTATTTTTTCAAAGAACCAGCTCTTGGTTTCATTGATTTTTTTCTATTGTTTTATTCTTCTCAATTTTATTTATTTATTCTCTGATCTTTATTATGTCCCTCCTTCTGCTGACTTTGGGCCTCATTTGTTCTTATTTTTCCTATTTCAATAATTGTGTGTTTAGACTATTCATTTGGGAATATTATTCCTTCTTCAAACAGGCCTGGATTGCAATATACTTTCCTCTTATAACTGCCTTTGCTGCGTCCCACAGAAGTTGGGGCTTTGTGTTGTTGTTGTCATTATTTTCCATATATTCTTTGATTTCTGTTTTGATTTGGTCGTTAACCCATTGATTCATTAGGAGAATGTTGTTAAGTCGCCATGTATTTGTGAGCCTTTTTGTTTTCTTTCTAAAATTTATTTCTAGTTTTATACCTTTGTGATCTGAGAAGTTGACTGGTAGGATTTCAATATTTTTGAATTTACTGAGGTTCTTTTTGTGGCCTAGTATGTGGTCTATTCTGGAAAATGTTCCATGTGCACTTGAGGAGAATGTGTATCCTGCTGCTTTTGGGTGCAGAGTTCTGTAGATATCTGTTAGGTCCATCTGTTCTAATGTGTTGTTCAGTGCCTCTGTGTCTTTACTTATTTTCTGTTTGGTTGATCTGTCCTTTGGAGTGAGTGGTGTTTAAAGTCTCCTAAAATGAATGCATTGGATTCTATTTCCTCCTTTAATTCTGTTAGTATTTGTTTCACATATGCTGGCGCTCCTTTGTTGGGTGCATAGAAATTTTTAAGGTTATATCTTCTTGTTGGACTGATCCCTTTATCATTATGTAATGTCCTTCTTTATCTCTTGCTACTTTCTTTGTTTTGAAGTCTATTTTGTCTGATACAAGTACTGCAACACCTGCTTTTTTCTCCCTATTGTTTGCATGAAATATCTTTTTCTATCCCTTCACTTTTAGTCTGTGTATGTCTTTGGGTTTGAAGTGAGTCTTTTGTAAGCAGCACACAGATGGGTCTTGCTTTTTTATCCATTCTATTACTCTGTGTCTTTTGATTGGTGCATTCAGTCCATTTACATTTAGGGTGATTATTGATAGACATGTACTTATTGCCATTACAGGCTTTGTATTCGTGGTTACTAAAGGTTCAAGGGTAGCTTCTTTACTATCTAACCGTCTAACTTTAACTCACTTATTACACTATTATAAACACAGTCTAATGATTCTTTATTTCGCTCCCTTCTCATTCTTCCTTCTCCACTGTTTATATGTTAGGTGTTTTATTTTGTACTCTTTTGTGTTTCTCTTGACTGCTCTTGTGGATAGCTGATTTTATTTTTTACCTTTAGTTAGTACTTGGTTGGTCTGCTTTCTTTGCTGTTATTTTATTTTCTCTGGTGACATCTATTTAGCCTTAAGAGTACTTCCATCTAGAGCAGTCCCTTTAACACACCCTGTAGAGGTGGTTTGTGGGAGTCAAATTCCCTCAACTTCTGCTTATCTGGAAATTGTTTAATCCCTCCTTCAAATTTAAATGATAATCTTGCTGGATACAGTATTCTTGGTTCAAGGCCCTTCTGTTTCATTGCATTAAATATACCACGCCATTCTCTTCTGGCCTGTAAGGTTTCTGTTGAGATGTCTGATGATAGCCTGATGGATTTTCCTTTGTAGGTGATCTTTTTTCTCTCTCTGGCTTCCTTTAATACCCTGTCCTTGTCTTTGATCTTTGCCATTTTAATTATTATATGTCTTGGTGTTTTCCTCCTTGGGTTCCTTGTTTTGTGAGACCTGTGGGCTCCCATGGTCTGAGAGACTATTTCCTTCCCGTGCTTTGGTACGTTTTCAGCAATTATTTCTTCAAAGACATTTTCTATCCCCTTTTCTCTCTCTTCTTCTTCTGGTACCCCTATTATGCCAATATTGTTCCATTTGGATTGGTCACACAGTTCTTTTAATATTCTTTCATTCCTAGAGATCCTTTTATCTCTCTCCGCCTCAGCTTCTCTGTATTCCTGTTCTCTGATTTCTATTCCATTAAAATTCTCTTGCACCTCTTCCAGTCTGCTCTTAAGTCCTTCCATTAATTTTTTCATTTCTGTTATCTCCCTCCGGACTTCATCCCTTAGCTCTTGCATATTTCTCTGCAGCTCCATCAGCATGGTTATGACTTTTATTTTGAATTCTTTTTCAGGAAGATTGGTTATATCTATCTCGCCAGGCCCTCTCTCTAGCATCCAGGTGATCTTGGCCTGGACCAGGCTCTTCTGTCCTCTCATGGTGACAGAAGTGGTCGCCTGCAAGTGGTGCATGTGTCAGCTGGGAGAACAAAGTCCCTTCCTGCTTGCTGGTTGCCCTGCCCTATCTGCTGCCTTTGTCCATCACCCACAAACAGGGAGCAGTCTCTGGGCCAATCCTCCAAGCTGCTATGGATGGGGCGGCCCTCGCAGTGCGGCCTAGGGTACTGCTGGGAGTCACAAATGAGTGGCATGTGTTCTGCGAGAACGGTACCCCTTTGTGTCTTCCAGACCCTGCACCGGCTTCCTATGTCTGTACTGAGCAACTATGTGCTGGGAGAAGACTCTGTGTGGTTGCTGCGGGCGGGGCTGCTCCCCAGCTGGTCCGCAGCAATGGTGGGTCAGCCGGTTTGCTTGCTGTGTTGGTGGGAGAAATGAACAGCAGGCTGCTTATCACTATGAGGGGCTTCGGAGCTACATTGCCATCCTAGGGGGTTAGGGCACCTGAAGTTCCTTAAGATTCCCAGCCTGCTGGGCTGAGTGTGCTGGGACAACTTTGTCCACCTGTTAAACCCTTGTCCCTTTAAGACTTTTAAAGTGCCTGCTTTTATTTTGTCCTAGGTGAGCTGGCTGTGGGGACCCATTCGCAGTCTCCATCTCGGATTTTACTTTTCCGTTTCTCTAATATCCAGTACACCATGCAATGTGTGTCTGTCTTCTCGGTGCAGATCACCAGGGCTGGTTATTTAGCAGTCCTGTGCTTCCACTCCCTCCCCACTCTGATTCTTTTCCCATGGTGGTGAGCTGGGGTGGGGGTAGTCCTCAGGTCCTGCCGGGTCACAGCCTTGTTTCTTACCATTTTTGTGAGATGCTAAGTTCTCACAGATGTAGATGTAGCCTGGCTGTTGTACTGTATCTTCTGGTCTCTCTCTTAGGAATAGTTGTATTTGCTGTATTTTCAAAATATATATGGTTTTGGGAAGAGATTTCTACCACCTTACTCACACCACCATCTTATGCACCAATCTGTCTTATGGTATTAATGTCTAGATTTTCCACTGGAGAATAACCTTCTCCCCTCCATACAATGTTCATGGGTCCCTCAATCAAGTTGTCCATTTCAACTCTGGCTAAAGAGTGGATACATTACTCAAAGTAAGCCACTGAGATTCTGTCTTTCCCTGGAATTTTAATCTTGAGCAGTATAAAAATAAACCTTAGTTGTAGCTGATTCATTAAGAAAACATCTATTAAAAAGAGTGGCAATTATCTCCTACTTTCTAGATATCCAGAGCTACTCTGTTTCACAACCTTTCCAATAAAAAATATTCAACTTTTCTGTAATTCTATGGGCTAAACCTTGTCTATCTAATAAATTCCCTATCTGCTTAGAGACAATTCAAACAAAGAATACTGATGGGCCTTATAAATATAGTTTGCTGCATGGTAAGGGGGAATTAAAGTTGCAGATAAAATTAAGATCACTAATTATTCAGCTGACTTTAAGATAAAGAGATTATTTGAAGTAGGCCCAGTGTAATCATACAGCAATTAAATTTAGAAAGGGAAGCAGAAGGGTCAGAAAGAAAGAGAAGACATCTTGAGAAAAAACATGACCCACCATTACTGGCTTTAGAGATGGAAGAGGACCATGAACCAATGAATAGGGGCAGCCTCTAGAAGCTGAAGAAGGTAAGAAAATGGTTTCTCCCCTACAGCCTCCAGAAAAACACTAAATGAAGATACAACTTAGCAAAATCTGTAGTATGCAGCTAAAGCAGTGCTAGAGGGAAAGTTATAGTATTAAATGCTTATATAAGAAATGTTTCAAATATAGAATCAAAGCTTCCACCTCAAGAAACTAGAAAAAGAACAAAATAATCCAAAGCAAGCATGAGGAAATAAATAATAAAAGTTAAGAACAGAACTTAAGACTGAAAGTATAAAAATATCAACAGAGAAAATCAACTAAAATAAAAGCTGATGCAATTGATAAATCTCTAGCAAGACTGACAATGAAAAGTAGAAGTTGCCAATTACCAATATCATGAATTCAACAGAGGATATTTAGAGAACCACAGAAGTTAAAAGGAAAACAAAGGATCACTACCAAAAAACCCTCTACACACAGAAATTCAGTAACCTGATAAAATGGAAAAATTCCTTAAAGATAAAATGTATATAATGAATAGTCCTATATATATAGATTATACTATATACATATCTATATTTATATCTATTATCTATATCTCTATAGAACAGTCCTATAACTACTAAAGAAATTTAATTGGAAGGTTTAAACCTTCTAGAAGAGAAATATCCACACCCAGATGGTTTCACTGGGCAAAGCTGGAACAGTTTGATCAACAAAATAAAGTAACACTTGATTATAGCCCAGAGTATAAAATGAATGCCTGTGAGTCCATACTGATGGAAATAAATGATTAAATAAGGCAATAGGTAAAAAATAAGAGGCAAATGTGTGCAAAATAATTCCAAATAATTTATGTAGATACTCTACCCTCAAGGAGGAGGAGCATAACTCCCGATTCCTCTGGTGGAGACTGTGTGTAGTGACTTCCTCCTAAAGGGTATTGCTTGGGAAGTGTGGAAAAACCAGTAACTTTGCAATGGAGAAACAAACACTACTACCTCAGCCAGAAAATCAGGCTCAACACCAATATTCATAAGTCATTTGCTGATAATATGTACTCTTGATATGATGTGATAAAAACAACACTTTGCATGGTCTTCCTTCAAAAAACACATTAACAGAGTCATATGAGTAAAACATAAGAAAAACTATAATAGTGGGACATCCTACAAAATACCTGACCAGTACTTCTCCAAAAAGTCAAAGTCATCCAAAACAAGTAATTTGAGAAATGGCACAGCCGAGGGGAACATAAGTAGATACAGATATAACTAAATGTTATGCTGTATCCTGGATGTGATCCTAGAACAAGAAAAGGACTTTAAGTAAAAACTAAGGAACTCTGAATAAACTATGAACTTTAGCCAATAATAATTCATCAGTATTGGCTCACTAAGTGTAAGAAATGTATTGTACTAAAGTAAGTTGTTTATAGGGGAAATGGGATATGGGGAATGTGGAACTCTCTATATTGCCTTCTTAATTTTTTTGTAAATCTAAAACTGTCCTAAAGCATAAAGTCTATTTAAAGAAAAATATAAAAATTAGAGGGGAAGAAGGTCAAAACCATTAGAAAAATGTGGGAAAGAAACAGACAACTCACAAAAGACATATAAAAATTGCTCCTAAATAGACAAAAAGCTGTTCAATTTCACTCATATGGAGAGAAATGCAAATTAAAACATTTCTTTTTTTGTTTCTCTTGAACACCTTTCCTCTACTATAGACTGTGCCTTCACTTGTTAAAAAGAGTACTCCATGCCTGTGATTCTGGTTAGAACAGGCCAGTCATAGCCACGTGGTACATAGCAAGCACTCAGTCTGTTAGCTAATAAATTGTTACCTGGCTCATAGCAACACTCACACTTGAGAACATTTCTGTTCATGGATACCTTGAAACTGAATACACCCCTAGGTCTGGGAGATCGGAAAGAACTGATAAGTGGAGACAACAATGTTGGCAGAGGAGTTATGCATATATCAGGACATGCTCTATCAGATTACTACTTTATTAGGTCAGGCCTGGGGAACATTATATGCAACTATGGAGGGAATAACCCTAACTCAGCTTCCCCTTTCCTATTTGCGTGATTGATAGCTATCACACCGGTCACACAGCGAAACGTTTGGGCCAGTATTAGTTTGCTTTCTAGGCCAGTCATCAGGAAAACCTATTTAGGGACTCCCTTTGTCTCTCCCTCCCTCCTTCCCTCTCGCCCACATACCCCATTTGTTGACTATAAAATTAAGAGAGATGCAGGGAAGAATACATTTCACTTCAAAGGGTGCTTGAGCAGCTTCTACCTCTGTCCCAGGCTCTGAGAAGATGGTCATTTGTAGGTTTTGGATGATAGGGCCACCTATGCAGTGGTGGATGTTGAAATCCACTTTATGATATCAGACATCCCAGTTCTTTTTTTTCTTAGTAAGCTATGGCCTCTCATTTTGTTTAAAGACTCCTTTTTGATTCCTAATATAGCTGTGGTGGCTTAGTTTCAGATCCCAGTTTAGACATCCCCAGGTAGGTCCGTATTTACAGGTGAGCTGGGGGAGAGGCCACTAATAGTGGTCAATCTCTAGGGCTCCTGTGACAACGATTAAATTTAAACTGTCCAGGAGACCGCAGGAGCTATCAGAATGTGAATTTATTAACTTAAAATGAAAAAATAACTTTCATAGGAAATGGAAGACCCACAGTCAGAATGAAGGGCTTATTCTCTCCCTGTAATCAAGGTACATGTGATTAAAAGGTTATCTAGTGAACACAGAAATTTTAACACCAGTCATTAGATAAGCAAATGTTTGTTACTATTAGGGCTGATGTGTCCATATCTCCATGGACTTAGTCTTGCAGTAGGGAACAGGGGACTCAAACTATGATGCCTAAGACTCCCTCTCATCAAGAACCTGTGGAGATGGGTATGGCCAGCATTATCTCTGTGACTCTCCTTTGTGTGTGCCAGGAGGTACCCTAAACTACCTTCCGTGACTCTCTTTTATTGGGTTTCCTGGGCTGACCTGACAGGTATATATGTAAACATGATCTTTACATTACAGTTCTGAGGGCCTGGAAAATTGTCTCTTTTGCAAGAGAATTTTCCCACCAATGATATGGTAATTATGCTCATTTTACACTTTAATTCTCATAAAGCAATCTATTTCCTTCATTTCTAAGTTCTTGAGGGCCATCTCTATATATAGCTCTCAATACACACCACAGCTAGCTTCTGACAAGCACAACGCTTCCAATTTGCTGCCATATGGACAAAAACTTGTAAAGAACTGACAGATAATAGCCGTAGAGATTTGTCTTTATATTATGAAATGCAATAGACAGGTGCAAAAATGTTCAGTAGCCAAGTTAAATTAATTATACAACATATGTACAAAAAATAAAGCAGAAATTTTGTTCCTAGCCTATATGGCATGCAGTTCATTTGGATAATTCATTATGTTTTCTATGACTTAATTGATTTTTAGTATTTGATGCATTTTTATCTTAATAACTAGAGTAGTGACCAGCATCAGATGAAGTTAAATTTGTTTCTAGAATGAGCAGATAATGTCCTAAAACCATTTTGTGAAGACCATAGCCCGTATCTGGGTGAAAGATCCAAACATGTTAACACCAGAGGCATTACATTATTAACTAGAAACTGTTCAGATGCAGTTGGCTGCACGTTATTTTTCTTTTCTTAAAATTTCCATGTAAGAGCAGTGCTAAGCCTAAATTATTTTTCAATTAGGCAAAGTTTAAAATTATGAAATGTCATCATCTCATTTGCAATTTTATATTTTGACTATTTACCAAGTTAGCTTCATTCCTCACATGGCCCTCATTTAAACAGCATTTTTTACAAAGCTCACAGTATGTTAGTGGTATGAAATAGCTTGTGTGCTGGAAGGATTCTGGATAGGAAGACATCTTGCTTTCTTGTTTTGGTTCATACAAACCAATATTCTGACTTTGGAGGCTGGAGTGAAACTATCCTCTTGGGTCCAAATAGGGCAACTGGTTCTGTATTTAAGCCAGTAACTCCTCATCAGTCACTCTGGGGGCTCCTGAGTGCGAAAGGAGTGATTTAGATTTATTTGCAACAAAATATCTAAAGCTTTTATATAGAAATTCAGCCCAGAAAGGAAACAGGCATGTGACCTGGATGCCTTAAGCAATCAGTCGGTCATGTGAAACTTTGGAAAGTCAACAACTCAAGGAAGGAAAGTCTGACCAAGTATGGGGACCTACTTGGCTGGCAATGATAGCAACTAAAATGTGTGGCTTTTGGGGTGGCAGTGGTTGCATGGCTGAGTTTTGGGAGCTGGAGTAAGCTTGGTTCCAGCAGCATTTGAGCTCTCGGCAGCAGTGCAAACAAAGCACCCAGTGCTGGTGGGGACACCCACAGTTGTTTCTTTAGACCATTGCTGGAAGCGCGGCTGCGGGTGTGGTTCTCTAGCCCTTCCAACAATCCTAGAGCCTACAAAGCAGTCTTTTAATAAACACCCTTCCCTTTTAATCGTCAGTCAGTCTGTGGTTATACATAAGAACTCTGACTATTATGTAAAACTGGCAGATACAAACCTGGAAATGTCAGGGGCCCTGGCCCAAGATAGCTTGTTTGAAAATAAAGTTAGTGTAGAAGAAAGGATGGCTGAGAGACCAAGAGTTAGAGACAGCCTGAGACTTGATGACTACCTGGACCCAGCTTTTCCTGACAATAATATGAATAGATATGTAAGCCAATAAATAATTTTTTTTCTTTGCACAAATCATTCTGGGTTGAATTAGCTCTCATTGCAATTGAAGGTATTCTGATTAATATAAGTTCTTGATTATCTATCTAAATATGTATGGCAGTAATGTCAAAAAATTTGTGAGTGTTTTAAAATCAGCACAGCCTGCCCCATAGTTGGTCAGTGACAGAGTCAATATTGAAACCCTGGTAGTTCGAAGCTAACCTGCTATGCGAAAGGGATCTGTGAATCAGAACGTGATGTGGATACGTGTGTCAATTACAGATGTTAACAATAATAGAAGTGATTTTTAATTTTTCATTTTAGTGACAGAAATTTTTAAACATATACATTTTAAAAAATATAAAGCATATATTTTTTTAAAGTTCCTATTGATGAGGGTATGATCTGGGCTGGAGAGGGAGTGGTGGAAATTCTATCCATTCAACCACACTCCAAACCCTAAAACCCCGAAGGCATCTCAGAGGCAGCTTTAGGTATCTCTAGAGTGCCAGTTTGAAATTGTCTCTTCATTTATAAAAATTCAGGGATGTGTGAAGATGTTCAATATATAGTGTTGAGAAAAGCAGCTTAAAAAGCAATAGATGCATTGTGGTCCCATTTTTGTTAAAAACAAACATCCCCACCTATGGGGATATGAAAAAGAGTATAAAGAAACCCATGAAAATATTTATGGACTGGTGGGCCTACAGGTGATTTTAATTAAAAAAATTTTTTTTTAATTTATTGTTTACCTAAATTTACTAAGATTACCTTTGTATAGGGAAAACAAGACTTTTTTGTTAAATTCAACATTTCTGTGAGAGGACTTCCCCTAAACCTAAGCTCTGATCTCACTACCTCAAAATAATAAGTTTACAAATCTTTGATGCTAAAGCAAATTAATTTTTCAAAGTTATGTGAACTGAGAGACCTGGTCAGTGATGTCTGGAAAGTTATGCATTTAGCATCTGTGAAGCATTGTGCTGACACTCTGGGGTTTTTCAATCCTGAATTGAGCTCAGAATTCTAGGTTCTAGATTTTTATTCTGTTGAATAGAAACCTCAAGATTGCTTCATAGTATTGAACTAGCCAAGGAATACTTGTCCCTTTCAGAAACCTGGTATTTGAAGTGACACCCTAGCTTTTACATGCAAATAGATAATTTAGCTGATACAGAGACCTCGTCTCCTCTCATCAAAGCCTTTTGCAGGCTCACTGAGACAGACGTGCAAGCCTAGTTACTGGATCTGTTCTGGTTCAGTGGTGGACAAAATTAACTTGCAGATAGCATCCTTCCACATATGTACAAAGAAGAGAAAAACATTATCACACCTTTATTAGCACCACTGAAGATTCTGTCTCCCTGATTAAAAACTATAGTTTTTTTTGAAAGTCATTGAAACAGACTGAGAAACTCAAACTCCATTTTGTCCTCTCCTCCAATATGTTACATCAGGATTCATGTATTTAAAATAGTTGTAATGAGGAAAATCATGGGCTGTGGGAATTGTAAAGGATCTTGGAGATCATAGAGACTTGCTTTGCTGGTAAAGAAACTGACACCGCAAAGGTTGTGACTTGCCAGGATTACACAGTCCGAAGTGGGATAACTAGACTACAATCCTGTTCTCCTCCCTTTGGGGCACTTTTCATTTAATCATGTCACCCTACTTGTTATGAGAGAGCTCCCTGAGAACTCCCAAATGGGCTTGAGACCTCTGGCATTTCCCCATAATGATTTTATTTTTCTTGTAGGAACATGAGATTATGAGCTCATGACCATTGTTCTTCAGCTAAGTATGCCAGGCTAGCTGGGCCCTTTTCTGAGAGGCTGTCTGTCTATAGTGAGGGTTCATGGGTAATACCTGTGCATCTCCTGTAAGGAAACTATAATTGAATTTCTCATTGAGGTCACAGTTTTGCATTTTGGCAAATAATAAAAAGGGTCAGAATTCATTCTTCTTTATGTGGGGCCCCATAGACACTTGGATCTAAGCAATGAGAAAACCCTTTCTGTCATATTCTCCCCAACTGCCAACTAAGACTTCAGTCCTGGGGCTAGGCTAGCTCAGACATAGGGAGATTCTGAGCTTTAGTCAGGGAGCTGGAGGTGGTCTCAAATTGCTTGGGAATTCATAGGGAATGAGGGGAGCATGAAATGCTCTGTCTGTCAGGGTCCTGCTAATTCTTTCTCACTGCAATAAAAAGAAATTTAAACCAAACAGTAAGTAGCTCCAAGTTGAGGAGATCCCTACAACAATAGTATGATAGAATTTTATGATTTAAAAAGCAATTTTATTTTATATGATTCCCTTATTAGTTCTGGGATGTTAGCACAGATATGGGCAATGAGGTCCAGAGAATGAAGCGACAGGACGCAATAACAGCTCTGGCTCTGTGCGAGGAACCACTCGTTAGGGTCTTCGTCCATCGCTGATGCAGTTATAGGAATCTTACACTCACGGAAACAATCAGTGCAGAAGACTATGAAAATTAAACAGCAGAAAGTATTCAGTTAAAGGCAAAAATCCTGTGACCTAGATAGTTAAAACACTTTCCACAGGGGTATTCTTCAGCTAAATACACTAAGAGTGGTTTCTTTTCATCCTGGTTTTGGACATGGCCTTGTAACTTTGGGACACTATTCTATTCTCTCAGCTGGTTTAAGAAAATGAAAATGTTTATTTTTTTAATTGTACCCAAAAATGGAACAAATACTTTTCATACTATTTAATGTGTCATTGGGGTGTTCCATTAGAAAGCAACTGGGTTTTGACAAGCCCTTATTAAAATTGATAGACTTAAAAAGCAGTACAACTAGAAACGAAGGTCTTCCACCCTGTGGTCAAGTGCACTTTAAGGTTTTCTGCAAAGTATTTTATAGCATCTGGAGACCGGTTCACAGATTGTCAATCTGCAAGGCTGTCTGGACAACCTTCCCTCCCAGGGTGAGCTATAGTGGAGGACTATGCTGGCAATGACCAGCCAACTGCGATGCTCGTTGACTTGTTAGAGCACGTGACCGTTCTCACTTCCAGTCATACTGCAAATTACTCAGACTTTAATCTCATTCAGTTTATCTAATTCGCATGGCTGATTTAGCAAAATAATTACTTTTTTCTGGTAAAAACTTCCTTGGATATTATTCATTTTTTTCATTCAGTATTCACAACAAATATTTATTAGATTAGACACTGAGCTGATCACATAGTTTATCTGTATGTGTCTTTATATATAGTATATGTCTATATATAAGCATAAACATATATATATACTCTTTACATACATGTGTGTGTGTATATATATATATATACTCTGTATTTATACATACATATATACACACACCTATGTATATATACTCTACTTTCTATCTAGAAATCTCCTTACCTTCTTTCTTCTCTACCTAATTCCTCCTTATTCTATAAACTCATCTTTTATAGACTTTCTTAGTCTACAGATTACTTGGATGCCAGTACCTTTACTCCTGCTCTAATAACTCTGAGATGACTCAGGAAGAACAGGAGAGAACAGAAGAATTGCTTTGCAAGGGACACACAGAGGAAGCATTGCCTGCAGGGGAGATGGAGCAGGAGGGATTAGACAGGTAGAAGGAAAACCAGGAAAGAAGACAAGGAATAGCTCTTTCCAGGCACTGAGTGAGCCCTGCTTACAGCTGCAGAGAAGACAAGTAATTCAAAAAGTGAAAACAATCAGTGGTTTATACTTGTATCTGCTTATATGCACATAAAGTAACTGGAATAATTCATAAAAGTCTAACAACAGTGGTTACCTGCAAAGGAGAATAAGCCCTGGACAGATAAGGAATATGGAAGGAAGGCTGACTTTTAATATTTTGTTTATTTTCTAAAGTTTCTGAATATTGAATTATGTAAATGTAATACATATTCAATACATTAACATTAATTAAACTTATAACTCTCTTATTACTGTTCCTATCAAATTAGCAAAATATATAAACTGCCAAATATTTTATATGAATTAAAATTGAGTATAATGGGTCAAATGATCTAATGAACACTTGCATGTTTTCCAATCCACTTGTAATGGTGATCAAAATATTCTGAAATTGTATAAAGCATTTCCTTGACGCCACAAAGCTTCTGGAATCCTTTTATTTTCCTTTTTAGTAGGTGAAGTGCACCAGAAATAGAAGATTTACATATACCTAATGAGGGATCAAATTGTTATGTTCATCATGGAGTTTAAGAATTGAGAAAATTAAAAAAAAATTTTACATATGGAGAAATGAAGTAATTAAAATGATAAAATTATTCTGCTTTCCAAAGAATATTTATCAGTTAGTGTCCAAAAGATCTCATCAGATAGGGGCTAAGAACTTTTGTCTTGTTTTTTATGTAATATATTCTGCCACTGTGCTACCTATAGAAATGTATTGGTAACATATGGTAATTTCTGTATATTAAAGGTTTCAAAATATTTCTATCCCATTTATTGTAATTGCTATCACTTTCTGTATCAAAACCCCTTTGTGGGGTCGAGGGATGACACCCAACATGTGAGATTCTCCCCTCTGGGCTTATTTGTAGCTAAACAAGAGCTTGTTTTTCATTGATTTTAGCTGAGCAGCCTGAAATAAATTCAAATTATTTTTATTTATTTATTTTTTAAATAATTTATTTTGGTATCATTAATCTACAATTACATGTGCAATATTATGATTATTAAACTCCCCCCTTCATCAGGTCCCCCCCACCAACCCCATTACAGTCACTGTCCATCAGCGTAGTGAGATGCTATAGAGTCACTACTTGTCTTCTCTGAGTTGTACAGCCCTCCCCATGCCCCCCTTACCTTACGTCTGCTAATCGTAATGCCCCTTTTTCCCCCTTGTCCCTCCCTTCCCACCCATCCTCCTCAGGTCCTTTCCCTTTGGTAACTATAAGTCCATTCCTGAGTTCTGTGAGTCTGCTGCTGTTTTGTTCCTTCAGCTTTTTTCTTTGTTCTTATACTCCACATATGAGTGAAATCATTTGATACTTGTCTTTTTCGGCTTGGCTTATTTCACTGAGCATAATACCCTCTAGCTCCACCCATGTTGTGGCAAATGGTAGGATTTGTTTTCTTCTTATGGCTGAATAATATTCCATTGTGTATATGTACCACCTCTTCTTTATCCATTCATCTACTGATGGACACTTAGGTTGCTTCCATTTCTTGGATATTGTAAAGAGTGCTGTGATAAACATAGGGGTGCATATGTCTTTTTCAAACTGGGCTGCTGCATTCTTAGGGTAAATTCCTAGGAGTGGAATTCCTGGGTCAAATGGCATTTATATTTTGAGTTTTTTGAGGAACCTCCATACTGCTTTCCACAATGGTTGAACTAATTTGCAGTCCCACCAGCAGTGTAGGAGGGTTCCCTTTTCTCCACATCCTTGCCAACATTTGTTGTTTGTCTTTTGGATGTTGGCCACCCTCAGTGGTGTGAGGTGATATCTCATTGTGGTTTTAATTTCCATTTCTCTGATGATTAACGATGTGCAACATCTTTTCATGTGCCTGTTGGTCATCTGAATTTCTTCTTTGGAGAAGTGTCTATTCATGTCCTCTGCCCATTTCTTAATTGGATTATTTGCTTTTTGTTTGTAGAGGTGTGTGAGTTTTTTATATATTTTGGTTGCCAACCTTTATCGGATATGTCATTTATGAATATATTCTCCCATACTGTAGGATGTTTTTTTGTTCTACTGATGGTGTCCTTTGCTGTACAGAAGCTTTTCAGCTTGATATAGTCCCACTTGTTCATTATTGCTTTGGTTTCCCTTGCCCAGGGGGATATGTTCATGAAGAAGTCGCTCATGTTTATGTCCAAGAGATTTTTGCCTATGTTTTTTTCTAAGAGTTTTATGGTTTCATGACTTACACTCAGGTCTTTGATCCACTTTGAGTTTACTTTTGTGTATGGGGTTAGACAGTAGTCCAGTTTCATTCTCTTACATGTAATGTCCAGTTTTGCCAACACCAGCTGCTGAAGAGGCTGTCATCTCCCCATTGTATATCTAAGGTTCTTTTATCATATATTAATTGACTGTATGTTTGGGTTAATATTTGGATTTTCTATTCTGTTCCATTGGTCTGTGGGTCTGTTTTTGTGCCAATACTAAATTGTCTCGATTATTGTGGCTTTGTAGTAGAGCTTGAAGTCAGGGAGCGTAATTCCCCATTTAATTCCTCCTTCTCAAGATTGCTTTGGCTATTTGGGGTCTTTTGTGGTTCCATATGAATTTTAGAATTATTTGTTCCAGTTCATTGAAGAAAGTTGTTGGTATTTTGATAGGGATTGCATTGAATCTCTAGATTGCTTTGGGTAGTATAGCCATTTTGACAACATTTATTCTTCCTAGCCAAGAGCATGGGATGCATTTCCATTTGTTAGTGTCCTCTTTAATTTCTCTTAGGAGTGTTTTGTAGTTTTCAGAGTATAGGTCTTTCACTTCCTTCATTAGGTTTATTCCTAAGTATTTAATTCTTTTTGATGCAATTGTGAATGGAACTGTTTTTCTGATTTCTCTTTCTGTTAGTTCATCGTTAGTGTATAAGAAAGCATCCGATTTCTGTGTATTAATTTTGTATCCTGCAACTTTGCTGAATTCAGATATTAGTTCTAGTAGTTTTGAAGTGGACTCTTTAGGGTTTTTTATGTACAGTATCATGTCATCTGCAAATAGTAACAATTTGACTTCTTCTTTACCAGTGTGGATGCCTTGTATGTCTTTGTTTTGTCTGATTGCCGTGGCTAGGACCTCCAGTACTATGTTGAATAACAGTGGAGAGAGTGGGCACCCCTGTCTTGTTCCTGATCTTAGATGAAAAGCTTTCAGCGTCTCGCTGTTAAGTATGATGTTAGCTGTGGGTTTGTCATATATGGCCTTTGTGATGTTGAGGTACTTGCCATCTATACGCATTTTGTTGACAGTTTTAATCATGAATGGATGCTGAATTTTGTCAAATGCTTTTTCAGCATCTATGGAGATGATCATGTGGTTTTTGTTCTTCTTTTTGTTGATGTGGTGGATGATGTTGATGGATTTTCAAATGTTGTACCATCCTTGCATCCATGGGATGAATCCCACTTGATCATGGTGTATGATCCTCTTGATGTATTTTTGAATTCGGTTTGCTAATATTTTGTTGAGTATTTTTGCATCTACGTTCATCAGGGATATTGGTCTGTAATTTTCTTTTTTGGTGAGGTCTTTGCCCGGTTTTGGTATTAGAGTGATGCTGGCTTCATAGAATGAGTTTGGAAGTATTCCCTCCTCTCCTATTTTTTGGAAAACTTTAAGGAGAATGGGTATTATTTCTTCTCTATATGTCTGGTAGAATTCAGAGGTGAATCCATCTGGTCCAGGGGTTTTGTTTTTGGGTAGTTTTTTGATTGCAGCTTCAATTTCGTTGCTGGTGATTGATCGGTTTAGTTTTTCTGTTTCTTGCTTGGTCAGAGTTGGAAGGTTGTATTTTTCTAAGAAGTTGTCCATTTCTTCTAGGTTTTCCAGCTTGTTAGCATATAGATTCTCATAATATTCTCTTATAATTCTTTGTATTTCTGTGGGGTCTGTCATTATTTTTCTTTTTTCTCATTTCTGATTCTGTTTATGTGTGTAGATTCTCTTTTTCTCTTAATGAGTATGGCTAGGCGTTTATCTATTTTGTTTATTTTTTCAAGGAACCAGCTCTTGGTGTCATTCATTTTTTCTATTGTTTTATTCTTCTCAATTTTATTTATTTCTTCTCTGATCTTTATTATGTCCCTCTTTCTGGTGACTGTGGGCCTCATTTGTTCTTCTTTTTCCAATTTCAGTAATTGTGTCTTTAGACTATTCATTTGGGAATCTTCTTCCTTTAAATAGGCCTGGATTGCAATATACTTTCCTCTTAGAACCTCCTTTGCTGCGTCCCACAGAAGTTGTGGCTTTGTGTTGTTGTTGTCATTATTCTCCATATATTCTTTGATTTCTGTTTTGATTTGGTAGTTAACCCATTGATTCATTAGGAGAATGTTGTTAAGTCTCCATGTATTTGTGAGCCTTTTTGATTTCTTTCTAAAATTTATTTCTAGTTTTATACCTTTGTGATCTGAGAAGTTGGTTGGTAAAATTTCAATATTTTTTAATTTACTGGGGTTCTTTTTGTGGCCTAGTATGTGGTCTATTCTGGAAAATGTTCCATGTGCACTTGGGAAGAATGTGTGTCCTGTTGCTTTTGGGTGCAGAGTTCTGTAGATGTCTGTTAGGTCCATCTGTTCTAGTGTGTTGTTCAGTGCCTCTGTGTCTTTACTTATTTTCTGTCTGGTTGATCTGTCCTTTGAAGTGAGTGGTGTGTTGAAGTCTCCTAAAATGAATTCATTGCTGTCTATTTCCTCCTTTAATTCTGTTAGCATTTGTTTCACATATGTTGGCGCTCCTGTGTTGGGTGCATATATATTTAAAATGGTTATATCCTCTTGTTGGACTGACCCCTTTATCATTATGTAATGTCCTTCTTTATCTCTTGTTACTTTCTTTGTTTTGAAGTCTATTTTGTCTGATACAAGTACTGCAACACCTGCTTTTTTCTCCCTATTGTTTGCATGAAATATCTTTTTCCATCCCTTCACCTTTAGTCTGTGTATATCTTTGGGTTTGAGGTGAGTCTCCTGTAAGCAGCATATAGATGGGCCTTGCTTTTTTATCCATTCAGTAAATCTGTTTCTTTTGATTGGTGCATTCAGTCCATTTACATTTAGGGTGATTATCAATAGATATATTCTTATTGCCATTGCTGGCTTTAGATTCATGGTTACCAAAGGTTCAAGGGTAGCTTTTCTACTATCTAACAGTCTAACTTCACTTTCTTGTTAGGTTATTGTAAACACAGTCTGATGATTCTTTATTTCTCTCCCTTCTTATTCTTCCTCCTACATTCTTTATATACTAGGTGTTTTATTCTTTGCCTTTAGTTTGTATTTGGATGGTCTGTTTTCTTTGCTATGATTTTATTTTGTCTGGTGCCCTCTTTTTAACCTTAGCAGTGCTTCCATCTAGAGCAGTCCCTTTAAGATATCCTGAAGAAGTTGTTTATGCGAGGCAAATTCCCTCAGCTTTAATTTGTCTGGAAATTGTTTAATCCCTCCCTCAAATTTAAATGATAATCGTGCTGGATACAATATTCTTGGCTTTAGGACCTTCTGTTTCATTACGTTAAATATATCATGCCATTCTCTTCTGGCCTGTAAGGTTTCTGTTGAGAAGTCTGATGATAGTCTGATGGGCTTTCCTTTGTATGTGATCTTATTTCCCTCTCTGGCTGCTTTTAATAGTCTGTCCTTATCCTTGATCTTTGCCATTTTAATTATTATGTGTCTTGGTGTTGTCTTCCTTGGGTCCCTTGTGTTGGGAGATCTGTGGGCTTCCGTGGACTGCGAGACTATTTCCTTCCCTCGCATGGGGAAGTCTTCAGCAATTATTTCTTCAAAGTCATTTTCAATCCCTTTTTCTCTGTCTTCTTCCTCTGGTACTCCTATAATGCGAATATTGTTCCGTTTCGATTTGTCACACAGTTTTCTTAATATTCTTTCATTCCTAGAGATCCTTTTATCTCTCTCTGCCTCAGCTTCTCTGTATTCCTGTTCTCTGATTTCCATTCCATTAACAGTCTCTTGCATCTCGTCCAGTCTGCTGCTAAGCCCGTCGATTGCTTGTCTCATCTCTGCATTGTCTGTCCTCACTTCCCTCACTTCCTCCCTCAGCTCCTGTATATTTTTCTGTAGATCCATCAGTATGGTTATGACCTTTATTCTGAATTCTTTTTCAGGAAGATTGTGCATTTCCATCCCATCAGACTCCCTCTCTGGTGTTGTCTGGGTCTGGGTAAGCTTTGTACCATATTCCTGTCTTTTCTTGGCAATAAAAGTGGTCACTGGTAAGTGTCACATATGTCAGCTGGGATCTTTAAGACTTTTGAAAAGAAAAAAAAAGAGAAATAAAAAGCGAAAAGAAAGAAAAGAGAAAAGAAAAAAAAGAAAGAAAGATAGAAAAGAAAGAAAAGAAAAAAAGAAAAAAAGAAAAAAGAAAGAAAAAAGAACGCCCGCTGGGAGTAGAGTCTGTGAGGATGCTGTAGGTGGCGCTGCTGCTCTTCTGTTCCACAGGTGCGGCTGTGCCGCTCCGCAGGGCCCTTTGTAGCTCTGGCTGGGGCGGGAACGAATGGGAGGCTGCTGATCTCTGTGGGAAGTTTCAGTGTGGCTACTTTTTCCCAGTCGCCAGCCAAGGGGCCCAAAATTCCCCAGGACTCCCAGTCTGCTGGACTGAGTGTGCTGGGATGATCCTGCTCCCCCATTGGGCCCCTGTCTCTTTAAGACCGCTAAAAAAATGCGTGCGCTTTTCTTTTGTCCCAGGGAGCCTACTGCGAGGACCCAGTGCATTCCCCGGCTCAGATCCTCCACCCTCTGACTCTCCAATCTCCGATACACCACGTGATGTGTGTCAGTGCTCCCAGCACAGATCACCAGGGCTGGTTATTTCGTGGGCCTGTACTTCCACTCCCTCCTGGCTCTGAATCCTCTCTGACCGCCGGTGTGCTGGGGTGGGGGAGTGCTCGGGTTGCACCGGGTCGCAGTTCCGTATCTTACCCACCTCGCGGGGTGCCGAGTCCTCTCAGGTGTAGCTGTAGGCTGGGTGCCGTCCTATATCTTCTGGTCTATCTTTTAGGAATAGTTGTATTTGTTGTATTTTCATAAACATACATGGTTTTTGGAGGAGATTTCTGCCACCCTGCTCTTGCCGCCATCTTCCCGGAAGTCTCTATTTTAATTTTTTAATAAAAATCCAGAGTTAGGAAATTCCCTGGAATTCAGTAGAAATGATAGTACCTCTTCTTTTCAAAAAATATATAAAATATTATTTTTTCATATACTAACTTTTCTGAAACTTCCAAAAGGATTTTCTAAGAATTTAAGAGTTTTTAACTTTTTAAAAATAAAGCTTTCTTCCAATGGTTAAATTTCACACTTTTACATGAGAAATCCTTAGGATGTGTACATGGATGTGTATTATATTTAAATTTAGTAATTCCAAAGGGTGATAAGGGGACATACTCCATCTTTAGAATGCTTTTTTGAAAGCTTATAAGGCTATGTGAGTTTTAAGACAAAAACGTCAAAAGCCCAACATTTGATTCATTTTCTATTTTAAGCTTAGTTACAATAACATTATAATCTACATTTTTTAATGAGAGAATAACTGCATTTTACAACTTTTTTTATATTTCAGATAAGTCCAAATTAAGTAATTTTTCCCACTATTTATATTGAAAATTTGTTTCCCTGATTGAATTAGGACAGGCTAGGCTATCATCCTGCAGTAACAAACTAATCCTGAAATCTCTCTATTACTTAATACAACAAAGGTTTATTTTCTGCTCATAAAAATTCTAATGCAAGAATGATACTTTCAACTATGTAGTGACTCAGGAATTCAGGCACCTTCATCCTGTGGTGAAAACAATCAATGGTTTATACTCGTATTTGCTTATATGCACTGCCATGTCTACAGCTTGTCTGGGTTGCTGGGGCAGAGACACCTTTAACTCAACTGGCCAGATTCGAAGCTTGTGTTGCCACAGTTTTAAGTGTAGCCCTATTGAAAGTACTTCTCCTAGTACCAAATATCCTTGGAAAGGGAGAACCTCTATGACTGAAACCAAATTAGAGTTCTTACTCCTCTCTGATTCCTTTTGTTCATGATGGAAAATGTTTCGGCAAACTATGTATTCATATACAACTGACCATCCAGTCATGGGATTTGTGAACATCCCTGGCCTGTTATTGCCTTCAAGATTTAATGCCATAATTTGTTTAATTTTGGTTGGATATAGCGAATGAGGAGGACTAGAGATGTAAGGATGTATCACTTTATAGTATTGCCAAGCAGAGAGTTTTCTGCTGTGACTTGAGTTTAGCTTTTAAAAATACTACCATCAAAAATTGTTTGCATGCCTCTGATAATAAATATGGTTTTAAAACTTTTACTGCATTAAGTATTTGATGGAGTTGAGAACCTACATTAATGAAAATGAAATTTTATCTAATAAAAATACTCTATAAATGTCACAGAGATAAATGAGGTATTTTCATAACTTAAAATTTTCTCTTTAATGGGATCATTTTAACCTAAATAAGAGCCAAAATTTCCCCAAAATTTTATAGTTTCAGGCTATTCTGTACTCCACCAGAATGAATATTATTTTAAGCAAAAGTTTCCTTTTTAAACTTTGAAGCATAGTCAGAGAAGGTTGAAATATTTGTTGTTGGTTTGCTTTATTAAAGTGAAGACATCCTGGGTACAAAAGAGAATCAATGGCTATATATCTAACATACCTAGACTTTTCCTTGGCACACAGGGCATTTGGAATGGACCATATAGCTGTCATTTGAGGTCTGTGGGTTAACCTACTGGGTACAGCCTAACGGTTATATATAGTGGCAGTTTGGCAGGTATGAACATTGGTATAATATTTATGAGTTCCAGCTTTGCTTCTAGACTCTTTATAGTCTGAAATAAGTAACAGGTGAAATCCTGGAAAGCGATTTTACTTTTGGAAGTGATGCAAGTCTTTACTTTAACCAAAATAATAAATAAAATAAAAAAGCAAGAAAATAAGCCTTTAAAAAGTTCCACAAAGATTTCTTATCTTACGTTGCTATTAAAAACATTGCTGACAAAAGCTAAGAATAAATGAGAAATGTGGGAAAAAACACATTTTGAGCTCTTAGCTCCCACTGACTCAGAAACAGTGAGCAGAAAGTTAAAGGTTTGTTCATTCCTGCAGCCTTTAGTTGCAAAGCAATACTGCGAAACTTTCCCCTGAAAAAAGGAAAAGAACTCAGAAAAAGTAGCTCTCTTCTGTAAGCTGTTCTTCCTAATCTCAAAACATGTAACCAAAGACACATACCTTTGCAATGTTCTGAAACATAAGCCATGGGAATCATTAAACCTAATGGTCAGAGGAGCCATGGAGCACACTGTGTGGTCAATGTCAGTCATGCAACCAAATTTAATTAAGGCTTCCAGTGGTCAGCATAGCCACTGGAGTCAAGATGGACAGTGCAAAAAGAAATTTGGGAGAAATCTGGAAATGTCCTTAAACTTAAAGATTACAAAACTAGTCATGGACTTTCTACCTAGTGGTCCAAGGTTGTGATCCCTTTGAAGAAGATCAGGCACTGGTAGAAGACATAGTAGTTGTTTATTGATTTTTAAAAAAGAATGTATATATGGATATGTACATTATATACATGAAACTCCTAGGTAAAGTGAAATTAATAGTCAGTAAGACTGTATGTATAGTAGACATATTAGTATTTCCATAAACATCCTAGGAAACATATGAGTTATATATACAGAGTCATATATCTAGGTTGACAGTTGAGTTACATTTTATTATTTACCTGTTTTCCAAAATTGTAAATTAAATAACCCTTTAAGATATTATAAAAACTATAACACCTACCTCACCTAGGTGCAGCCATTTGATAATCTAGGGCCCTTATAATATTTCAGAGTCAGAGATTGTTCCATAATTGACATTCTTAGAGAGATAGGTTCCTCAGTGGCTTCTGAGCAGAGGTTAGGCCTGGCTTTGACATCTGCAGAGTGTTGTACCTGCAAAGAATGGCTCTGGCTTACCAACAATGTAGTGAGTAGAGTAAATGCCACTAGGGAAGGCCTTTTGGAAGGAATATATTCACCCATTGTCCATCCTTTTACCCTTTCAAGAATATCTACTGAATGCCTGCATTGTACAGGCACATGTATGAATAAGATCTACTCTTTGCCTGGCAGATGGTTACAACTTAGAATGAAGACAAATGATCAATGTAAGGCAATTACGCAAGTAATTTGAAGGACAGAACAAAGTGAAGGTTCAGTTGTTGAGAAAATCAGATGTTTTAAGAACTCAAGCGAGCAAGGACAGTGAATGGGAAGGGTTGTGTAAGCAGGGGGCCCTCTCGTGAGAGAGATTCGAGGGCTTATGTATCATGATTCTTTTAGTGAACTTTTCCATCCCCAGCACAGATGACCACTCCCAACTTTATCCCATGTTGTACTGAGAACAGCTTTCAGTACAAATGATGTTAATTGTGTTGCTTTATTTTATTCATTTCCACCCTTTAAAACTCTGCCTTATTCTTCTTTGTATCACCATCACCTAGTGAAATCTCTACTTCTAATAGGGATTTAGACGAGAGATCATTTTATTTGCCCTAGTGGATGATATTGGACTAGTGGTTATCTGGACTTTGAAAGTGTGTCGGCTGTGAAAGTAGCTGGCATAATTCAGTTGGCTCCATACAGATTAATGATTATTAGGATACATTTTTCATCTACTACACAGTATTTTGTACAGTGCTCAGAAAGGACTGCTCAACAAGTACACAATTACTTGCTATTTTGACAAGCTACCCCAACTGCTAGTGCTTTACTTTATAGCTGATAGTTGCTCTTTAAAATGGATGTAAAGAATGTGAAAAAAAGAGTACAAGAAATATACCACTGGCTCTTAGGTATGTAGAAAAATCCTCAATCTCTTTCATAATAAGAGAAATGTAAATTAAAACCACATTGAAATATCATTTTCACCTATCAGTTGGCAAAGATCAGGAAACTTAATAGTATTTTTAAGAACATACAAGTGTAAAACTTGTATGAGCTATTATAGTAGTTTCTGGAAGGCAATATGACAATATCTATCAAAATTACAATGTATCTACTCTGACTCAGGGATTCCATTTCTAAGGATGTTAGGATTAATGTTCTTAGATGTAGAAAATGATGAGTCAGAAAAGTTATTCAATGCAGCATTCCTGTAAGAGCAAAATTGGGAACAACCTAAATGTGTGGTCAGTAGGTGTGTGGTTCAGTAAATAATGGCACTAGGTACAGTGGAATACTATGCAGTCACGAACAGAATGGTGATGCTTTCTTTTTTTGTATTGGTGGGATAATCACTAAAATATACTAAGGAAAGACAAGAAAGGTACAGAACAGTGTTATAATTACACTATCCTTTGTGTAAAAGGAGAGAAAAGAGAATACATTTGTGTATACTTGTGTTTGCCGAAATTAACCTTGGAAGAAGACAGAAAACTGGTAACATTGATTCGCCCTTGAGGAGGGCAATTGGGTGGCTGGGAGGCAGAAACATGAAGGAGAGTTTTCATTGTGTGCCTTTTATAATTTTTGAGATTAAAACCTTATGACGACATGACCTACACAAAAGGTAAATAAAAGTAAACACGCTACAGCCAATGCCGTGGTTCCTGACAGGGAGGGGCTGTTGCCATGGTCACCTGCCACAGCTGTTACCCTCCTGAAGTCATCTGCAGTGACATCTATTGGTGCCTTCTGACAGACGGCTCCTTTAGGTCAGGGTTTTTCAAACTCTTTATTTGAAAACATAGCATGAAATCAATTTAGTGGGTCCAAGTATCACTTAAAAAAAAAAAAAGAAATACAATGGTATAGAATAGAAAATGTCAGAGTATATAACCAATAGTAAAGGTAAGTCCTATTGTGTGAAATTTTGTTTGACTTTTTAATATGTATATGTGTTTTGACATATCTTTCTTACTGTGCTCAAAAACGTTAGAAAGCCACCATCCTCAGTGGTGACCTTTCTCGGCCAGTCTAGACTTCCACAATTATCCCTGAGCCACCAATATATTACAATATATAATAGGGAAGTCTTGAAGCTCCCATCCTGGTTGGGCCAGGATTTTCAGACCATTGATGTGGGGTTCCCACCTTTTCAGGTTGATCCATCTGCTTATGTCTCCATTACCACTGTACACAGTCTCCAGGCTACATGTCTCCTCACATGAGATCACATCCATTCTCCCTAGGAGAGTACATTCCACCCCATGAAGTACTGTGTAGTTAACAGGGCTGTTTGGAGTCTAGGTGAGGGGACTGGGACCAAGAAACAACCTGGGTCCTTCCTGTATCCTGACCTTCATTGACCCTGTAGCAACCTCGCTTCTCAGAGTGACCCCAATACCTTGGACCATGCAGCCACATCGTCAGCAATGCCCTTGTCTCTATCTCTGCTTCCTTTAAGATCATGCCGACTTCTTCCAAGAAACCTTCCCTACTTCTCTCAGCCTAAAGTGACTTCTTATGTAGTCATCACAATCTCTTGGTAGCTACTGAATGAATCTTGGCTCAAAGTGCATGTAAACAAAGAAGGCAATTAGCTAAACTAATTAAAAGTTCAAGGATAGGTTAGATCCACAGGCTGAAGATACCATCAAAGCTCAGTTTCTCTTTCCCCCTACTCGCCCCACCCCCACCCCACTGCGTTCCTCTAGGTTGGCTTAATTCCTAAGTATAACCTTCTTTCATGGTGGCAAAATGTCTTCTGGGAGCTCAATGATTATATCCAACAAGTCGAATTCCAACGGGAAGAGAGCCCTTATTTTTTTCATGACTACCAAGAGTTCAAAGAATGAGTCTCATTGGCCTAACTTGGGCCATGTGCCCAACACTGACTCACCCCTGGAGAATGGCCAGCCCAGTTGTGGAGAACAGCTGCATGGGATGTGGGGAAGGGATGGCTCCTCAAATATACATTAAAGGTGTTGTCACTTGAAGGAGGGGAGTGACAAAATAGGCAAATCCAACAAATGCCCTGGTTAAACTGTAATCTGTACAGTGAAAACGCCAACTATGTTTTATTGTGTTAGTACCTTGTGTGTGTGAGAGTCAATCATTTAAAGTAAAAATGTCAGGCAAGTGAGATGAACATTTCAACTCTTACTGAAGTGAATGTTATGTTATTCAATTATTCTCCCTATTTCAGCTTCTCTGTGATGTGTTCCCCTCAAGATTCTACTTAGATCTCCCACTAACCAATTCTTCGGGGAACTGAGTAATCCATCAGTTTATAAAATCTACACCAATTATAAAAATATGGAATTCATTGTTTTGTTTTGCCCCGTGTGTTTTGTCAAATATTTTAATCACAATAGAAACTTAGATTTTCTGAAAGAAGACCAGAGTATACTTTAAGGAGCACATCTCTCACTTCTGCTTTTGCTCATTCTTTCTCAGGAAACAGAAAATGTTTTTACAGAGAAACATCTTAAAACATCTGGTGTGATTTTTCTAGTTATCCAGTTTAGACAACAACAAAAAAAGAGGGGTATCATCTGTTTTTCTTTTATACGTTTTGAAACATGAGTCTCTGAAAGCTATTTCCTAACATATGTCAATTTAACATCTGCCAGCTCCTAACTGATAGCCAGAAACAGCCGTGCTGGCAGCCCCTGCACAGTACCAAGATATTTCCCATTAGAGCTGTCTTCACTTTGGAGTTGTCAGTAATATTTTTACTCGAGGGGTAGCCTATCTCCCTGACTCGAAGGAGACACATGAATGGGAAGCACAGAGCAGGAGGAATAAATATTTTGATGTATTTATGGTTGTATGGAGGTATGGCAGAGAAAAGTTTCAGAAAGAAGTATTAGATAAAAAAAAAATCCATGTCATGGGTCATGGATTAAACTGCTCCTCCTGGCAAAGCATTCTTCACTATACTGCATCTTAATTTCTCCTTGTTACTCTGTATCAAGAGTGTTTGCAAGTAGAATTAAGATGTATTGACCGTATCTAAGGGTATTCAACCATGCACAAAGCTTCTCTTACATTTTTTCTCCTTTTTAGTCCTTTGAGGGAATTTAAAGTGCATCAGTGAGCTTTAATTTCTCTCTGGGAATTCATAACAGAGTGATATTTTCACATTTCTTTTGAAAAAGGTAACCTTAATGTTGGTCCTAAGAGAGATCAATGTCTTTACCTGCCCTAAAATAATCTGGTGTTGAATTGAGCCGTTCAACAATTTTCAGACCTAGCAGTTCACGGCCTCCAAATGATTAGTGTCATTTTTCTCATTAATATATTCTTTTCACTCAGTAAAATTAAAGCATTTTGTTTCATTGGACTTTAAGGCGAGGTATCACTGTGGGTTTGTCAAGGTCAAGGTTATCTGCATGACATTACTGCAATATCCTCAGTGTCAGACCCCGTGTGGAATGAATCAATCAATCCTGTTCTGAAATTATGAGATCCAACATTTGCTCTTAGAGTCCTTATTTTGGGTATCTTGAATACTCTTACATATATTATAAAACCATCGAACTGACTTTGATAAAGAAAGGAGAAATGAGCTCTATGGCTTGGATTTCCATAGGAGAATTTTAATGGTAGTTCCCTCTAAATAAATCTGGGAACTTACATGTATTGTACAACAAATACCATTTATGATAATGGCCACTCAATAAATCTTCAATGAATTTAGTGGTTTTGAATATATGTGTAGGGGTTTCAGAAAGAGAAGGAAATTTGGGTATTGATGAGCTGGAGTTGAAATCCTGGATCCACTCTTTTTTTAATTAAAGTACCATTGATATTCAAGCTTATGTCAGTTTCAGTTATACAACAGAGTGGTTCAACAGTTACCCATATTATTAAATCCTCATCCCCTTTAGTGTGGCCACTATCTATCAACGTAGTAAGATGTTACAAAATCATTAACTGTATTCTTCATGCTGTACTACCATCCCCATGACCAACTTACATTGTGATTATGAATTATGTGCCCCTTTACCCCCTCACTTCCCTCCCACCAGCCCCAAACCCTCCCCAAACCATTAGTCCCTTCTCAGTGTCTATGAGTCTACTGCTATTTTGTTCCTTCTGTTTTGCTTTGTTTTTATACTTCACAAATGAGTGAAATCATTTGGTATTGGGCTTTCTCTGCCGGGCTTATTTCACTGAGCATAATACCCTCTACATGCATCCATGTTGTTGAAAATGGCAGGACTTCTTTTCTTTTTATGGCTGAATAGTATACCATTATGTATATGTACCACATCTTCTTTATCTATTCATCTATTATGGACACTTAGGTTGCTTCCATTTCTTGGCTACTGTAAATAGTGCAGCAATAAGCATAGGTATGCATATGTCTTTTCAAATCAGAGACTGTTTTTATTGGGTAAATCCCTAGGAGTAGAATTCCTGGGTCAAATGGCATTTCTATTTTGAGTTTTTTTGAGGAACCTCCATATTGCTTTCCATAATGGTTGCACCAATTTACATTCCCACGAACAGTGTAGGGGGGTTCCCATTTCTCCATATCCTCACCAGTATTTGTTGTTTCTTGTCTTTTGGATAGTGGCCACTGGGTCCACTCTTCACAAAGTCATTTAACCTCTACTTTCCTACCTTCAAAATAGGCATAACAGTACTATTAGTACACAGTACAGAGTGCAGTTATATATAACCCAAATCTTATAAACTTTGTAAGTTAAGCCAAACTCTATTCAGCGCTATGTTAGTTACCATAGCAGAATGGTAGAGGGTGTTCCTTTTCTGACACATCATCAGCAACAGGACTTAGCAAGATACGGATTTTTGGCATGGCTCTCAGGAGGTGTTTCTAATAAAAGTCAGGCCATGAGGCCTGGGAGGCAGACCCAGAGAGCATTAATGGTAGAGAGAGGAGAGACACACTTAGTATTTCAAACCAGATTTCCCCTGCTGGAATAATATCTTCTCAATCTACAACATATTATTCTACAGAAAGAGATATATTTGCATTTTGTAAATCATAGAGACTGAGTAGAAAACTCTCAGATTAATCTTAATATGATACTAAAGCAGGTTTCTAAGGGAGACTTCCTTGCTTCCCTCCCTTAATTTCTTTCTTACTTAAGGTGTGCCACACTGTACAGACAAGGAATATTTAAAGCTGATGGCATAGCAGATGGAGGAGATTCCAATGCTTTTGCTATTTTGAGCTACTCTGAAAAAGGTGAAAGCCATTCTATGAAAAGTGAAGTGCTATAAAAATACATTGACTTTTGGTTCACTAGAGAGATGTTGTGAGTTATGTCCTTAAAACTTTTTGACACATGAAAAGATTGAATATAAATAATTCCAATCTCAACTTTAAAGTCTATTTACTGAAGTTTCTTTAAAAAATAGTTGCCACGATCCTCCTGAACAAAGTGGATGGATGGCAAAAGACCCATATTGAATGGGTTGATGAAAGTCATTTCTTGGAAATTATTTGATAATATTAGCTATAAGTATGGGTTAAAGTTGTAGTTTGATCCAATTATTTAGCTTCATATTATTATAGCAATAGTTTATCTTCAAAGTTATTAATTAAAGTGACAAGTTACTTAGGAATTTACCTACTTGTAGAGAAAAAAGATGCCTACAATTATCATATGACTGCATCATATGAACAAGTAGAGCATTTATATGCAATCTACATTTAGGCATAATTCCAGCCACACCTTTTAATAGATATATCACTTATTACTAGATAATATATATTGATTTCTCTGAAATAAAAGAATTCTCTCTTGAGACTAATTTTTGGGATCACACACACTCAAAAATATGACCTCTGCAGGCTACTAATTAAATGTACAAAAATATGGAAGACCCTTCAAACCTGCTAGGAACAAAGAGCAAGTTTAAGTAGTTTTAAATGTTGCTCTTTCATGAATTTTAAGACAATTTACTTCCTGGGAAGAACTAAAGACCAATATTGATCCAAATTCATTATTTGTACAATTCATATCCTTTAAAAGGTAATTATAGCATATTATACAGTTTAATTGCTTAATAATGGTCTATTGTTATTTTCCTAAAAGCTATCTCTTCTTGTCATGTGTATATATATAAAATTAAGGTATCATTGATACACAGTCTTATGAAGGTTTCACATGAACAACACTATGGTTTCAACATTCACCCATATTATCAAGTTCCCCCCACACCATTGTAATCACTGTCCATCAGCGCAGTAAGATGCTATAGAGTCATTATCTTCTCTATGCTACAGTGCCTTACCCATGACCTACCTACATTGTGTGCACTAATTATAATGCCCTTTAATCCCTTGCTCCCTCCCTCCCCAGACACCCTCTCCAACCCTCTGCCTTCGGTAACTGCTAGTCCCTTCTTGCATTCTGTGAGTCTACTGCTGTTTTGTCGATTCAGTTTTGCTTAGTTGTTATACTCCACAAATGAGAGAAACCATTTGGTACTAGTCTTTGCCTGGCTTATTTCACTGAGCGTAATACCCTCTAGCTCCATCTGTGTTGTTGCAAATGGTAGGATTTGTTTTCTTCTTATGGCTGAATAATACTCCATTGTGTACATGTACCACATCTTCTTTATCCATTCATCTACTGATGGACACTTAGGTTGTTTCCATAAATAGTGCTTGAATAAACATAGGGGTGCATATGTCTTTTTGAATCAGGGATCTTGTTTTCTTTGGGTAAATTCCTAGGAGTGGAATTACCGGGTCACATGGTACTTCTATTTTTAGTGTTTTGAGGAACCTCCATATTGCTTTCCACAATGCTTGAACTAATTTACATTCCCACCAGCAGTGTAGGAGGGTTCCCCTTTCTCCCCATCCTTGCCAGCATTTGTTGTTCATTCTCTTTTGGATGTTGGCCATCCTAACTGGTGTGACGTGGTATTTCATTGTGGTTTAATTTGCATTTCTCTGATGATTAGCGATGTGGAGCATCTTTTCATGTGCCTGTTAGCCATCTAAATTTCTTCTTTGGAGAAGTGTCTGTTCAGATCCTCTGTCCATCTTTTAATTGGGTTATTTGCTTTTTGGGTGTTGAGGTATGTGAGCTCTTTATATATTTTGGATGTTAACCCCTTATTGCATATATTGTTTATGAATCTATTCTCCCATACTGTAGGATGCTTTTTTTTCTGCTGATGGTTTCCTTTCCTGTACAGAAAATTTTTACTTTGATGTAATCCCATTTGTTCATTTTTGCTTTTGTTTCCCTTGCCCGAGGAGATGTGTTCAGGAAAAAGTTGCTCATGTTTATATTCAAGAGATTTTTGCCTATGTTTTCTTCTAAGAGTTTTGTGGTTTCATGACTTACATTCAAGTCTTTGATCCATTTTGAGTTTACTTTTGTGTATGAGTTAGATAGTAATCGGGTTTCATTCTTTTACATGCAGCTGTCCAGTTTTGCCAACACCAGTTCTTGAAGAGGCTGTCATTTCTCCATTGTGTATCCATGGCTCCTTTATCATATATTAATTGGCTATATCTGTGTGGGTTTTTATCTGGACTCCCTATTCTGTTCCATTGATCAGTGGGTCTATTCTTGTGCCAGTACCAAATTGTCTTGATTACTGTGGCTTTGTAGTAGAGACTGAAGTTGGGGAGTGTAATCCCCCCAGCTTAATTCTTTCTTCTCAGGATTGCTTTGGCTATTCAGGGTCTTTTGTGGTTCCATATGAATTTTAGAACTATTTGCTCTAGTTCATTGAAGAATGCTGTTGGTATTTTGATAGGGATTGCATTTAATCTGTAGATTGCTTTAGGCAGGATGGTCATTTTGACAATATTAATTCTTTCTAGCCAAGAGTATGGGATGAATTTTCATTTATTGATGTCTTCTTTAATTTCTCTTAGGAGTGTCTTGTAGTTTTCAGAGTATAGGTCTTTCACTTCCTTTGTTAGGTTTATTCCTAGGTATTTTATTCTTTTTGATGCAATTGTGAATGGAATTGTTTTCCTGATTTTTCTTTCTGCTAGCTCATCATTAGTGTATAGGAATAGAACAGATTTCTGTATATTAATTTTGTATTCTGCAACTTTGCTGAATTCAGTTATTAGTTCTAGTAGTTTTTGGGTGGATTATTTAGGGTTTTTTAATGTGCAATATCATGTCATCTGCAAAGAGGGACAGTTTAACTTCTTCCTGGTCAATCTGGATGCCTTTTATTTTTTTGTGGTGTCTGATTGCTGTGGCTAGGACCTCCAGTACTATGTTGAATAGAAGTGGTGAGAGTGGGCATCCTTGTCTTGTTCTTGATCTTAGATGAAAAGCTCTCAGCTTTTCACTGTTAAGTATGAGATTGGCTGTGGGTTTGTTGTATATGACCTTTATTATGTTAAGGTACTTGCTCTCTATACCCATTTTGTTGAGAGAGTTTTATCATGAATGCATGTTGAATTTTGTTGAATGCTTTTTCAGCATCTGTGGAGATGATCATGTGATTTTTGTCCTTTTTTTTGATGTGGTGTATGATGTTAATGATTTTTGAATATTGTACCATCCTTGGAGTAAATCCCACTTGGTCATGATGGATGATCTTTTTGATATGTTTTTGAATTTGGTTTGATAATATTTTGTTGAGGATTTTTGCCTCTATCTTCATCAGGGATATTGGTCTGTAATTTTCTTTTTTTGTGGTGTCTTTGCCTGATTTGGGTATTAGAGTGATCCTTGCCTCATAGAATGAGTTTAGAAGTACTCCCTCCTCTTCTACTCTTTGGAATACTTTAAGGAGGATGGATATTATGTATTCTTTAAATTTTTGATAAAATTCAGCAGTTAAGCTGTTTTGTTTTTAGGTTGTTTTTTGATTACCAGTTCAATTTCATTGCTGGAAATTGGTCTGTTCAGATTATCTGTTTCTTCCTGGATCAGCCTTGCAAAGTTGTATTTTTCTAGAAAGTTGTCCATTTCTTCTAGGTTATCTAATTTGTTAGCATATAATTTTTCATAGTATTCTCTAATAATTCTTTGTATTTCTGTGGTGTCTGTAGTGATTTTTCCTTTCTCATTTCTGATTCTGTTTATGTGTGTACCCTCTCTTTTTTTCTTGATAAGTCTGGCTAGGGTGTTATCTATTTTGTTTATTTTCTTGAAGAAACAGCTCCCAGTTTCATTGATTTTTCCTATTTTTTTATTTTTCTCAATTCTATTTATTTCTGTTTTGATCTTTATTATGCCCCTCCTTCTACTGACTTTGGGCCTCATTTGTTCTTCTTTTTCTAGTTTAGTTAATTGTGAGTTTAGACTGTCAATTTGGGATTGTTCTTCTTTCTTGAGGTAAGCCTGTTTTGCGATATACTTTCCTCTTAGAACTGCCTTTGCTGCATCCCACAGGTTTTAGGGTGTTGAATTGTTGTTTTCATTTGTCTCCATATATTGCTTGATCTCTGTTTTTATTTGGTCATTGATCCATTGATTACTTAGGAGCATGTTGTTAAGCCTCCATGTTTTTGTAGGTTTTGTTTTCTTTGCATAATTTATCTCTAATTTCATACCTTTGTGGTCTGAGATGCTGGTTGGCACAATTTCAATGTTTTTGAATTTACTGAGGCTCTTTTTGTGGCATAGTGTGTGATATATTGTGGAAAATGTTTCATGTACACTTGAGAAGAATGTGTATCCTGATGCTTTTGGGTGGAGTGTTCTGTAGATATCTGTTAGGTTCATCTGTTTTATTGTGTTGTTCAGTGCCTCTGTCTCCTTACTTATTTTCTGTCTGGTTGATCTGTCCTTTGGAGTGAGTGGTGTGTTGAAGTCTCCTAAAATGAATGCATTGCATTCCATTTCCCCCTTTAATTCTGGTAGTATTTATTTCACATATGTAGGTGATCCTATATTGGGTGAATAGATATTTATAATGGTTATATCCTCCTCTTGTTGGACTGACCTCTTTATCATTATGTAATGTCCTTTTTGTCTCTTGTCCTTTCTTTGTTTTGAAATCTATTTTGTCTAATATAAGTACGGCTACTCCTGCTTTTCTCTCTCTATTATTTGCATGAAATATTTTTTCCATTCTTTCACTTTTAGTCTGTGTACGTCTTTGCGTTTGAAGTGAGGCTCTTGTAGGCAGCATATAGATGGGTCTTGTTTCTTTATCCATTAGTGACTCTTTGTCTTTTGATTGGTGCATTCAGACCATTTACATTTAGGGTGATTATTGATAGGTATGTAGTTATTGGCATTGCAGGCTTTAGATTTGTGGTTACCAAAGGTTCAAAGGCAGCCTCTTTACTATCTAACAGTCTAACTTAAGTCGCTTAGTATGCTATTTCAAACACAATCTAATGGTTCTTTTATTTCTCCCTTCTTCTTCTTCTTCCTCCTCCTCCTCCACTCTGTATATATTAGGTTTCGTATTCTGTACTCTGTGTATCCCTTTACTGAATTTGGGGGTAGTTGATTTAATTTTATATTTGCTTAGTAATTAATTGGTCTACTTCCTTTACTTCGGTTTTATTTTCTCTGGTGACAGTTCTTTAAACTTAGAAGTACTTCCATCTAGAGCAGTCCCTTTAAAATACCCTGTAGTGATAGTTTGTGGGAGGTAAATTCCCTCAACTTTTGTTTATCTGGAAATTGTTTAATCCTTCTTCAAATTTAAATGATAATCTTGCTGGGTAGAGTATTCTTGGTTTGAGGCCCTTCTGTTTCATTGCATTAACTATATCATGTCACTCCCTTCTGGCCTGTAAGGTTTCTGCTGAGAAGCTGCTGATAGACTGATGGGCTTTTCTTTGTACATCTTTTTTTTCTCTCTGTGCCTGCTTTTAAAACTCTCTCCTTGCCCTTGATCTTTGCCATTTTAATAATTGTGTCTTGGTGTTGTCTTCCTAGGGTCCCTTGTGTTTGGAGATCTCTGCACTTCCATGACCTGAGAGACTATTTCGTTCTCCAAATTGGGGGAGTTTTGTGCAGTTATTTCCTCAAAGAGACTTTCTATCCCTTTTTCTCTCTTTTCTTATTCTGGTACCCCTATAATGCGAATATTGTTCCATGTGGATTGGTCACATAGCTCTCTTTCTTTCATTCCTAGAGATTCGTTTTTCTCTCTGTGTGTCAGCTTCTTTATTTTCCTGTTCTCTAATTTCTATTTCATTTACCATCTTCTCTACCTCATCTCATCTAGTTTTAAAATTCTTTGTATGTTTCATTTCAGATACTGTATTTTTCAAAATTTTTCACTTTCCTAAAATCCTTCCTGAGATCTTGAATATTTTTCTGTAGCTCTGTGAGCATGTTTATGATTCTTATTTTAAAATATTTATCAAGAAGATTGGTGATTTCAGTTTCACTTAGCCCTCTTTCCATTGTCTGTTTTATTTTTGTTTGTACAAAACTTCTTCCCATTTTATTTTTCTAGTGATTCCTATGGAATGGTAACTTTGTGTAGGCAGCACTCTCTAGAGCCCAGAAGCTCTACTCTCTGGAGCTGCTGAGCATCTGTAGCAATGGTGGCATTGCAGGTGAGCAGCACTGGTGTCTGCTGAGAGGAAAGAGTTCTTTCCTGCTTCCCAGCTGCTGTGCCTGCCTCCACTGCCAGGTCCAGTGGGCCGAGCATGCAGGGAGGAGCCTCTACATTACATCCCTGTAGCTACCATAGGCATGGCTACCCTCCAGCTGGCCTGGTGCAATGGCAGGGGACAACAAGTGTATGGACCAGTACCTGCTAGGAGGAAGGAGAGGCAGGGTGCATATCACAGTGGGGGGCCTTGGTGCTGCATTGCCAGTCAGGGGGAAGGAGCATTTGATGTTTCTGAAAGTTCCCAACCTGTAGGGCCGAGTGTGCTGGGATGATTTTGTCCACCCACCTTTTCTCCTGAGCAGCAAGCTCTGTGTAATCTTTGACCCTTTAGCACCCCTCTTGCTATTGGGAAGTCTTTCAAATGTCCACCTTTCTTCTGTCCTGGAGTGGCCAGTTGTGTGTACCTGCTCTCCACAAGCAGCTGGAATCTTAGTCTCTGAGTATTCTGTCTGCCTTTACTTTCCAACCCCACTAATCTCCAGGGCACCATGTAATGTGGGTTCGTGTTCCTGGAGCAGATCTCCAGGGCTGGGTGTTTAGCAGTACTTGGGTTCTACTCCCTCCCTGCTCCATTTCTCTTCCTCCTGCCTGTTATCTGGGATCAGGGGAGGGTTTGGGTCCCACCAGATAAAGGCTTTGCTACTTTATCCTTTCCTGTGAGGTTTTCTCTTTTCCCCAGATGTGGGCACTCTGTTCTGCAGTCTTTGGGTTGCTCTTTCAGGATTAGCTGTATTTGCTATATTTTCATGTTCTATGTGGTTTTGGGGGATGGTTTCTGCCTCACTTGTCATGCTGTCATCTTCCCCCACCCCTTGTCATGTATATATTTAAAGAAACTTTCAGTTCACTGTGGATTTAATTAGACTTTATAGAGGTAGATATGATACCATGGCTAATAAAGTAAACAAGACTAAATCCAAATTATAATTTTCACTGGTCTCCAGCAATACCTTTTATATACCTGTTTAGCACACTACACCAATCAAATGTTCTATCTTTACCCCTTTGTTTTGCTTTATCTCCTGGAAGAAGTATTATCCTCTTGTTTATCCAGGCTTGAAACATTAAATTTGTTTTTCTTTTCTGCCTTTCTCTCCTCTCCAGTTATCTATTGCTGCATAACAAGCTGCCCTAAAACGTATTAGTTTTAAACAGTAACAATCATTTACTGATGCTTCATTAATTGCTCACAAATGTGCAATTGAGGTAGGTCTCAGCAGGGGCACTTTTTATCTACTCTACATGGTATCAGCTAGTATGATTCAAGCTCTGGTTCATTTATATCTGGCAGGATAGCCCTGGCTGGCAGTTGGGACCTTAGCTGGGCTGTCATTTGGGGGCCTCTGTTCCCATCCAAGTGGACCTCTCCACAGGTTTCTTAGGCTTCTTTACAGCACAGAAGCTAAGTAGTGAAAGGAGTGTTTCAAGAGACCCAGGAGGAAGCTACATGACTTTTTATGACCTGGACCCATAAGTCTCTGAATGCTACCTTTGCCACATTGGTCCAGTAAGTCACTAAGACTACTGAGATTGTAGGCGAGAGGAAGGAGTCTCTTGATAGAAGGAACAGCAAAGAATTTTAAGACATTTTTTATCTACCATGTCCTGCTTTATCCAAGTTCTGCTGAATCCACCATCATATCTCTTAAATCCATTTCTCATGCTTTCATCCTCTTAAATTTCATGCAGAGCAGGCAAATAAAACCACGTTGGTTGTGCCAACAGATCATGTCAGGAGATGATGGAAGACCCACCACAATATGTTGGTCAGCCTCAGAACAGCCACAAAGGCAGCTTTGAGTAAATTGAGGCATTGGGAGAAGTTAAAGGGAAAGGATACTTTCAGTAGAGGTTCCCATCAATGTCATTGTCATCTTTTTCTTATAATCATCTTTAAAATCATTCACTAAACTCTCCCTTCTACTCTGCAGAGTGATTTTGAATGATCATATGGATATTTATAAAGAAAAAAAGGAAAAACATTTTTGGATTCTTTGGGTTCCTTGTGAAAAAATATGGGCAGGCAAAAAAGTCATCACCCCCCACCTTTGAAATTCTAAAAAGGAAGAGAAAATTAATGCTGATTGAATTTATTATATTAACTTATGGTCCAGGTTGATAGTTGGATCTGAATTTTTTAAGTGTTATAGGTACATTTGCCTACTGTATAATCAAAACAGACGGCAGCCTCATGCCCATTTAATAAGCTGTGGGGTATGATTTGTACTGTTTACATGATTATGGGTGTATCTCGTTGGTGATCTGTTTTTACTACAAGTTTGTTTTTGTGCCCCTCATTTAGGACTGTGACCGTCAGTTATTAGGTTAGGCTTAAGGGGAAAGAGAAAAATCTGTGTTAACACAGATCTCTGTCTGCTGTGGTTTCCAGGAATGCATTGTGGACATAAAATAAGGAAGTGGAAACGATAGAAACTAGCATTTGAATGAACGTGAAAACGCCCACGGCAACCAACCCGTGGGTCAGGGTACAAGACAATGGGTCTAACAGCACTTGGAGAAGAGAACTAAATGGAATTAATATGCTTTCCCCAATCTACCTTTATGACTCTACACCTGGGAGGTGAAGGGTGGGGAGCAAATCGTTTTCCTCAGTCCTATGACCAAAAGAACTGGAGGGGACTGGAGAAGCAAGAACAATTTGGCTCTCAGTGAATTCCCAATAAATGATTGTTGAACTGCATCAAGACCAATCTACTGCTTTAAACTTCGTAGAACATTATTTAGACAAATGAGTTTTAAGAAGTATTTTCAAGCATAAATTGGGTAGATGAATTCTGAGACTAATCAACTTATATCCAACTATTCCAGTAAAACATGATTGGAGCATGTTTATTCATTTAAATATTTTATTTCCATTTGGATCAACTTTAGAACTTTTAAACATTTACTTTTATATAATATGCTGGGTTAACAATGCAATTACATTACATTATTACTAAACAACACTTTAAAAATTTTCTACAATAATCAGAAAAAGATTGTAAATAATTAATTGCACGGACAATTCTTAAGAGTATTACCTAAGTGGCAAATCTGACCCAGAGTTAACCCTAACTTAGCATATCATGTAAACCAGAAGCTGGGAGATCTAACTCATATTCTAAACCTTAGCCATTTTGGGAAAAAAGAAAAAAGAGAACCCACTTTGCCATTTTCAATTGACATCCACATACTTCCTTAGTAGGTGAATATTTCCTAAAAGCAGTATTTTAAAGGAAAGCAAAATGCTACATTTTTCATACAACTACCTTCTCCCTTACTGAATCTCATATTTTCCTCCTTTTCTTGGAAATTTCTAAGATGGGTAACAAAATTGGCATTCACTTTGAAATTTTCCCTGAATCAGATTTAAAGACATGTGAATTGCATGATTTTTGAGGGACAGTATGCAGAGGATATTTGATTTAGGTGAAGATATGTAGGAAGGTATTAAAATATCAGTCTTTTTCCTCATGAAATACAAATGACTCTTTTCTTTCTTCCGATGATGTCAGGTAACAGGTATAAGTTAGGGGAAGCTAAAAGTAAGGAAGTCTCTTGGAAATTAATTTTGTTAGGTTAAGACTGACAACAGCATGAGAGAAGTAGCTCTTGTCATTTGAATCAGGTTCCTGGAGCGCTATGGCCATGATTTTCTTTCCTACTTGCTCAATGTATGATTTAATATGATTATTTGTAAACTGGAGTCCTAAACTTATTACATAAACATGGCAGTAGTGGGTGTGAAAGAGAAAGAAGCATGAGATGGAAGAATCTGGCCAGCAGCACTGTGTCTTTGCTGCATAAAGGGTATGATTATAATTTATTTTTCTTGGCTGGTCTAAGGTAGCTGCAAGATGAGTGGCTCTGGTAACCAAGCAGATTACAGAAAATATACTTAAAAAAACTTCCAGTGGTATTATGGGGCTCTGGAACCATGATTTTAATAGTCTGGATGCCTCTAGAGGTAGAGAGAATTATCACTGCTTCTCCACAGGAAACTAAAATGAAAACTCTAGTTCTTGTGAGAAAGTGCTAGAAGTAATCATTTAAAAAAAGCAAAAAAACAAAAAACAAAAACCAGAACCCACTTTTCTATTTTCTATTAATTTTGTTCCCTAAATACAAAAGTAAAATAGTATTGTAGAAATGACTCTCAAGCTCATGACTTGAGGCTACTTGGGATAGCTGAACCGACATGTCACAATGTTCCTATTTCTTTAAAAATAAAACTTGAATATTGGAGTGTTTTCTTTAAGTTATGACATTTAAAAAATATATAATACCCATGTAATTGTTACTCAACTTTATTAAATCTCAGTATTTTTCCAATTTGTTTTAGTTTTTTTTTGTGAAGGAAATGAAACTGTTGAAGTTTCCTATAGCTTCCTTTCCACCCTCTATAAAAAGAACATGATCATGAACTTGATATTTATCATTTCTAAGAATTTATTTATAGTTCAATACATAAATAAATATCCATGAACTTATTTTTCATATCTTTAGACTTTATATAAATTGTAAAATAATATAACACCATAAAAGCCACTTACTTATCCATTCACCTCTCAATAGAATATTTAGGTTATTTCCAAAGGTTTGCTGTTACAAAATATGTTGCTTTTATTATGTTTATCTGGAAGTAGGATTGCTGTGTCGTAGAAGATGAGCACCTAGAACCTCAACTGATATTGACAAGTTGCCATAGAGAAGGATGGCTGATTGACATTCTGCCAGTAGTGTATAGGAATTCCAGTTTCTACACATTATCACAGAACTTAGAGTTAAGAGATTTTAAAACTTTCACCAGTGGGACAGGAGACTTTCTGCATTTTAAATTGCATTTCCTTAATAATAGTGAATAATAATAATAATAATAATTTTTCCTATGTTTATTAGCAATTTAGATTTTTGGCATTATAAATTGACTATCAGTTTTATATTGGATTTTTTATTTTAAAAAGTTTCATCTGTAAAAAGACACATATGTTTGTGTATTTGTCATAAATATCTCAGTCCAAGGTTGTCTTCTCTCCTTATTTGTGTTTTTATTCATAGAGTTTATATAGGGGAATCATGTTTCTTTTGGTTTATACCGTTGGTATCTTATTTAAGAAATTCTTCCTTATACTGAGAATAAAAATACAAAAACAAACCAAAAACCTAGATTTTCTACTTATAGTTTTAAAGCTATGGTTGAAAATACCTAGGTTCTTAGTTGTCCTGGAATTTATTTTTGGCTTATGTTAAGATAGAGATGGTATTTTATTTAGATTTAATGTCTTCCCACATGAATAACCAATTCTCTCTTTTCTCTGATTTTTGGGATGCCACCATGGATTTTTTTCTTGGATTTCTATTTTGTTTAATTGGCCAAGTAAGGAACTTACCACTGCCACCCCAAACAAATAGTGTTCTTCAAATTGAACAGAATATTTTAAATCTTGTGTTCTCACATATGGATTACATGATTATATTTGGATTGAGTATCATCTTGTTAACTTACACAAACAATTACATTGGTATTTTGATTGGAATGGTATCTAATAGGTAGATTAATCTGGAGAAGCTGACATCTTCATATTATGAAATCTTTCCATCCATGAACATTGTATGTATATATATTTTAGAATTTTTAAATGCTATTTAATAATGTTTGACAATTTTCTGTGTAAAGGCCTCAGTACCTCATTTATTAAAGTTATTCCTGAATACTTTATGCTTTTTGTACCTATAGTGAATGGAATCATCTCATATATTATGATTTCCAATTGGTTATTGTGAGTACATATACAGTAATGTTATTTGTTTTGTATGCTCATCTTGAGAAGAAAGATTGTAAGGCCAACTTGCAGCATTTACTAGTACAAATTTTTATTAAAGAAATAAATTTGACATCTATTCCAATTCACCTAAAGTCATAGTTGTCTAGAAATGAGTTAACAATTACCTGCATAGGAGTGCCGCCTTAAAACAATACAGATCTTTTGCTTTAAGATCATTATCCAGGTTGGTAAAGACTTAATGACCCCATCTAGTGGTGGTTTGAAGTTCTAAGTGAATTGGAAAATGCACTTCCAGGATTTTTTGATACCTATTTGTGTTTAAAAAATCATTATAGCAATAAATATCCTTTTTGGAAATGTCAGAAAACAGCAAGGATTAATTTGACACATCAAAATTAATCAAGCTTGTGGTCTTAAATGCTGCTGATTTCAAGATTAGAATGAGTATGCTTTCAGAGAAAACTATGGAGAATCTTCCATGCTACAGCCAAATGAGAGATGCTAGAGTGCATGTGAAGATTTGATTTTCAGGATTGCTATTCAGGGAGTTATTATAAGTCATGTTCACATAATGTTTTAAAAATAACTACCAACAGCTGGATAGAGTCAATACATATGACCTTTATAGTAACATGGTCCTTAGAGTCTACCCCATGAGGACTTAACTTTATAGTTAAGGATCCTTTAAAATGAGGCTGAGTTTTGTATTTTACTAATTAGAATTTTTTTCTTTAAGGAGGAAATAACAAAAATTTATGTATAATTGTACTCAATTTCAAAAAATATCAGGACAACTTGCTAATTACTTGAAAAAGGTGTACTAAACTCTAAACTAAACAAGGTATATTTTTAAAATATATGTACACAAGGCTTTCGAAGTGTAAGACATGTAAAAACTTAATTTTGAAGTGGGGAAGATCTTTCTAATAATAGAACTTCTAAGAGTAAAAGTTAATTCAAAAGTTCTGCAGAAGAATAAAAAATTAAATTAAAACAATGTCTTCGGCAAATTTTTTTAAATGATGATGCCCTATGTTAAGGATGAAGACGACATCAAAAAAGGCTTTATTATACTGCTGGTTGAGAATATATATGGAATTAAATGTTCTCAGGGAAATTTGACAATACTCTCAAAAACCTTAAACTATACATAGCCTTTACCCTGGAAATTCCACTACTTGGAATTATAGGGATGCAAAAAAGAAATGATTACAAAATATTCTTTATAACACTATTTAAAATATTTAAAAATTATAAAAAATGTCTATCAATAGGTGAACTGGGAAACTAATTAGAGTACATATTTAAAGTACAACTCTGCTCTTATTAACCCTAATGCTACAGAAGACTATTTGAAGAAATTTAAATATTTTCACATAGTTAATGATGTAATTACACATTTAACTGGGAAGATATTCTCAAAATATGTTAAATGAAAAGTAGAGAATGTGTTGCAAATGAATACATATTCTTTCTTTTTTACAAATTTTGCTTTTGTTCTTTTGGATTTAGCATCAGCTTGTTAACTTATGCAAAAATAGAATTGAAGTATTCAACAGGGTTTATATTTTTAATGGTGATATCCTGGCCTAAATGTATGTGTCCCCATGAAATTTATATGTTGAAGCCCTAACCCCAAATGTGTTGGTGTTTGGAAATGGGGAATTTGGGAGGTAATCAGGATTAGATGAGTTCATAAGGGTTGAACCCTAATGATGGGGTTAGTGCCCTTATAAGAAGAGAGACCAAAAAACTTGTTCTCTTCCTCTCTCATGTGATGACACAGTGAGAAGGTAGCCATCTTGCAAGCCAGGGAGAAAGGTCTTACCAGGAACCCAACTGGCCAGGGCCAGTCTGGGATTTTTAGCATCCAGAACTGTTAGAAAATAAATTTCTGTGGTTTAAGCCACCCAGTCTGTGGTACCTTGTTATGGCAGCCTGAGCAGACCAGCACCTACAAGGTGATAAGGTTTCTTTTCTTCCTTTTTTTTCTTATCTACATTTTTAATTTTTTTCTAAAAAAAATCATACTATATTTATAATTTTAAAAGATATTATAAGACATAGTAAATAGTATTAGAGAAAATTTTCAGTGTATACAGATGATTCAGTGAGAAACTCAACATTAGTTAAATCAGTTATTCAAACCTTGTGTGTGATTACCTTGATGTATCTTCATTCTCTCCATATACTAATTTAGCCTAAATTAGATGTAACAAAACAGACTGAATCGTTCTTAACTATGAATGTCAAAGATTGATAAGGTTTCTAAATGTGCCACTGAAGAACAGGTTTATTTTACTCCCATATAACTACTCTCCAGTTATTATTTGGAAACACTGACCATTTTAATCATTATATTTCCAATTAGAGTAAGTAATTAGGATTTTGCCTTAGGATTGCACGCCTAATAATGGTGAAATTATGCATTTTCTTATGCATTACAAGACATTTTCTAATTATCTTACCTATCCATCCTATTTCTCTCTTATGCCATCTAATTTCTAAGCATTTTACTCCCTTTTATTATAACTATATCTGCCCATAAACCCTAGGTGAGGTCCTGAGTTCCTCCATGGCAATACGTGATGCCCAGTACATCTACGCACACACACACGCACACGAACACTTCTATCAGTTTATTTTCATCTCAATACCCCATGCTAAGACTGGGTATGCTGGTGAGGGAAGGAACAGAGGAAGTGGGACTACATGTTTCAGAAATGGCAAGTTGTCTCTGTGGCAGCAAAGGGTTGGAACGATCCTGGGATCTGAGGAACGGGACCCATCTGGGGAGTGCTGATCGGTACTCGCCGCAGGAAGCTTCTCCTCGGGGACAGAAATCCACAGTCACGCACGCAGGACATTCAAAATGACTGACCCTGTACGGGACATTCATCACTCAAGTTACCCTGACATCTGAGCGTTCTCCTTCCATCATGGTAATTTCCTGCACCGTGTGTCTCACCTTCCCAAAGAGGAAGCCAGAACACTGGCAAACCCAAACTCCCTGCACTAGGGAGCAGGCATGCAGCCTAGCTATATCCAGTGTGTCCTCGGGAGACAAATCCAGAGGGAGCCCCTGAGGGAGGTGCACCCAGGAGTAGTGGACTTTCAGCAGGCCACGTGGTAGAGGGATGCAGCTCTTGGGGGCAGGGAGTCGCAGTGCTTCTGGAACCCAGTCCAGAGCATCACCTAGTGCCAAGTGCTAGTGTCAGTGGTGTTTCTCCTAGACAGGAAGTAGTGGCTATTGCTCATGGATGTTTAGTTTTAGTGTCAAATCCTCTGGCCCTACTAGATATTCTGTGAAGTAATATCCTTTCTTCAATTCCTTTTCTGCTCAAATTTGCAAAAATGGATTCTGTAAATTGCTATTAAACTCTCTGCCCAACTTATCATGCCAATTGTAACACTCCCACCCTCCTCGAAGCAAAACAAAACAAAACCCAAACCTAGTCAAATTTCACTGTTCATTATTTAATGACTACCAAGAGTAACCATATTTATAGATAAGAAAAATTTCAATGTAAGTCAATGCTATTTGTTTATTTACAGAGCCTTAGTAATTAAGGGGAAAAAAATAGAACTTTCCAGCCAAAGCCCCTCCTCTCTTTCTGCAGTGATTAGTAAAATTCATTTTTCCTGTCCAAGGATTCAGACAGAACCTGTGAAGTTGACAGCTTCCTCATTAGCACACGTTTGATCTCTGAAAAGCCTCTATTCATTTACTGGGTGCTTAACCACTGATTTCCCTGTTATGGAAACATCCTGAAATCCTATTTCATATTACATGCAGTGTTGACCATCACAGGAAAACCCTAGGGATCGGCCCATGCATATCTTTAATGTAAACATAAATGCCAGGAGGCAAATATGTTTATCAGGAGCAACCTGTATCCTGGATGAAGGAAGGAAAGGACACAAGGGGAATCGACTGAAATATGTTCCCACATGAAAGGTCTGTAATTCGATAGAGAGGCCGTAGGAACAACAGAGAAGCATCAGAGTTAGTGGCTGAAATTGGAACCCTTTCCAGCTTTATTGAGATATATTTGACATAAAACATAGTGCAAGTTTAAGGTTTACAACATGATGATTTCTTACATGTTTATATTGCAAAATGTAAAATTGGAACTTAAAGAGATTATGGGTGCATAATAAACATTTAATCATATGTTAGACTTGCTTTGTTTCAAAAATAATTTTTATTTTCTACTTGGAATACTATGTCACAAAAACACTTGCATTTTATGAAGGCTATTTTTTGCTAATATTTATTGGACATTTAATATAGGCTAACATTAAGACTTTGCATCCTATAACTTATTTATTAATTCTCATAGCATTAGGCAGATAATATTAGCCCTATTTTAGACACGAAGTGATCCCAGAGACATTAATTAATTATCCAAGACAATACAACTACTAAATGACAGAGGTAGCACCTGACCACAGGTCTGTTAGATACCAAAACTCCCAGCACTGAATTATGAAGGCTATGCAGACCCACTGAAATGTTGCTTAGGGTTCTGTGTTAAATGCCAGAGAGTAGAAATCTGTATGCACACTATGATGCAACTATGTGAAACATTATACACATAAGGACAAAAACATGGAAAGGAGCACATGTCATGTGCCACTTGCTTTTGTGTCCCAGAAGCTTACAGAATCAGGAAACAGTCCTTAACAATGAAAGAGAGATTGAGTGTGCACATGTACAGTGGTTTTCATGGACAAGGAAAAGTAGTTAGAAAACTTGAACTCATTTACTAAGAATAAGAATACATAGGCTCAGAACTCACAGACTGTTTTCTATGCAGTTGGGTACTGGGATTGCTGGAGTTTTGTTTTCCCCAGGATTAGTTTTTTTTTTAATGTTCTTGAAAGCTGTCACATTGTTTTATAATAAGGAGAGAAATAAGAATAAGCCATACACAGAAGCAGAAAGGCTCAGGATTTCAGTTCCTGAGAAGTGCTGAGCTAGTAAAGGTTGAGGAAGCCAGGGTCAGTCCCACCCCACTGCCTTCAGGGCAAATGCTGGGATCTGTCACAGCCAAGCCAAGTTCAGATTGTGAGTCCATAAGGTCACTGAGCAAACAGCTCTAAAAGGTCATGCTGTCCACTGACAATCAGGGTGTGCAAGAAGGTAAACATCCCCTTTCCAAGAGGAGAAACATGTTTTCCTAAGATCCTAGGGAACACTTCTGTGACTGCTGAGAAGCTGGCAGTATTTTTCTTAAATCAATGATTTGGCACTCTCTTCCCCTGTGGGGTTTCTCATCATGCTTCACCATCGAACGGACTGGATTCCAGTACTACCCCGCCACAAAAGTCTCATAAGAGCAGCAACCTGAACCGCCACTCTAAAGGATAAGCAACAGAAAGAGAAACAGAGAGATGAAATGAAAATGCAACTTAGAGAAGGGAGGATGGAGGGTCGGGGAAGGGAGGATGGAGGGTCACGGAAGGGAGGATGGAGGGTCGGGGAAGGGAGGATGGAGGGTCGGGGAAGGGAGGATGGCGGGTCGGGGAAGGGAGGATGGCGGGTCGGGGAAGGGAGGATGGCGGGTCGGGGAAGGGAGGATGGAGGGTCGGGGAAGGGAAGATGGAGGGTTGTGGAAGGGAGGATGGAGGGTAGGGGAAGGCTCCCTGAAGGAGCTGTCGTGGAAGTTAGGCCATGACAGAGAATATGAATGTTTGGGGAAAGGGGTAGTAAGCTCTTTGGAATGGAGAAGGCATAAATAGCAAAGACCCAGAGGACAGCCAGTTCGATGGAAGCATGCCTTTGAGGCTTCATCTATTGATGATAAGCATAACCATTTTTAGCATCTCAAAAATGAGGATGACATGCTACATACTGTACGGTCAGTTACAGATATGCGATCCTTGAATTCTAGTAACTAATGCTCCTCAATAAGCACACTCAGATTTACTTGGAGGAGAGCTGACAGATAAAATCCTTAGAGTACTTACATTATATGTAATAGGGTAAATGTTTTGGCTTGTGCTTTGAGAAAGGACCCAGCCTCATTCATAGTTTACAATAGCTTAGCTTAGAAGGAACAAAAAATAGAGACAAACTGGATCATAGTCAACAGGCTAAGCATGTCCAGGAGGGGCCAGGGCTCAAGAGCTGCAGCCCACAAGGGGGTGTGTGGGGTCCAGCCCCCAAGACGGGCCCAGGGCTCCCTGCGTCTTGCCAGTCACACCTTTTCCACGTTGTGCACCAGGGCTGGTCTGCACGACCAAATGAACTGCACACGTGATGGTATCACACTTCCAGGATTAGGTCGCAGCAGACTCTGTGAGCTTCTGCCTCAGTCTTTTTCACTTTTTTGGGTCATTTGTTCTGGGGAAACCAGCTCATATGTCATGAGGAGTCCTTCAGAGAGACCCACAGGGTGAGGAACTGATACCGCCTGCTGACGGCCACATGGTGAACTTGGGGATGATCCGTCAGCTCTGGCTGGCAGCTTGGCTTGGCAGAGACCTTGGGCCAGAACCACGAACCTAAGCTTTCCTGGCCCTCAGAGACTGTGTGATGATGAATGTGCTGTTTTAAGGCGCTGACGTCTAGGATGATTCGCTGTGCAGCTCTAGGTAACTAACACCATGGGAACGGTGGATGCTGTGGATTCCCTCAGGAAGTCCGTTCATGGGAGTCGTCTAAGTCAGAGGGGAACAGGCAGGCCCACACAGCAGAGCCATAATTTAGGGAGTCGGTAAGAGTGAGAGGAAGCAGCAGGGCAGGCAAATCTGATTCTATAACTGCAATAATTATTTGTTAAATAAATGAGCTCATGTGCCCTAAATTCTCTTCATGAACTTCTTAACGAGAGACTTACTGTGGATCGTCTACTGGATTTTAAGGAGTGTCAGTTTTCTATTATTTCAAGTTCTTGAATATAAACCAAAAGCCATGCAACCTCGCATGCACACCCTTGAGTGCCTGGACTTTGCTGCAGCGCCCCAGAAGGAGGGTGTGCCAGCGGCTGACCCTGGCGAGGCGGCCTCTGATGTGGGTCCTGAGTACTTCACCAGCACACCACTGGGCTTTGACAAGTCTAGAGGCCCTGATGGTTCTGGAGTTCCTCCTCATACCTAATAGAGGGTCTAGCATTTTAAATGTTTGTGCTATGGACCCTGTGCTAAACATTGCATATGAATTTTGTTATCTAATTGTTTATGACAATCTTGCTACATAGATATTACAGTAATTCTCATTTAGGGATGTGGAAATGGAGGCAAAGAGAGGTGATGCATTGTCTAGAGCCACACAGTTCTTGGGTGACCAGGCCGAGGCATCGCTCTCATCTGGTCAGATGCGCACGTCCTGAACCGCCATCTGTACAGGCCTGGAAGGGCCTGTGCCCCTTGTAGGCCTGCCACTTCTAGACTCTCAGCCCATTTGGGGGATGCTCAGTTCTTCACACAGCACCCCCACTCTTTCCAATCGACAGCAATACTCAGTTTAAGCATCCTAGAATTCAGCTTTATCAAGTCCACAATTTAAAGCAGTCTACTAAAACAGAATAGTAAGTACTTTATTTTAAAACATGTTTAGTGGGGAGAAAAGTCGCTTTCCCATCAATATCCAAGTTTCTTACACCTCATCTAAAATCGTACACTTTGCTATACCTCTTCAAGCTCTTTCCTACTGCTTCTGGCTTCATGATGGAATGCTTTAATTTGCTCCACATATACTATCCGTGCACTACTGTTTTCTGTAATTTTTACCACATGCTGTCCACTTTCTTGTACTCTTTTATTCGGTAAAGCACTTTGAATACCAGTTTACATGGAAAATGTCATTTGAAATGAAGTTGTATTGCAGATGACGTTATTATAATTTCCTTTTACTTTAGTCCTGCTTCACATTACACAGGACCCTGAGGTTTGAAGCAGTGCTGAAGTTCAAATGGGAAGAGTGTTTGGAGTCGATGCTCCTGTACTACTTACTCAATCTGCTGCCGGAGTGACCCGCTACCCAGTTCTCTCTCTGTTCTCAGTGTCTTCTAAGGACTGCTCTGACATCTATCTCCCTTGTTTCATGACGAGCGTCTGCCCCATCTACGTTGTTACAAATTAAGTGGAAGGGGGCCAGTTGCTCCGGCTCCGGGGTGACCCCACAGTGTACACTAACACCAGCCGGACAACCGCGAGCTGGGGACGTTCGTCGGAACTCAGTTATCCAGGGATCACTCGCGTGGTCCTTTGTGCTCTTTCCCCATTTTGTCTTTTTGCTTTTTATTCATTCCAATGTTTTACTTTGGTACTTTAAGAAGCTAGAAACCGAGGAAGAAAACTGGTCACTTGAATGACTTTTTTTGAAGATCTTGATAAAGACACAACAAAAAAGAAGAGAGAACTTTGAAGACAAGGGTGAAGCCAGGGCCAAAATCTGCATGCCTTCTGGACTTGGGGTTCTCGCTGGATTCGAGTGTGCGTGTGCATAGTGTTCCAGGTACTGAATGAATGCTGCCTGACTTTATTGTACTAGGAGGGCTACATTGATAGTGAATAATAACAAAGACGACAGTGTTGTTACAATATATAAAAGAACACACATTCTTGTCTTTTTGGTAGTGAAGACGTATGCTAATAAGGTAGACGGCACATAGATTTTTCTGCCTATCATTCTTCTGTTTCCTTGCTCTAATTCCTGAGTGTTTAAACTCATCCTGTGGTTTAAGGCTAAAAGCCACCTCCCCACTCTGATTCCCAGGACACTTTGTCTGCGGTACTTCTCTGGATGCTTAGATATTGAGCCACAAACCAACATGCATGAGGGCAGAGAGAAGCTGTGGTTCATCTTCTGTTTTCCACACCACACTTGTAGAAAGAAGGCTGCGGGAAGGACGTTCGTAACTAGATTTTTATGCGATTTTTTTTTTTATTCCAAATATATACTTTACCAGTGAAATACTACTGACATGTAAATAACAATAGATTCTCCCAGTGAGTTTTTGAAGTCTGGTAGGATAGAATAGGAAGAGATCTTAGAAAGCATCCAACCCAATCCCAGATTTCATGGGGTGGCAGTGGGTCAGAGATCTTGAATGGAAACCTGGACCTAACATTTATAGTCAGCAAGATCTTGGGTAAGCCGTTTATCAACTCTAAATTTAAATTTATTCTATTGAAAAAACAGAATGATTTCCCTTATGCAGTTGCTGTAAACATTAAATGAGATGATGGACGTAAATGTGCTTTGTAAAATTTGAATTGCTCTCAATATTAGTTCAGGAAACTTAGAGAAGTAAAAGGACTATTCTGGGATATATTTTTCAGTTGGTAGCAGAGTGTTATTCCTTTAGGTAGAATAGAGTAATTAAACAAGAACTGAATTCTGAGTGAGAAGGAAAGTACATTTCAAGCAGATCATAGTTCTACTTGGAGCATACCCAGAATACCCCTATCACTTTGGCTAGTGCTAATTTGAAATATAACAATTAAAGTTGAGAGTTTTGAAAAATAAAACTAACTTCAAAGCAGTGTCACTCCTCCACCAAGCTTGGTCATGATTTGTAGAATGGGGATGATAAGGTCAGTTCTACCTAGTTTATACACAGCATTGCATCTATCAAAGCAGCTAATGCCTGTGCAGGTATTTTAGTAAACAGTAAGGAATTACATAAATGTAATTATTATTATCTCCCACTTCCTCCATGTAACTTGATATTGTCTTTTTCACATAAGGAAGAAGAAAAGTAATTCTCCTGCAAATTTCACATTAAGTCACTGGGACAGCCTAGTATAATTTTCTGGAGGAAATAAGATTAACTTTTTTCCCAGAATGATGAGTCCATTAAATGTTCCTTTCATGATACCCATTTTTCAAAAATTCTTTATCTTATTCTCTTATTTTTTCTTCCAAAGACCATTACTGTATATTTGTTATTATTTTTTGGTCCTGCCCTATCTCCTAATATTAATCATTTTTTTGTTTCCTGTCATCAATCTTTCCCATATACTCTTTTCTATTCTGCCTGTTATTATACCATTATTCTCAGTTATTCTGAGTAACTCTCCCTCCCTCTACATCCACCAATCTTATAGAGTCTTATGAATAAGTGCTCTGAAATAAGACAAAAGCAGGAATTCTTTGCTTGCCCCTTTGGGAAAATGGCTGAGATTCTGAAACTTGTGTTTCTCTTTAAGAGAATTATTATAAAAGAAAAGTGTCTTGAATTGTAACTCTCACTCCTTCCCAATTTGTAGAACTCCCTCGGCATAAGGAAAGATCCATACAGAAAGAATCTCAAATAAACACCTAATAAAAGAAATTCAGCTCACATCAAAATACTAGAATACCAGATGGTGGAGTTTAAGTATTATCCAACTAATGTTTATCCTACCCGGTGCTCATTTTAAATTCAACATTTTCGAGAATTATTCATGGAGCCACAGTTGTATTTCATGCAGATAACAAGCTTAGCTTGGAGTGAATTACCAGAATGCACCCATGATTTCCATACTGCCTTGGTTATTGTTAATTTGGATTGCAACTATTAGTTAAAGTTGAGAGGCTTTTGAGAGCAAACCGACATCAAGCTATCGTGGACAATAATTTGTTCAGCAATCTATGGGGAGGGGAAACCATTAAATTTTACAGGGTGGAGGGACTCACCAAAGAATGTGATAGTCCATCTGTCAAAGCTGAAAAACACAACTGTTTCATGAGTGTGTTTCTTCCTCTGTAGCAGCCTGCCCACTGAGCAGGCAATTATTCTTGCTTTTATCTAATGCCTGTGATGTAACTTTTAAGTGAATATAAAATGCAATTTCATCTTGCAACACCTCTCTGTGTGGATGGAGAAAAGTTCAACAGATCTGTCTTTAACACAACAGAACTCCCCATGTAAAGTCACAGGTCCTTTGACTTGATCACTAGGACACACATTGTGGCCAGTGTAGATTACAGAGCTCCTTCCACCTCCGGATACCACCATATATTTGTATTTTATTCACATTGTGTTAGGGAAAATGACAAGCTTTCCTGCTCTAAGTTATTAAAAAAAAATAGGCAACCTCTTAAAAGAACAACATCCATTTCAATGCTAAAAGCTAATGCTTTGACAGCTTGAAGAGTTTTCACCCCATGTTTAAAATTAATCTTTGAACAAAAAAGGTAAATTCAATATGACACATCCCCAATGTCTAACAAAGCTTTTACAAGGAAAACAGGGCTTGAAAATCTCCTTTTGATTTTATTGTTGAATTCTCTAAATTTTGAGGTCAACAGAAGTTAAAGGGACTTTGCTAACATCCGTACTACAGGCCATCATTAGTGCTCTCTATTGTTGAGCACTTGGTATGTCCCAGAACGCTGTGCTGGGATCCTCACGTCCATGATCTCAACCCCTACCGTGACCCTACGAGTGATTCCGATTTTACAGATCAAGAAACGGAGCCTCAGGGAGGTTAAGTGTAGAGCTGAAATTCCTACTTGATGCTGTCTGACTTCAGGGCTCATGTTTTTTCTGCATTGGCATACTTCCTCCTTAAGCATAGTAGGTGTGAAATTTACATTTAAAAAGTGACATCACAGAGTGGAAAGAACAATTTAATTTTCAAAAACACCTAATGAAAAGTGTACCTTGGGTGCATACCTTGGGTAGAACCCCACTACTGTACAGGTGTGCAAACTCACCCAGGTGCAATTTGTTACAATCTATGGAGGGCACTAAAACACTCTCATGAAAAAGCATGTACCTCATTTCTTCATTGAATGGCTCCTTAAGACTTTCTAAGCTTAAAGTTTCTCACTTGTAAGAGGAATAATTATAGTGCCTACATCACATTGGGAGATAATTCTCCATGAGTGTCTTGTATTTCTGTGTGTCCTTTGAGCAGAGGCATGACTGCCTTTGTTTTGGCCTATTTGCCCAAGGACGTCCATACAATAAATAGTCTTGGGAGGCAGATAGTATCTTCATCCAGAGCACAGAGTGGCATGCTTACTGTCCATCTTAAGAGATTCAGGTTTCCTAAGTTCAGGGCTCCTCTCCTGTAATGCAACCCATTGTGTTGGCATATGTCACCTGACCTTTCTGTTGTCCTATGGGAGTTGGGGGCTTGGAGAACTGGCCCAAGATGCTGATACTCTGGTTATTGCTATTTCTGTGGGTAATAAAGTCCTTTGTCTCTGACCCAAGAGTCTCATGTCTTCTGCCAATATCCATAAAACTGTGGCAAGCTATTTTGTTAGCTTGCAGGTAGAGTAAAATCTCAAATCTTTCAAATTCTTGCCATCTCATATAGCTGTGACAATTAAACGAGATCATCTGTGTCAAGAACTTAGTGACTGGCACATAGAAAGTGCTAAATATACAATATATATTGATGCTATTACTGTCTCAGAAAAAATACATAATTGGTTCATTACTAGTATAGGCATTTTGATATTTCACATGAATTAATTTCAAATTGCTTTTCTTCATGTGATAAATTACCTAATAGTGACATTCCTTTGTATATGTTAATTCAGTTAGGACTCTTGGAGGGTCAGTTTTACAAAGATGGAGTTTATGAATTTTTTGCCTCTTACAGCTGTGGAAGTTGGTATAGAAATAATTCTGAAGGTATATTTTACAGTGTAACTTGAATATAGATCTTGCAATGTTATAATTGAATGTCGAGTGAAAGTTAATAAATGATTCATACAGCAAATAATATGCAATAGTTTGCCAAAGTTTAATGACTCACAAACCCCCAAATCTATGGTTCTGTATGTACTGGATCTGAGGAACATTGGAAATATGATTTTTAAACCATCTGTGAACCATGTTAACTTGCTGATGCAAAAATGAGTTAAGAAATACAAATGATAATGTAACTCTGATAACTATGGAATCCGTCTGGAATTCCTTCTGTTTCATTTCACAGTTTTTTTTTCTTTTTTGGTTCGTCCCTTGAGTTATTTAAAAGAGGAGAGTTTTAGTACTAATGGCAATTTGTTTGACTCTATATGCCCTCTGGAGAGTGCCTTAGTTTACATGCCTTGCCCTAGCAACTCCAAGGTTCTGTACTTTAGGATTATCACAATAGCCAACCTTCACTTCGGGTTTTTGGTGCCACTAGTAGAGTTCTCCTCTCTATGGATTACACTGGTCTTTTCTTCAAAAGTGAGTTGTTTACTGGGTGAAATTTAGAAGAATAGGACACTTGAATAATTTCAAAGTATCTCTTATTATATAAATAAATACTTAAGAATAGTAAAGGAAAAATAGTGGATTTGCAGTGGGGAAATCTGGCAGACACAGCCTTAGCAAAGATTAACATCACCGATAATAAGACATATATATCCACATCATGTATCCCCTGATATGATTCACTTTTTGGTAGTCTTTCTACCAGTGCATATTCTCAGTCTAAGCATGAGACAACATAAAACAAACCTAAATTGAGGAACATTATGCAAAACAATTGACCAGTACCCTTTAAAAGCCTCATAGTGACAGATAACAAAGATTGAGGAACTGTCAAAGATTAAAGCAGACTAAGGATGCATGAGTGGAACTCATGCAGAGTGGAATCCTGAAGTAGATCCTGGCACACACAAAAGAGGATATTAGTAGAAAAACTGCTGTAATCTGAATAAAGTCTGTAGTTTAATAGCATTGAACCAATGGTACTGTCTTAGTTTAGAGATAAGCACTCATTTCTACGGTTATGTAAGGGGTTAGCATTAAGGGAAGATGAATGAAATGTGCATAGGAACTCTTTGCACTATTGTTTAACTCTCCTATAAGCCTAAAAGTGTCTTAAAATAAAAGACTTTTTTAAGGAAAAAAGTGATTTATTTATTAACCATTGTGATAAAACTCTGATTTTATTTTCCATGCTAGGAAATAAAGTTAAAATGTGAAAGAGTGCAATAAATTACTCTACATAAGCAAGAATGATTATACAACATCATGGAGACACAGGATAAAGTGAGGTCACTTAAGGAAGACCTTCAGCAAAATGGCCTCCACTTTGCTTTATTCTCGTTTAACTGTAGTTGGATAAACAGGCATAGTCTGTTTCCCAAAACAAATTTTAAAACATTTCACCTATCTTCTCACTGTCTATTTCAGATATTTATTCACACTAGATGTTCAATCTGCCCTATAGACTTTTCAGTTGCATACTCAGTATAAGGTCTGAGAGAAGAATTTTTCTAGGTGAACTCAGGAAAAAAATTAGAAGTTAAAGACTTCTAATTAACAATTTATTTCAGCATTACCAGAACATACACTCAAAGAGGATTACATAACCCATTTTCTTTATCTAGTGACAAAAAAAAAAAGGTTTCACTTCCACTACTCAATTATGTTGAGTGTTCGCATTAATGAATTAAGGGTTGAAAGAAATAGGTGAGGTTTTATATTAATAGTGGTATTTTTAAGAAGCTGGAAAAAAGATGTAAATTATATTGATGTTCATACAAAGGAGTTTTTATTTTGCTGTCACCTCTTCCTTCAGATGTATTTTTTCCCTGAAACCCTGATACAGTATTTTATCATTCTCAGCAGAAGATATTTTTCAAGCATGTCCTGTCCATATCACTACAACAGAGGTGGACAAAAACATGTGGCCCCTGATTTCAGGATTGTCTGGATTTGAGATGAGAGTGTCCCGCCAGAAACCTCAGCCTCTTCTACTGAGACTGTAATTCGAAAGTCTGTGTATCAACCTGTTACTGATATCTAAAATTTCACCCCCACTGAAATTTCATTCTGTGGTTGCTTCCTATTCAAATGCAACCAACACTTTAAAAGTTAAAACACTGCTAATTTTATTATTGAATCCCTTCTAACATGGTAGCTGGCTGCAAGTCAATTTGAATAGGAAGGGCTCAGAAAAAGGGAGCACGAAGGAACAAATAGAAAAATGGAGCTGGGGTACAGTAAAAGCGATTTTAGAGTTAACAAGACCCAACACTGCATTCGGGCTTTTCCATTTAATAACCGGTTAGCTTTACATATATCGCATCTTCTCTTTTAGCTCAGTTCCTTCATTTGTTAAAGCGGAAATAGATCACCTCCCTGGAATGTTGTCAGATTTAAATGAGCTGAGAAATGTGAACGTGCGTAGTAGGCACCTGAACTGGAGTAGGTGCAGAAAAATCTCTGTTTTTTTAAAACTGAAGATAAGCTTTATCCTCTCCGCAGTTTTAACTTTGGGAACAAGTTTTACTAACTCAGAGGCCTCAACAATTATCCACAGAGGTTTAAATATAGTACAAGGGCATTCGTCCAGCCCATTTCTTCACAAGTCCATGCCTCAGAGACTGAGCTCTGGACGTGCAGCCTGCCGTTGCTCTGCCTGCGCGCAGAAGGCAAGGGAAACAGCAGCTCTCTCCTTCCTCTAGCGCCCTCGGCTGGCTTGGCCCCAGAGGCAGGTGAGATGGATGAAGGGAAGAAGTTACTAGGGACAGAAGAAAGTCTGTGTGACTCATAAACTCAGAGCAGAGGGAAGAGCCCCAGGGAAAACGCTGACAATGACTGCAGTCGGAGAGGCTGGGCGAGGGGAAACTCAGGGCTTCCAGAGGCTCCACAGATTTAGGGGGAGTGGAGCCCTATTTTCAGCATATGTGAGCCGGATACGTGGCCGTCTACACCGACCTGATAGAGGTCATCTGTGACAGCTGGGTTTGACTTGTGCCCACCTCCTTCCTGACCGGACAAGGTGTAAGTCAGGCTTCTGCTGGTCCTGCCTTAGTGCAAACATCGTGAATACCCGTCTCCGTGTTGAGAACAATCTCTGAATAACACTCTCCACGGCTGAGGAAGCTTTTCTTGCAATCCATTTTTAGAGTCCAATTGTGCTTTTTTGCAGTAGAGGACAATCAAAAACAACAAAGAGCATGTTTTTTTTCCATGAAGGTTTTCATTGAGGTTTACTTTATTCATCTGTGTTTATATATTTACTTCAAATTTGTCTCATTATGTTGTGGATAAAATGAGAGTTCCTGTGGCCAGGATTCTCCCCTGGCCCTGGTCGGCTAGCTCACTGCACACGTGTGGGCAATACATGGCTGTTGATTCTGTATAAAGAGCTCCGCCCAGTGCTCTGAGTGCGACATGGTAGTATGGCTGCAAGGCTGCAGGAGAGCAGAGCGGAGGCTGGAGTGGTGGCAGCACCGAGGACAGAGGCCCAGAGGACGGCTGTGCGGGATGGCTGCACAGAGAGGCCCAGAGGAGGGCTGTGTGGGATGGCTGGGCAGACAGAGGAGCCCAGAGGCAGAGACCGGCTTGCTGCATACACACTCGCTCTGCGTGAACGGGATTTTGGTGACTGACCTGCCACCTGGAAATAAAGTTGGGTATAACCTTTTCACCCCAAGAACGTGTTGCTGTCAATTCCTTTGGTCACATTTAATCCACAGCAAACTTGCCCGTGGCTGAAACCCATTGGCAAGACATATGTAAAACAGCACTAGCCAGCATGCACTCCTGTCATCATCTGCATGATGACATGGGACTTATTTTAGGATTATTTGGGATTTGTTTTAGTGAGTATCACCTCTGAATAATCTGAAAAAATAACCACCAATTCGAAGATGTCACCAGAGGAAACCCTTACACCCCAACGTATCTTCAATTTGTTTTCTATGATAGTTGCCCTCTATGCTTACAAGTGAGGATATATATATACATATGTGCTTCAGAGCCTGTTGGCAATATACATAATCAGTGTTAATACTTCTATTCATATTATTTTGACATGAACCGCATCACCCAGTTTGACCACTGACCTTATTTACTGGGTACTAATACAAAATTATTTTTTCTTATGTTTTGGGGAATCAATTTTTAAGAAGTGGTCTCCAAGCTCAAAAAGTTTCTAATCTATGGGTGGAAGAAGGATATCTGATGAGTAATTTAGCTGTTCCCCCAAATCAAGTTTAGTCAATTTTGAGAGTATTTAAAGTATGAAATGTGGGCTGCTGGTGAAAGAGTCAATTGGAAAGAAATTTGGTAGTATAAGAGTTAAGAATTTTTTTTAAATACATGTCCTAATTTTTTTCCCCAGAAATTCTATCTCTAGGAATTAAAATAACTTCTAGGAATTTAAATTCTACCTCCATTGAAATAAGTAGGTGTGTACACAAGTTTATGTATAAGTTGTTCATTACAGTGCTATTTATAAAAACAAACCATGGAAAACAGTAGTTACACCTGATAATGAATTATCATACATCCTTTGAACACTACAAAGCTATTAAAATGATAGTGGCAATAATATTTAATGATTAGGGGAGATATTTATAACATAATAATTGAGAGAAATCAGGTTACAAATGTGCAGAATGTGTATACGTACTAATGTGTAAAAAGTATACATGCATATATAGGTCAACTAAAAAAATAACTGGAGAATACACCCAAATTATTTTATGATTATTTCTTAGTGGTGAGATTTACATTGATTCTGTATGTTTCCACAATTTTCAACGTTTTCAGTAAAAAGTGTGTATTACTTTGTAATAACACTTACAAGTTTTTTTTAAGTGATTTGGATTTTGAAGGTGAGTGTAAAAGAGAAATAGCAAAAATGTTTTGCCATGGTTGGGTTACCATGTAAATAGCTCCATGGATGATTACTCAGGATTATATGTCTTGTCATTTTCCAAACAGGTACACAAATGCATTTTAGTATTTGTTTAAATACAGGGAACATCTTCCCCAAGAAAATAGCAGTCCAAAAAAATCTATAAAGAAGTATTTGGGTGCTTACTCTTTATGAAGCTCTCTGCCACACACCGTGAAGAATACAAAATGAATGGGAAACATCTGGGCTGTCAGGAAGGGCAGAGATTGGTCGACTTGTCCAAGGTCACCCATCTATGTAGAGGTAGAGCCAGAAATTCACAAACAAGACACATCTGGAGGCCAGAGGTCCTTATGACCCATCAATGACTCTTGTACTATACCATGTGCCTCCGCTCACCAAGTGGGCACTGACCTTCTCTGTTCCTATGTGTCACCAGTCCCGGAGACACATGGAGATGTACTGACCATCACTGATCCAGCTCTCTCCCTGTGTGCACTCTTCACTGAGGCCTGTCACTGCCTCTACCCTTGCCTCCTCCTCTTCTTCCTTTTAGTTCTTATTTTGATTAAAGTTAATCACATGCAACATCTGAGGACTCCAATAGTTTCCAAGCTTGCTATGAAGCACAGTATTGCTCCACTTCCCGACTTGTTGTCCTTCCCAGAATTAATCGTTTTCATCTCTTTTACCTTATCAGGCTGCCATTTAGCTTCATGACTCCAAGCAGTATTCTTTGTTGCTACTGCTTGGTTTTTCAGTTTCTGGTGCTGTTAACTGACTTCCCACTAGAGAAGAGGGGACTCTCTTTTCTCCCCTCCCTGCTTCCCTATCCACATAATGGAGAGTCTTCTCATTTCCTTTTCCTCCAATAGAGTTATAATTTGGTTAAATATCACATACTAATACATTATCAGGAGTATGTACATTCTATTTTTAGCTGAGACATGTAGCAAACTACTAGCACTATTCCTTCCCTGAATAACATTTTGTTTTCCGTGGACTTGTAGCTGTTTTAATTTTTTGGCATGTTTAATCACTATTCAACATCTCATTCTTCAGCAATTGTCTAAATTTTTCTTTCAAGAATTTTCCTGAAAACTTTTCTATTGAGTTTTCCTTTATAACTATAATATTTTTCATTTGTAAAAGCTCATCTTTGTAATCTGGATGAATAGAATCTTTATCAGAGCAACCTGTTCTTGATTTTGGTTGCACAATCACTCATTTCTGTAGACATTAAAGCTGTTTTGTTTTTATTCTTAGGTCTTCTTTTCTCTGCATAGTCTCTGTTGTCTCCAAGTTGTTTTAAGTCAATTTGTTTTGTTCTCTATCTTGTGAATTATATGCTTGATTCCAGTGTCTGATAAACCTTGGTTGATTTTTCATACTTTATAGTATTGCTGTCTTTTCATATTTTATATATAATTAAAAATGCATATATATATTATTGTCATCTCATATTTTACAGTATTTTAAATAGCTCATTGCCACTTTGAGTGTATTAGTGGGCCTTATAGACTGTGAATTTCACTGTAGGTGATCAGGTTGGGCTATTCACTTGAGAAATTTCCGATGACAGCATCTTTAGAACTTCCTCTTGAGTTGGCGTTATTTTCCAGAGAGCTTTAACCTCTTCCTAAATGGTGAAGGTCTGACTACCAGCATATGTAGAGCTGATTTGGGGAAGATGGCTAAATGTACTTAATTCTCCAATTTTCAATATAGTAGCCACGCCTTCAATTCTGTCCTTTTGTTCCCAGACCAGAGACCCTTAAAAATTCATAAAATAAACCTCCAGTGCTCAGTAAATATGACTTAAATCTATCCATAAATCTTATGGAAGATCATAATTTGTCCAAGCATATGTATCTACAGTCTTGTTACATTTTGGGGAAAAGCATGCTTCAGATTTCCTAAGGCCAATTAAGAGTTTAATAAAAATAACATTAAAAATAGCACCAAACATATTCATCAATTCTAATGGCTCACACTCCAAAAAATACAATATGTGGGTGGCCAGATTCACAGTAGATGGAAATGATAATAGGTACTGAAGCCCTTGCTTTCTCAGCACTCAACCCCGAGCATTCTATCCTTTTACAAGAAGGTGGCCCATGTGACATGTCTCCCAAGAGCAGAGTGTCTCCATGTAATCATATTCAATGGTCTGCATATGTAATGTGCTACTGCCCATCACGTTGGGTAACTGAAAATTCCTTTTCAAGACTACCTCTCTGAGATCAAAATGAACTGTAAGTGTAAAAATAAATATCTGCTTTTGATACCAAAATAAAATTCAACCTCTGGCATTTTTCTATAGCGTAGTCCCTAAAGCATTCTGTTCAAAGGAACATACCATTCCTAGGGTCGTATTTGTAAAGACATCAAAGAGTTGAGGGAAACACATTTCTTTTCAACTATAGTAATGGGACTTCTTTCATTTTTTGAAAGATATTACCTTTTTTGGGGGTTTGACTATTATTTTCTTTCTGATGACATATGATGTTTAAATAGGTCTTGTTAATAAAACATGAGCCGCCTTCTATTTGACTAACTAGGCATGATTCATTCCATCAATCAGGCTTTCTAACATTTTTTCCTGTAAATTAGGCTTTGGGGCTTTCAAAAATATGAAACAATCAAATTACTGTTATTTGAAATAGATACAGTGTATCATGCTGCAGTTTGGTTTATAATTGGAGTTTATTACCATACTCATTACTGTGAATTATAGGAGTTTCCTGGCTGGCCTTCATTAACCATCTGGCTTGAAACATTGATTTGTGGTTATGCATGTTATTTTTAGAAAAGAACACCTGAATATCTGCTGAAAACATTTGTTTCATCTTGTTCTACATATTTTTTAAAGGGCATGAATCTCACTGTTGTTAAAATCTCTTAGATTGTGGCATTGTCCTCATCTTTAATTTATAGTCACGTATTATTTATCCAAAGAAAATACCAGCCATGTCATCAAGGTACTATAAGCTCCTTTTCCTCAAGAAATTTCCTAGGAAGTGTGATAGGAAAGGAGAGGAGATTGGAGACAAATCTACCTTGAAGATTTCCATTCGATGTAGTAGAAAACTATACTTTCAGGAGTTGAGTGTTGGGCTACTTTAAACTAGAGGATCCTAAAAGCAGTCATTCATCTATTTAGTTAGCAAATATTCACTGAGCATGTTTTAGGGAATAGGTGATGGAGGTAATGGGGATGTATCTAAAGTAAACGACAAGACCCCCTCCCCAAACAGTTGGATAACGAATTTCGGGAATGAAGGAGACTGGTTGGACTCTGGAATAGAAAGGAATTAGGGGAGGAAGTCTATTTCAGATTTGACAGAAAAGCCTCCCTGAGGACGTGACATGTGACCTGAGACCACGTGAACAAGATGCTTCCTGATAGAAGAGGCAGCGAATTCAAAGGACCTCCGTCGGTAAAGAGGTTGATGTGGGAGGGGACAGAAAAGGGGCCTCTGTTTCTAGAGCACAGTTAGTGCCAACAGTCTGTGGGAGGGCATGTGGCAGGAACCAGATCCTTCAGAGCCACGGTAAGGAGTCTGGATTTAATTTTCATTGTTACTACATTTCAAAAATATTATTAAGGCAAATGATGTAGAAAAACAACTCTGTGAAGGCAAGAGTTGGAAGACAGTGACCACCTAGAAGGCAACTGTAATAGCCAAAGTGATTGATAATGGTGAGCTAGACTAGTGTAATGACAGACGAGATGGAAAGGAATAGATGGGTATGTCGGAGATAAAACCAGGATGGCACACTGATGCACTCATGTGAATAACAGGAAAGGACAGGAGACGAGGATGACGTCTAGGGTTTTGGATTGAACAAATGAATGGGTAGAGGTGCTGTTTACTGAGATTGGGAATTCTGCCAGAGGAACAGATTGGTGTACCCAGAGCTCTTTTTGTGACAAGATAAATTTGAGGTGTCTACTGGACTTTAAGATGTAAATAGCAAATAGGAAGTTGGATATGTACCTTGAGAAGTATAAATAGGTCAAGATAACTGAAGATCACTCAGGGAAATACTGCAGACAAGAGAAGAAGGCCCAGAGCAAGTACTGCACTGCTGATGTTTCAGGAAGCAAAACAGAGACCGTAAATTAGAATTATAGTGAATTGGTTATGCATAAGTTGGAAGGCTGAAAGTGAGAAAGGAGGATGCTGAGGTGCCCAGAGATTAATGGCAGTAGGAAGCAGCTACTAATCTCAAGCCTGGAGAACAGAGAGAAGAGACCCTTAACCAGGACCTATGAGCAGAAGAGGAGACCTTTGAACTAGTTCTTAGGCCTCTGGGAATAAACTCTATGTAACAGGTTCTTGAACCTCTGAGAAAGGACATGGGCTAGTGGGCTCTCCCAGAGCTCAGGGGACGTAGTACGATTGCCAAGGGAATGCAGTGGGCCTCCTGTGAGGGCTGCCAGCGGTTTCAGCTTGGCTGCTACTAGGCAGCATGGTGAGAATGGAACTGTGAGTGCTGGAAGAAGGTGGGACTTGTAGCTAAGCGTGGGCTATTACTGAAGATTGCTCACAGGACGTAGAAAAGATGAAATAAGCCCCTCCTCACCTCCTTGCTACTTTCAATATCCCTCTGATGATTCCCCCTGGTAGAACTTAATAGGAAGTCAGCTGGAAAGAGTCTTGGATATGTAGCTTGAATAATCTCAGTCCACCAGTATAGAAGGTAAGCTTGGAACTGAGAAATGGCTTCTGAATACTCTTTGATTTTTGGTGTGAGGTGACCCCGTTGCTCTCACAGCAAGTATGCGATGCTTGTATGAATACAAAATGAAGGCTACGAAGGAGGCATCACACCAAGGGCCCTGCAAGGGCAAAATAACACCTCCTTGCCCCTCAGGCAGACTCACAGTCAGGTACAGTGTCTCACCTTTTTCCTTTCTCACACTGAAATCGGAATGTGAGTTTCTTTCCTGTTCCTTCACTGGGAGAACCAGCCTTATGTTTTCTTGGTACTTTCCAGAAATATTTTTGCACATATGAGTATCTCTTTTATTCACTCATTCATTCAATATTCATTGAGAACCTACTCTGTGTTTGGCGCAGAACTGAATATTGGAGGTGTAGGAATGAACACAACAAAATTCCTGTCCTTGTGGACTTAAATCCTAATAAGATGGAGCGTGTGCAAGAGGGGAGGGTTACTAATAAACATATAAAACCATCTTTTAAAAAAACTGAGATGTTTTCAAGTAGTGCTACATACGGTGAAGAAAATGAAGCAGAGTAACTCAATAAAAGTGATGGAGTTGGGGCACTCTAGCTGTTACCAACTCTACTTTGCAAATATATTAGTAATACCATAGTGTCAAGCAAAACAGGTTGATTCTTTCAGCAAGATACAGCTGCAAGTACTTAGAAGGTGTCTTTAAGGAAAAGGATTTCGTACTAAGACCTGAAAAATGAGCAGAGGACAGCTACGTGAAAATCCAGAACACATTCCAGACAGAAGGGATAGCAAGTACAAAGGCCCTGAGGCTGAAATGAGCTTGGCATATCTGAGTGAAGGGCACTATGGCTGGAGGACAGTGAATGGGGGAGGGTGACAGATTATCTGTCTGCTTGTATCTACTTTACTTTATTTAACAAAATACCTTGGAAAGCAGTCCACATTACAACCTCCTTCTCCTTAATGATTGCCTGATTCTATTGTAGAAGCATTTTGCTATTGTCATATTTTAGATTCTCTACATTCTTTTATTCTTACAAACAGTATTCATACTACAATAAATAATAAATTCATATATAATAAATAAATACCATAGTATATTCACACCATAATAAATTCAAACTATACATATGGCTTTGCACATTAGGGCAATCATATTTATAAGGGAAGTCCTAGAGGTGTGTGTACATTATGAATTTTGCTATGTTCATTGCACATTTTGGTAGATATTCCCAAATCCATTCTATCAATTTCCATCCCCAACAACATTAATGCCTTCACCCTCATCCATCTGGTGAACCATAAAATGTTTGGGTCTTACTCAGTCGGCCACATGAAAATGGCATCTCACTGTATTTTGTCTTACTTTCTTTACTAGAGAGATCCAATTTATTTTCATGTGTTCAAAAGCCCTTTGCTTTCTGTGTATGTGTAAACTCTCAGTTCATATTCTTTGCCCATTTCCATTGAATTGCTAAGTTTATCTCTGTATGTCCCACTACTAGTAGTATTCCCCAGCCGACCCATAGGGCCAATGGTCATGCCCGGAATGGGAAGGAACAGTGAAGATCGTCATCCCCCCTGCTCTCCAGTAAGCTAATGCCTTTGCCACCAGTCTAGAAATTGCTTTGAAACCTTTGATTTTTTTCCCCTATACTCTGAGCTCAGAAGATGAAACAGAGTATTTCTTGTGTGGGGGGGTGTGTGGTGGGAACCAAGATTCCATCTCTTTATTTTCCCACATCTCCGGGCCCTAAATCATTGGCACAGCGCTGAGTTATATCCCCACATGCAAGGCATTCTGAGAACATTCAAATGGGGTCGTAGTCAGAGACTTCTTCCTAGTGCCATGGATTTCTCTTCCCTGACACAATCTGTAGGTGTTCTTGGTGGAAATTTGTCTCATGCTTATATCTGTGGTTGGATGAGCAGCATGAGACTGTTTCTACTATACGGTCTGTGCAGCCGTAGCCATGACTAGTAGATACGCGTATGTTAATCGGGAGAAGCAGGAAGAGGAGAATGACACAGTACCTGCCTCAAGACCCTGCGGCGTCACTCCCTCTCTTTACAATATTTACTCCCTCATTCAAACACACATGCACAATTTTGTATAGATATTGGAATCTACATTTGCCATGATTTAAAATAGCAATCCAAGAACTGTTTTTCTCACAAGGAATGGTTAAACAAAGATGTCTAACCTTGGAGACCACATAATCACACATATGGAATATTTTTCCATCATGGAGACCAGTCCCCCAACTGGTGTCACTATGAGTAAGAAGACGTTCCCAGGCTTACCTAAATCCATTCCCATTTCCCCAGATTACAGATTATATATGCTCTATCATATGAACTTGTGAAAAGGATATGAATGGAGTAGATAGAACCTTTATAAAAAGGTAAAGAGTCATCTCCAGGGATTTCAAAGCTTCCTTCAGAAATACTTTAAATAATTCAAGGGTTTCTGCAACAAGACAGAATCCTCTAAAATTTAGAGGAATTACTATTGTTAATTACAATGCAATTTACTCTTACAAGTTCTCCATTTTCATTCTTACTGATGTCTGCTTTTAATCAATGTTTCTCTTTGAGCTGGAAGAGCAGTGATTTTCTTGGCTGCTTCTTCACCAAGGATTTGCTGTTCTTTCCAGATCTTGGTCTTCAGCTTCTTGTCCACTAAAAGAACCCCATAAAAAAGTGTGCAGAGTCACATATAGGTCTGAAATATTGTTAAAATATTGTTTAGTTCCAGAACTTCCCTGAGCTAATGCTGAACAATGTTTTCTATTTCCCTCTGTGTCATGATTATCACTCATTCATCTGTTTGATCATTTGTTATTTTATTTATCTATTCATCCAACACACATTTGTTGAACATACTTTGATTTCCAGGCACAGGGTCAGGCCCTGAAATTTACAAAGAAGAGCAGGATGCAGCCTGTGAGGCATTTCATTTACAAGAGAGACGTGGGGATGAGTAAGTGCAACATAAGTGCTTTATTCTGTATAGAACTCAAACATGCCTTGTAAGCGAGCACTATGGTCTGAATGTTTGTGTCCTCTAAAAATTCATCTGTTGAAATCCTAGCCCCCAAAGATGATGAAATTAGGAGGTGGGGACTTCGAGAAGTGGTTAGGTCATGAGAGTAAAGCCCTCATAAATGGGATTAATGCCTTTTAAAAGGGCTCCAGAGAGCTCCTTAGCCAGTCCCTCCATGTGAGAACACTGTGGGACCATGATCTTGATCTTTCAGCCTCCAGAACTGTAGGAAATAAATTTCTGTTGTTTATAAGCCATCCAGTCTGTGGCATTTTGTTGTCGCGGCCCACATGCCCTAAGACAGTTAAGTAGGACAGATGTTATTCTCTCTCTACAGCAAAGAAATGGAGGGTTATATGATTAAGTGTGTAGGGTTCTACAAATAGTAAGTGTAGGACCGAGACAGAAATCCTGTTTCATTATTCCAAATCTGCATTCTTCTCATGGCCACGCTCCCTGGTGCTAATGTCCTTCCTCGAGAAGCTTCTGGAAGCTGCACTGTGGATGTCACGGCTTTACTGACCCTTGCCATCTGTGTCAGAACCCATTAAGTATGTTCATAAACAGATAAATTCACCAAATCGACTAATATTTTATTCCCTTTATCTGTTAATAGCAAAGACAAGCTTATACTGTGCCCAGAAGTTTTCTATTGCTGTATTTAGCAATAGTGAACTTTGAAATCCAGTTGAGCCCCACCCATGCATGGAGGACTCAGACTTATCCCTCAGAGCAAACTAACATGCATCTTTCCAATGATGTTATCTCTACCACATGTTTTCCTTTCGTGAAACAACCCAAATTATCATGGTGTTCACTGCAGAGTCAAATTTTAATACACAGCAAGCCACGTTGTGATAAGCTTGAGAGAGAGATCAAGCTAGGTCTGTATCACTGGCATAACAATACAAGCTGATTGACTACTTAGAAATGATTTACCCGAAAGCAGAATTTAAGCATGAGCATGAATGGTGGAGAGACCAGAACTGGACTAGAAGAAGAACACATAGAGTAATTATAACTTAAATTACAGTACAGGAATTGTAAACAAATAACCTCAGGTTTGGATAGGACTTCACCCCGTCTCCTGTACCTTCTGACCTCTGGGGCGATACATGGTATGATCTAGAACTGGCCAAAAAGAGCCTTCCACATCCTAGTGTCATCGGTCGCATTATCCCAGCGAGACCAGTGAGACTCAATTTGGGGACTTTTGTTTGGACCACAAGGTAAAAAGCAACTCCCTCCCCTGCCTTTCTTCCCCCCTCCCTCCCTTCCTCCCTTCCTTTCTTCCCTTCTTTTTTCCCAGTGATTTGTATCTCTTTGAAAAATTATAGATTATTAGGGACAGCAACCCCTTAGCTGTGCAACCCACAAAATTCAGCCTTGCCCCTTGCCTTGATTTTTAGTGAACGACTGAGCTATGTTTTGAGGAAAACTGCCTAGAATGATTTAAATTTTACTTCTTAATGAAAAATAAATTCTATTATGAAATCTGTAGACCAGAAACAGTTAAATGCTTGCAAAGTTAATGGCATTTTCAGCTGCTATAATAAAATGCAATCTTTTATATTAAAGATCACAGCCATTTAAAATTATCCAATAAACTTGGTACACTGATTTCATCACAATGCTCTAGTCTCTTCCTCATAATCTCTTTAACCTAGCTAATTTCCCTTAAAAAAAAAAAACACTTTAAGTTTCAGCAAGATTCCATGAGTATGCAGGTTTAAATGGTTTGCTTAATATTCAGAACTTAAAGGGGAAGAATGGCTTCTAAAAGTAAAGGTCTCTGAAGACCTACATCTGAAATCCCCAAGGTGGAAATATTTTCTCAGTTGGCTTTTCTTTTCTCTTTATTCTTTCATTCAGAATTTTTGAGGAACTACACAGCTTAACATGGTCTCACTGTCTACTGGCAGAGAGGGGTGAGAAAATAAATTATTAGAGTGTTTTATATTTCCTTTAAAATTTGCAGTGATTTTTAATTTTTAAAAAATTTTAGGAATGATAAGGCAACATGAATTTTATTTCTTGTATGTATATATACATATATTTTCAATATGTGTATGATTCAAGGAAATATTGTGTCTAGCAAGTAACTGCTGCACAACTTCATGTGATGAAGAGATTTGAGCTTTATGAAAATGTATTGAAGACCATCTTAAACCTTATTACAAATTAAAGAACATTAAGATCCTATTCATTTTTATAATGACAGGGTTAAAATGGAGGTTAGAGATGCCCATGGGCTGGGTTCATACTCCCTGGATTATCCATTTTATTAATACCAACATGTCTTCCTTTTAGAATGCCATGCCACTGAGCTCTCAGGTGGCAAACTTTAACTCTTTGTTATTCCAGCATATATTTAAGAACAAAATGTTCCCCTAGATCCATCAGTTGTTGCAGTAGTTTTTTTTATTTAAGTTTCAATATACAATCTTATATTGGTTTCAAATGTACAACACAGTGGTTCAACAGTTACCCATATTATTGAATCCTCACCCCTTCTAGTGCAGTTACTATTTACCAATATAGGAAGATGTTATAGAATCATTGGCTATATTCTCCATGCTGTACTATCATCCCTGTGACCAACTTGTATTATGACTGAGAAATTTTGGGCCCTTTTATCCCCCTCACTCCCCACCCACTCACCCCCAACTCCCCCTTGGTAACCACTAGTTACTTCTCAGTGTCTATGAGTCTACTACTGTTTTGTTCCTTCTCTTTTGCTTTATATTTATATTCGACAAATAAGTGAAATCATATGGTACTTTTTTTTCTCCACCTGGCTTATTTCACAGAATATAATACCCTCTAGCTCCATCTATGTTGTTGCAAATGGCAGGATTTCTTTTCTTTTTTTGGATGAATAATATTCCATTGTGTATATGTACCACATCTTATTCATCTATTTATGGACACTTAGGTTGTTTCCATATCTTGGCTATTGTAAATAATGAGGTGATAAACACAGGGGTGCATATATCTTTTCAAATCAGGATTTTGTTTTCTTCAGATAAATTCCTAGAAGTGGAATTACTGGGTTGTATGGTATTTCTATTTTCAGTTTTTTGAGGAACCTCCATACTGCTTCCCACAGCGGATGCACCAATTTACATTCCCACCAACAGCATAGGAGGGTTCCTATTTCTTCACATCCTTGCCAACGTTTGTTATTTCTTGTCTTTTGGATAGCGGCCATTCTAACTGGTGTGAGGTGATATCTCACCGTAGTTCTGATTTACATTTCCCTGATGATTAGTGATGTGGAGCATCTTTTCATGTGCCTGTTGGCCATTTGTATTTCTTCTTTGGAGAAGTGTCTGTTCAGGTTCTCCACCCATTTTTTAATTGGGTTATTTGATTTTTGGGTGTTGAGGCATATGAGTTCTTTATATATTTTGGGTGTTAACCCCTTATCAGATGAGTCATTTACAAATATATTCTCCCATACTGCAGGATGCCTTTTTGTTCTGCTGATGGTGTCCTTTGCTGTACAGAAGCTTTTTAGTTTGATGTATTTCCACTTGTTCACTTTTATTTTGTTTCCCTTGCCTAAGGAGATGTGTCCTGGAATAAATGACATGTTCAAGAGATTTTTACCTATGTTTTCTTCTAAGAGTTTTATGGTTTCATGACTTACATTCAGGTCTTTGATCGATTTTGAGTTTACTTTTGTGTATAGTTAGACAATAATCCAGTTTCATTCTCTTACATGTAGCTGTCTAGTTTTCCCAACACCAGTTGTTGAAGAGACTGTCTTTTCCCCACTGTATACCATGGCTCCTTTATTGTATATTGATTGACCATATATACATGGGTTTATTTCTGGGCTCTCTATTCTGTTCCATTGACCTATGGGTCTTTTCTTGTGCTAGTACCACACTCTTTTGATTACTGTAGCTTTGTAGTAGAGCTTGAAGTCAGGGTGCATAATCCCCCAGCTTTGTTCTTCTTTCTCAGGATTGTTTTGGCTATTTGTGGTCTTTTGTGGTTCCATATGAATTTTAGAACTGTCTATTCTAGTTCATTGAAGAATGCTGTTAGTATTTTTATAGGGATTGCATTGAATCTGTAAATTGCTTTGGGCAGGATGGCCATTTTGACAATATTACTTCTTCCTATCCATGAGCATGGGGAAATTCTCAGAGATATTTTTAATGCTTTCATTTGAAAACTCTAGGCCCAAAATTACAGATTGAATTTTGGGCAAGCAGTTTAAACTTGAAACTAGTTTGTACGGCAAATATGTTGATTTGTCTGGTTTTGGTTACCTATAAACACATATACCTAATATTGCCATATGGGTAGGCTAAGGTTTAAAATAAAACGTGAAAATGCCTTAATACCTTAATGGAAAGTAAGTGTATAACCCATGACAAATGTTAAAAGAGATGTTAAGGACACCAACACTAGTTATGTACTAATGTCTAAGTATCTTTATAATAAGTTTTCTATATTAATTCTCAGAAAACCCTGTGAGATTGACATTATTATCCCTGGGGACCACTCTTCTCTCTCTCTCTCTCTCTCTCTCTCTCTCTCTCTCTCTCTCTCTCTCCTGAGGAGGTGGGCCCCATCCTCCAAGGCAGCTGTAGGGGCTGGGAGAGCCTGCAGAAGCCTGGATGTTCTAATCCTCCACAACCAGGTGCCAAGAGAGTGAGTCCTTGCCATTTCCCAGTCCAATGCCCCTGATTTCTGGGGTTTCCTTCCAGGCAGCATCTGATTAGACTAGGAGGCTAAATGTAGATGCCCAGTTACCTGGTTCATTACTTGCCTTTTACTCTCACCAAAGTGAGCCCCAGGAAGCAACAGGTCATCAGTGCCAGAGGCTCTCCCAGTGCCCGGGCACAAAGCAACCCTTCCCTGCATAATCATTTTCTTCCTCTTGACATATATTTTTGTCTGTAACCTAGTCTCCTTCCAAACTCCATTCCAGATAATTCTTAAAGCAACATTAGTTCAATTACAAAGCACAGTTTTCTTTGTAATGTTATTATGTTAAAGCATGGATGTTACTGTAAGGACAACCTGATGTAGAGTATGACTGCGTACTTCTGACCAAGACCTTTATATATACATATTTATATATATGGTATATATAAATATATATAAACATATATAATATATTTATTTCTACCTGGTCAGAGTCCCACTTTGCTCCTGAGATTTCCCACTCTGTGGTTAAAAGAATGAAAATCATATCATAGTTCTGCGTCTTTCTCTCCTTGTTTTGTCTCCGTCTCTCCCACTGCTCTCTGGTTGATCTGCTTAGTTCCTTTCCCTCTTTAAATCAACTGCTGCTATTTCTACTAGTTAACCCTTGTTATCTCCCTGTTCTACAGATGACTCCTTTGAGCTCTCTTATTAATTCCTGTTTTACAAATAAAGACAGTGAGGTTCAGAGAAGTTAGGGGCATCACTGTAACACTAGGGCAAATACTGGAATTCAAACTGTTTTACTCCAAAGCCCATATGCTGTTATTCCAGACTCTGTGGCTCCTCTCATGATTGCTTCATTTATGATTGATTTTGAAAATGAAGTTGTAAGGGAATGAACTTTTTGGATTATTTAACATGAATCATCCCCTATGGCCAATTATCCTGCTGTTGAACATTTTCAACAGCATATAAATAAAATGTATATATGCACACATTATAATATTTTTCATTATTATTTCACGTACAGACATACTAAAATTGATTTGTTTTCTCCTTAGATTTTTAGTAAGAATCAATCTTTTCATATAGCCTTGCAGTTTTTAAGAAAATTGTGCTGCTTTCACATAAAGATCTTGTGGAAGAATGTTATCCATGGAAGAAGAATGAAGGGATAAATAAGATACAAGGTTAACTCTAGTTTCTCAAAATAACTCTGCCCTTGGTTCAGTTTTTATGATTTTATTGGCATTGGCATATGTAAATATAACTATTGATGAAGTTCCTATGCCAGGTTCCAAGCAGCCAATAATTATAGTTCGCACTGGAAGGTGAAAATATTTCCAAGGTTATCTGTATTTTGAAGTTTTGCCTGTGGTTTATTTTCTACAAAGTTCTTCTTACTTTATGGAAAGCATTTTATTTTATTTGAAAGATTTGAGGAAAGCTAATCTCATAAATGATTCTTTGCGATCATAAAATAAAATATATCCTCGAACTTCTGTTTCTTTTAGATCAAAGTTATCACTAAAATGCTTCTTCTCAAGTTCCTAAAACTCAATAGCGATATGTGTATCAGTGTTATTGTCAATAAATTCCATTGTCTTGTTTTATTTCTATTTTATGCATTTAATCAGATTAATCTGCTAACAAGTGGAAGAACTTGGTTATATTCATTCATTCATTCATACAAGTGATTTGAATACCTGCTATGGATTGGGTGCTGTGCTGTATACTGAGTACAGAACATCATGCAAGACAAAGTCCCTTTTCTAGTTGGAAAGACTAGTAGGCAAGTATCTCACCTGTTATTTCCCATTTTCTTGGGGTGGTAGAGGAGAACTTGAAAAGCAAAAACTGGTGAAAATGAACACTGAGAGTCCAGAAATCTAGACTGTTTACTGTCTGATCGGCTCATGCTCCAAACAGGCCTTTTGCCACCTCTCCCTGTTTGTTGGCTGTAGCCCTTTTGCTGTATCACCAAAACAACGGTATCTACTTGGCCTGGTCCAACAGAGTGGCAGGCACGGCCCGGCTGAGATCACGAAGCAGGTGACATGGGCACGATATATTCACTTATTCACTTATTCCAACAAATACGTTTTAGTTCTAACAGATCCTTTTGGAAGGCCAGAGTTGTTGTGAAGATGAGAAGTAGGTGGAGAAGGACTTCTGTTTCTGAGCAGGTTGTGATAGGCCAACACTCTAACATGAGCAAAGAGATAATAATACAAAAGTCCTTTTCAAAAGCATCAGAGAGCTGTGAAAGCAATGAAGTAAATAAACTAAACTTCTAGAGAGCAAGTAACAATTCTGAGGCGGCCTGATGCCAGCCAGCTGTTTTCCTCTGAGGGCTTTGCCAGTTCAGGAGGTGCGCTCATGCTTGGGCTTGACCCAGTAGAGGGGTGCAGCTAGAAGAATAGAAACCAGCAAAGCTTTTGGTAATCCTGCTCAGTGATGGAAACTTCAGTCGCCTCAAATGCATGCCTGGTTCTCCCCCGTACTGGAATCTCCCAAAGTCTCACAGAGCTTAGAAAACCAATTCTCATAGGGAAGAAGTTTATCTAGACACATGGCCAGTTTCTCCTTGAAGACATTTGTCAAATCTTGAAGTGACAGGAGCACAAAAAAATAAGCCGAAAACTTCTGAAGGGCAGAAATATATCTCCTGCAGCCTTTTAGTACTGAAGAGGCAAAGAGCCATCATGCTTCCAGTGAAAAGTCTGGGTGAGCTGTATGCCAGGAACAGGATTGAATCAGAAGGAATTGAATCTTATTAAAGCTTTACCCCAGTCAAGTTCCTGATTGGATTCATGTTCTTAGGCCCATTCTCTGCCTAATAGAAGTGTATTAGTCCGCTTGGGCTGCCATGACAAAATACCTTAGCCTGGGTGCTTACAAACAACAGAAATTTATTTCTCCTAGTTCTGGAGGCTGGGAAGTCCAAGATCAAGGTTCTGGCCAGTTTGGTTTCTGAGGAGGGTTCTCTTCCTGGCTTGCCTTCCCGCTGCGTCCTCACAGGGCCTTTCCTCAGGGTGAGAGCCGAGAGAGAGGCCGGGGGTTGGGGAAGATAGTCTTTCTCTTCTGTCAGATTAAGACCCCACGCTTACGACCTCGTTCAATCTTAATTACTTCCTTAGAGGCCCGTCTCTAAAAACAGTCACATGGGAGTTTGAGATTCGGTTTAGGAATTTGGGGAGGACAAGATTCATCTGTAGTAAGAGAAGGGGAATTGTGTGTGTGTGTGTGTGTGTGTGTGTGTGTGTGTGTATAACAACAATTTCTGGAAACCTCTCTGGGCCTTTTATACACAGCATTCTACCTACAATCAAGAGTTACTAGGCATGTAAAAAGGCAAGGTCATGTGACCAATAGTCACAGGGAAAAGAACCAACAAAAGCGAATAAATGATCCATCCACATAACTGAAGTGAGCAGAGAAGAACTTCAAAACCTCTATAACTGGGGACTTCTGGGAGGCGGAAGAGAGTGACAGCTAACTACTTGCCCCTCAATATTTCCTCCTCAAATGATTCAAAATAACAAGGTAGGATATGTAAAACCATGCCTTTGGCACAACTTAAAGACAGAGAAGCCAAAAATTTTAAATGTGGCTAAAAAGAGAAAAATCCCCACAACCCAATGCGTGATCTCTCATACTCTGGCTCAACACATGCACTGCCGCAGGGCTCTGTAAGGGGGAAAGGCAGGGTGAGAAAAGCAGCGGGAAACTCAGAAAGGGAAACTACCAAGGGGGCTTAAGATTCACCAAGAACTATCAAAGAGACTAAGTTCACCTTCCATGTGAAAAGATGTACCCAGGCAGAGCCGAACATGGAACACAGCAAAAGACTTCAGGACCCCTGTGACCTTCAGTTTATGATAAGATGCTAGGAGAAGAAGGAGAAGAAAATTGGGGACGTCTGAGCCCTGTGCTTCATCTTCGGTGTGGTCACAGTGGAGTTACTCTTTCTCTTTCACCCCCCACGGCTTGCATTTTGCCCTATTTGGCACAAGGAGATGGGTTCGCCATGAGCCACACGGGCCTGATCAGCCTGGTGTGACTCTTCATTTAAATTTGTAGGATTTAACTGAAGTTGCTAATATTTTTTAACCTTGCTTCCTGGGTATAAGCAAAAGAATTAGAGCTGAATTTGAATTCTGACTCTTGCTTACAGACTTCAGGCAAACCTGAGTCTTGCTTTTTCACTTTGTAAAGTTGGAATAATAATAGCTCTATATAATAAAACCTAAGACTCACTGCCAGTCATTAGTAACATTCAATAAATAGTACCCCATTTAAAAAATGTGATCTTCTTTCCTCAGTGAGTATGAACTTATTTTCTATCACTATTTAAAAAAATAACCCAGAACTGTGTTTCCTAAGGTCATTTGTTTCAGTTAAGGTTTGTGATTGCAAACAGAAACTAACTCTGGCTGATTCAAGAAGAAAATTATTTAATTAAAGGATATTGGGTAAATTAAAGGATATCACAAGATCTCCAGACAAGTTTGAGAAACAGGCTTGGAGTCCACATCATCTGGAGAAAGTGCTCCAAACTGAGCCCAGCACCACCCATACACACCTAGGGCATGTGGGACTCCAGCTGCAGCAGGTACGAGCAGCAGCTGGTGCATCCAGCTCCTCTGATCCTGGATCCAAGGTGCTGACCTCACAGCTGCTCATTTCTGGGTGTGGCATTGCTAGGAGTGAATCCTTGTGGTTCCTGATTCTGTATGTCACCAGCTGCTGAACCAGTGTGTGGGACAGGCTCATTGCATTGGCCACGCTTAAGTGTCTTGTGTCTTGTGTCTGCGTGTTGGCTACAGGGTCACCTGGAAGAGTGCCTCTCAGGTGTTTCCATCTTCTCTAAGGTGTGCTGAACCCTTCTCTAAGGGTCCCCCAGAATATGAAAGGGACCTAATATTGGTCAGTCAAAAAAATGACAAAAGCACACATTATATGAGGAGATGCAGTAAGCATTGCACAAGAAAATGGGGGGTATGTTCGACAATCAGATAAATTAAGGAAATGCTCTTTACCCTTCTTTTCTCCCCTTACTCTATCCTGTTCTTTACCTTCATCTCACTTAAACTTTCACATTCTTTAGGCAACTTCTCTTCTCACTCGAGTGTAGATGATCCCCAACTTACAATGGCTTGATTTTTTGATTTTACAATGATGCAAAAGAGATACACATTCAGTAGAAACCACACTTTGAATTTTGACCTTTTCTTGGCTAGTGTTAATGCAGTACGATACTCTCTGCTTATGTGGGGCACCATCAGTGAGCTCCAGCTTCCAGTCAGTCATGTAATTGTGAGGCTAAACAACTCATAGATACCTGACAACCATTCTGTATCCATATAACCATTCTATATTTCACTTTCAGTACAGATAAATTACATGAGCTAGTGTGGGTAAAACTGCAACATTTCCAGAATCTCTTGTCTGGCCTTAGTACATCTCCATATCAATAGATGTTACACCAAGTCCCACAACAACATGGGACAATACGAAAGGGGCCGATACCCCTTGTCAGGGGGCAGGTAGACTATACTGGGCCTCTGCCCATATTAGAAGGATACCGGTATGCCATGACTTGTGTGGACACGGCTACTGGACTGTTGGTTGCTTTTCCTGCACATCGTACAGATCAGCAAACCACCAAGAGGGGCCTGGAGCGTCTCTTTGCAGGTGATTGAGAGCAATCAAAGCACCCACTTAACTGAACATGCATTACAACCATGGGTACAGCAATTAGGAATAAAGTGGAAGTTTCATGTACCATATAACCCTACCAGGGCAGGCATGATAGAGAGGTACAATGGTTTGTTGAAGTCTGGCCTGAAGTCCGACACCAATAGTCTACAGGGCTGGTCAGTTCGCTTATGGACAGTGAATAGCATTTGAATGAGAAGCCCCAAAAAGGAGCCTTGAGGCCCATGGATGTGCTAACACACATTGTTGCCTCTCCTATACAACTGTATGTGCAAACCAAAGAGGAGTTATTGAAGCCAGGATATGGCCAGCAGAACAACATCTTGCTGCCAGGCCCAAATGCATTAAACCCTGGAGACTCTGTTGAGTGAATGTGGCCCTGGACATTTCAACACATGGACCAGCAATGACTGGCCCTTCTGGCACCTTGGAGAAAAGTCCTGGAAGCTGGCCTCCTGTGTGGGCCTGGAGTAACAGTGGAGTGTCCCCCAAAGATCATGGTAGTGTACCCAAAACGTCTGGGAGGTAACAGCATCTTACAGGGAAGTTTTGTTTTATCTTTATAGCCAGTGCATGTACCTCCCGTAGCCCTATATACTGACCCAGCTGTAACTCCCATGGGGAGGGGGGTGAAGGTCTGATACAGCAGACCAGGACCAGATGCCATTCTTGCCACTGTCCTATCCCAGGACCACTCTCTTACATGCATCTTATCTGATGGACAAGATTTGCCTATGCTAGTGTCATTAAAACATGTATGATACCGCTCTTAAGGTTATTTTTTCTACAGTCTCTGTGGCCTGGACCTGCCGCCTGGCTGCAGCTGCTACATGATGACTGTTCTGAACTCCCTACCTGTTCAGCTACTGACCGCCTGTGGAATGGGTGAGCTATGGACTTAATCTGCATAGGACTTTGAACTTAGCTGAATTCTCTGGCTTAAGGGTTATCATTATTTTATTGCTGTTGTTATTGTATGTTATTAGTCTGGTTACAGTGCTCCAGTTTTTTTTGCACAGGGGCCATTGAGGAAGATGGGGCACAACTGTGAGGCAAGATTTCTGGAGAGGTGGGCTGTGGGTAAAATTGCAATATTTCAAGAATCCCTTGCCTGGCCTTAGTGCATCTCCACATACATAGGTGTTTCCAAGGAGTGGAGGGAAGTAGTCCATCTTCATTTCAATAGGTGATTACAAGGGTAGGGGTGGTGAGGGCATATCTGGACCTGAGAGGTTTGGTGGGGTCCCTTTTTGCAGCCAGGTCATGAGAGACACAGGCAAGCAGAAGTGGATGGCTGCTTGTAAGCAATAAATAGATTTCTCCCATTTTACTTTTCCCTTTGACTGATTTTGGCTTCAAATGTAATATGCCCGGAGCTGGGAACATATTTTCCCCCCAGGGTACAACTAGTGAACACTATTATATTAATAAATAGGCTTTCTGGTAGAATATTTTACCCAACTATAGTCTAAAGTAAGTGTTCTGAGCTCATTTAAGGTAGGCTAGGTTAAGCTATGATGTTCAGTATGTCAGGTGCATTAAATGTATTTTCAACTTACAGTATTCTGAACTTATGATGGGTTTATCCAGCCATAACCTTGAAAATAGAGGAAGATGTGTATATGGAAAGTTAGTGAGAAGTAATGGCATAGGCTAAGGATAATCCTCTCTAGTTTATTAAGGATAAAAGGTAAATCAGTTTGGTACACATTATTATTAACAAATATATTAAACTACAGTTGATTTTGATACATTATGAGTCATGACACCATGACTAAAGCATGTTTTAGGCAAAATAGCATCAGAAAAACATTTTGCTCAAAATGTGCAGGTTGGAGGTTGTTCTATGAGCAACATTAATGCTCAATCGAGGTCCCCACTGGGTCGTGCTGTGTCCTCCTTCCCTTCTTCACTTTCTTTTGAGTTCAGCAGGCTATACTATTGCTAATATTACTTTGCTGTGGTGTTCACTTAAGCTACTGGTATCTTTCCACATAATCTGCAATCAATTCTAAATAATCAAAAATTTAAATACAACTTTGTAAGCAGCCAACATTAATTGCTGCTTTCCTCAATTACAATGCTTCCCCAGTGATTTAGTCCATAGGCTGGTTAATGGACAGTGCTTTCAATTCTAGCCTATTATGTCAATTACAAATCATTCTGTGGCATCTGGTAGTGTTGATTTGTGAGCTGTGCTATCACCTTATTGAGCTTTTATCCTGTTAATGACCCTGCTGCCACAGTCCTCACATCATTCAATATAAATTAGCTGTGGTTCCATGCCTTACTGGTAAAGTAGTGTGTGTATGTAGGGTGTAAACTACTGTTTTGTTAATATCCCACATATCTTTTACTCAATGATCAACTTGCAAGTATTGCTGGAGTCTGATTGGGAGTGTTAATGGCCTGGGGGAAATTACACTATATTTGCTATTGGCCCTCACCTCCAGAAAGATAAAGACATTTGTCTACATTTATTGTAGAAGTCCCATGAGTACTCCCATTTCCAAACTGGGCCAGTTTCCTCAATTTTTGACTTACATTCCCTGATACCATTTAAATTTCGCCTTTTTATTGGAGTGGTTCTGGGTACCTCATTCTGAACCCCATTACCAGTCTCTTTCTTTCTTATGACTTGTCCCTTCTTTTCTGCCTTATCTCCCCGTTCTTTACCTGCACCTCACTTAAACTTTCTCATTCTTTAGGCAACTTCTCTTCTCACTCAAGAGTGTAGATGATCCTCAAGTTACAATGGTTTGATTTTTTTTGACTTTACGATGATGCGAAAGTGGGATGAAATGGACACCAAGCAGAGCATCTCCACTTCTGTCCTAGGACATCCCTGGGTTCTGCATGTCCCAGTTTTCATTACAGCTCGTGGAAGAGGTAAAGCCGGGACGTCTCTCATTCCACTGCTGGCGCTGATCTGGAGGAATCTGAATTGCACCTCCTCTATCTTTTCTCCTTTTCCTTTTCCAGTGTTTCCAAAGCATACAAAATGAAGGAAAGGGAATCAACAGGAGAAAAGAAAATGGAAGTTGCTTGTATAGTCCTTAGGCTATTGATTTCAAATCTCAAATAAACAAAGAGTGACCTAAACGCATATTTATGGATCTTAAATTGTTCCTGTTTGCTTTAGAAACTTTAAAGTTTATTATATTTCAATATGCCAGGCACAGTGCTACATTACATTTGAATATGCAGCATAATTTAACATATTGAAATATAGCATATAATATATAATATCATTAATGATATGTAAATACACACATATCTGTAAAATTTACTTCTTACAACAACCCTATGGTATAAGGATTATGGGGAATAGGGATTATCTGGTTTAAGGCAATGAATTTGCCTTTCTGAAAAATTGGCCTGTAATTTGTATTTGATGTTTGTATCTGAATTACTCCTATAGGTTTTATTCTTTGAGATACCCTACAGGAATTAAATAATGTGAGGTGACCTACTAGAATATCAGTTCTGCTTCCAGTAGCAGAAAATTAGGCTAGAATTCTCCAAAGATTTGCCAGCAAAATTAGCAGCAGAGAGTATAAAAGCAGCAACTAATTCTGCCAGAAAATTAACAGAAGGGAAGGCACTAATCTTATTAGCAGCTATGTTATCAGTCAAAACAGCAAGAATCTAGGAATGAAGCTTTGAAGGCCCTTTTCTCCTTAAGAGTCCTTGTTTCTCTTCTTATTTCAAGACCAATGGCAGGATAAAGGATAATAGCAGCAAATGAAATTTAACAGAGGTGACAAAGCAGAGTTGCATGATTTTTCTGTCACATAATTCTGCAAGAGCTGGATATGGCTCAAGAGTGACTTTGGGCCTGCACAGCACTGACTGCCGAGGTGCCACAAGCAGGTGTTATTGTGTTCAAATCATACTGAAAACTTTGCAAGAGTCCCTCTGTACAGGGTTAGCCTGAGTGCACAGGCTAACGGGTTCAAATATGAAGGACACACATGAAGTGCACACATTCTTCGGGGAACACTTGGGCTGGCCCAGCCCATATAGTCCAGAGGCCACGAGGATGGACCACAGACCATGGGGATGTGTTCTGTTCTGTTCATTGACCTCTATCCACAGAGACTACATTATTGGTTGTGTGGCACAGCAGGTGGGAAAGGATGGGTACTTCATTTCTTTAATTCATTGTAAATCAACAAAAGCCTAGAGGATGATGAGAAACCCACTTTTCTCACAGGAAAGGGACTCAAAAACTATATAAGAAAAAGTTGATCTCACACTTTACCATATGGTTAGACCTAATCCTAGACTATGATTAAATGTTCAGACTTTGTTTACACTGAGTTTTTCCCCTGATATAAATTGACCTGAATTTTATTCCTAGCTTTTAGGGCCTTTGGTCTGTTGTCTATAAATTCTCTAAACCTCCTTTCAATGTTAACACTTGGATTTTGTGACTAATCAAGTAAGACTCAGAATAACTGGAATAATTAAAACATGTACATATAAGTGTTTACATGGAGTCCTGTGAGGACATTAAAATATGGGAGTTTTCCAACTTGGTAAAGTCTCTGGTCACTCAACAACAGGAGCAACATGAAATTCAAAATTACTTTCTGTTTTTCACATACATTGTTGAATTGATAAAATATTCATTTTTAAAAACTCATATGGTTGTTGATTTTTTTCCTGGACACAGTTAAGGAGCTCTAAGTATCAATACAGTAATTCAGGCTGAATGACAGTTTCATGTGGTATTTTTAAAAGAAAATTATGGTAAAGCCACAAATAGTTCTGGGGAAGTAAGCAAACCCCCATCTAGCACTGGGCTAAGCACTAGAGAGCTCAGAAATGTTATTTTTCTTCCCTTCTTCTGTTGTCTAGTTTACTCAGAGAAAATTACGGGCTAGCTCCAGCATTCTCTATAATGCTACCCTGCTAGGGAAATCTGCCTCAGGTTTTCAAGCTGAGGGGTGGAGACTGGGCTCCCCTAGTGACTGCTGTTGCTTGGTATCTGCCCCACCTCTACTCCTATTTTATTTGATTTTTAATAGCACCTTAATATTCCTTTTGGGAGTCACTCTTCTACTCACAGCCTATGAGATTTAGGTTGCTGGGGCCAGGGTCAGCCCTTGCCTGGCTAATTAACAAATTCAAACAAAATGATTCTTACCTCACGTTATCTGGAACTCATCCACCCTTGGACTTAGTGGTAATATGATTTTATAAACTCCAGTTTTTAATAGCCAAAAGAACACTAGCTCTTATTTTAGAGCGAAGTCCTTTGATGTCCATTTCCACACAGGCAAATTCCATTTTGTGTGACCTCAGTGGTCCCAGGTCATGACATTTTTCATAGACGATGACGGTCCCATATTTAGTCACTGTTTTGATTTTTTGAGCTCCCTTCAGGATAAAACACTATTGATTCTGAAGGCCGAAAAGGCTAATGCTTGGAAAGGGATACCAAGAAATATGCAACTGAGGCAGAGCTAGTAATAAGTGAATCGAATATAGGAACAACCTTTCTCCCCCCAGATAAGGGCAGTGAGCTTTTCCAAGGACAAAGAAGAGAGGAAAGTGTGTTCACCTATAAAAAGCCTACAACAGTTCTGTGAAACAGAAAGCAATGGCTTTTGACATTTTGTATGCCGGAATCACTGAGGGAGAAAAAGACCACCGAGCGGCGGCCAGCTGTCCTGCCGGACATTCTGACTCTGGAGAGAAGAGCAGAGCGTGATGACGACGACCACAGACTCAGCTTGCCTGGTTTCGAGTCTCAGCCCGTCATTCACAAGCTGATCAAGTTACTTATCTCCTCTGTGCCTTAGTTTCCTTGTCTATAAAATGGACTTTAAAGCTATCACATGTTTTTTTTTTAAGTTGTCCTGTTATTATTTGCTCTTTATACTTGAAATTTCAGGATCACTTCACAGCTCTTAGATCTGTATCCCCATTTCACCTGATCTCAGGTACTTTTCTCAGCTACCACATTTCTGACAGTGGTGCCTCAGTTTTGAGTCTAAACTGAAAACTTTCAGGTCATCCAAGAGTTCCCACCAGTGTGATGGATCAAAGAAGGGTAACTCCCCAGGTTTCAGCCAAGGCCAGAAGCCAGCAGACATGTCCCATCGCAAGTAACAGTTGCGTAGCTTTGGGAATGTCTCTGTGCTTCTCTCAACTGTAAAATGGGTATAATTATGCCAGATGAGGCTTGGCAGAGCTGATGTCAGAGTCAGTTCCAAGCCCTTACAGGCAGTCCTCCACATATGGGAGAGCAAAAGTGGTCCTAAGTTAGTGAACCCCTTTTCTTATGCAGTTACACTGAGAAAAATATATTGTGTACACATTATATGTATCCCTATTTTTAGCTTATTGGTAAATGTAGAAAAACCTTTGGCAATGATGACCATAGGTTATATTTCTAAATCAAGATTGAGGCTTCCTTAGTCACTGTATCACAACTTTACATTAGGTTTAGAAAATCTTACAAAAACTTAACATTTAGTTTTTCAATAACTTGCTTGAAGGAAGATCTTGAGTAATTGCTTAACAGATTCATTGTTAAGGAAACAGTTGCTACACTCTCTCAGAGCAAAACTCCCCCTCCTGTCGTATTTATCGCGTTTGGCCTTTCCCACGTGAATCTGAGATCAGGCTACTTGGAACTGGAATTTAGAAAAGTTCGAGGCAACAGAGTATTGGGGGGGGGGCATTCATTTTTTTTCAGCATCGAGTTCTAATGCAGATGTTGATTAACCTTGCTGCACCTTGATTCTGTAGCTCTTTGAAGCGAATGAAAAATGAGTCTAATTCAGGGCAGGAAGCGATGACACCAGAGGATGGGTTTTTCTTGCTAAGTCACCCAAGGGCTGCGAGAGCCGCGGGGCTGTGCTGGCTACTGCTCCCTGATGAATTTCTCCTGCGGCGAAGCTGCCTCACACGTCGTAGCTTGTCACAAATTAACTTGGCCTTGGGACAAATTCTGTTTTGTTTTGTTTTTTGAGAACTTTTCTTCAAAAACAAGGCCTCGGGCTTATTAAATAGACAATAAAAATAAGTCCTTTTGTAAGCCTCAGAGCATCTCGAATTCAGTTTCCTTGTGTGGAATCCAGAGAAAGGGCCCCGTTACTGTGACGCTGTACCTGTGCCCGATGCCGCCGACCAGACAAGAGGCGGCAGACGCTGTCGTGGGCTCACGGCGAGTAATTAACGCTGTATCACAGCAAAGTCGGGTACGCCATTCATCCACTGAACAAACGCTAAACGCCAGCTCAGTGCTTCCAGCCTCTAAAACATGGAAGAAGAGGCAGGAACTGGAATAACGGATCTTTGGTAGTCTCGGTATGGTTTGTGATTGGTTGTGTAATGAAAGTGCAATGTATGAAATACGTCATAAGAATATCTATTCATTTGTCTCACACTTATTGAACTCATACCATAAGAAAAGCACTGAAGTAAGGGCCTGAGCATAAGAATAAGATTTAATTCCTGCCTGCAAGGCTACAGGGTAATTAATTACTTGGGGGATAGAAATAATGTAAAAAGAGCAGTGTTAGTCCAAACCTGAAGCACTAGGTGGGTAACTCCCTACTTCACCCCTCCTGTTTAGGTGCGGCCTAAGGGGTAAAAACTGCTGCAGGTCTGGGCACTGCTTCCAGTTATGTACTGGGGCCCTTCAAGTTCCGTTCTGTTCACCAGGCTTCCTTCCAGTGTGCTTGCCCTGGTGATGCCCACCATGGACCTGCCCAAGAGGAGCTCAACTATCTTTTTAAAAAATAATCTTTAGCCTCTGAGACCAGTCAGTTCAGCTGATCTCTCTGGCAGAAAATCCAGCTGCAGTCTCCAGCTCTGACCGCATGCATACTCACAGGCTTCTTGACTCCTTCGCACTCAGCCTTGGCTTATGAGCCACATCACCTTGCTTCTTGCTTCCTTTCTGGCCCTGGCAAAGATGCTGGGCCATGTTCTGTATCACTGTACCATAATTCATAGCATGTCCACCTTTAGCCCAGATCCTTCAGTTATCCTGACACAGTGTTTGGTGTGGTGGGGTAGGAAGGGCATGGTTTGGGCCTCGGACAAGAGGTGTGACCCCATCCTGTTTACAGAAGCTGTGCTATCTTTGACAAAATCATGAATCCTCCTATACTCTTAAGACCTCTACTTTAAAGCAGGTAATAGTTTTTAACTTCATCTGATTGTTATGAGAATTAAATGAGCTAATATAGGTAAAATGTTCGGCACATAACTATGCTAAATACACGAGTTAGCATTTTCTTCTCCTCCAGACCTCACTTGAATTAGCCAATCTTCCCACATGTGCACCTGAACAACTTTCCAGCTTAGCTTTGAATACTCATTTACCACATTTGTCAGCCGTGCTTCCTCAGGTGCTCCATGGAGAGTCCTTTGCCTACTGCCAACCAGGGAAGAGGGTAATTTCCATTTCCAATGCCATGCCCATGAAATAGAGTGGTTTCCATATAGACAAGGCTCAAGCCTCATTTTTGAGCACAATTAGTGATGGTTCAAATGAAGGGCTGATGAGCGTAGAAATGAATGAAAAGTTTATCTCAGATCAAGAGCCTTCTGGGAAAGGTCAAGCTCTGAAGCCCTCTCCCTCCTCCAAATGTCATTAAATAATGTTTGTGAAATTTGAAGATAATTGCAGGTATGTACTCTAGTGTTAGCTGTCTTTTAAGTGAGGGGGTGGACTTAAAAAATAAGATAAACCACCGTAACATCTTTGAAAGAATCATGAAAGTTTCTAAGATCAACTTTATATGTTGCTTTTGAGTTATAACTTCAATGTTTAGAGTTTTGTTTCAAAACTAGAAATACAATAATGAAAAAAGAGTTAAGGTTCTAGGTAGAGACATCAGGTAAAGGATAGAATTAACGCTGTCTCTTTTAAAACTGCTGATATGAATTTTTAGCTTCCCCATAAATATTTGGTGGAAAAGTCTCTTTTGCTCTTGAGTGAGGTAAATATGCCACTCATCCAAAAATGACTACACAGGGGGTGAAATTATCCACAAAACTTAGCTCAGTATGAGTCTGAAGTAATGGCTTCCATGGGCAATTAGGCTTATGAATCCAGGTTCTCTGCAAATTGTATGTATTTTTACTTAAAGTCGAATTTGTATATATTAAATGACTGATGATAGAAAAGGATATGTTGTACAATCTATGTTTCTATGATTGAAGAAAAACAGCCTAAATCCCACCACAGTAAATTCTGTTGAATTCAAAATGTCAAAGAAAATATATTACAGGTCCAATACAGTCCTTCCATCTTTAAAATTGGGGTATACCCATAGAGACCCTTAAGATCCTAAAAGAAAATGTTAAAAATCTGCCATTTTGTAGCAGCCTAGAGAAAATAAGTAAGCTTCCCAAGGTCGCTCTGAGAATTAACAACAAAGTTAGAATTCTAACCTTCTTTGGTCAATTAATCTAAAGATTTCATACTCTGTGTGTGGAGCAAATGAACACAGATCATATCTGTTTCTCGTCTTGCAAAGGTATCCATTTAGAAAGCTAGAATGTCCATATTTTATGATTCTTTGTTTTAGCTATTTCTCTTAGTCAAGCTGCGCATTAAGCTAAATCTTTCATTTCTTCTTATAACCTAAACATTTCTTTAACCTTTAAGAGTCCCTCTTTCTGCCTTCCTTTTTTTTTTTTTTCCTATTTCTGTATCTTGTTTAACATTTACCTTCACTCTCTCGACTTACGATCTCACTGGACCTGGACCAACTGCTGGTGCAGCCCTGACAAGCCCTATAACATCTCCACTCAGGATTCTTAGTAGGATTTTACGTTCAATTTTGAGAGCTGGTGTATGTGCATTCATATCTGGTATCTCTTATTTCAGTTATTTTTGAGCTGCTATCAAAGATTTAATGTTGACTGTGGAAACTTTATCTCTCTTGTCCGACACTTTGAAGACAAATTCCTCATCCTGGATCATCCCAGGGAACCACACTGTTAAGTCACGGGTGGAAGCTGGATATTACTTGACAGATTTGTTTGCTAGTGGTTGCCCTTTTGAGGTCATAATGGGGTAGGGAGATAAACACCTAAAGTGACTGAAGGAGAAAGTAATTAAATTTCTGATGCTACTTAGGCAAAGAAAGTTGTTACATTAAGCTGGTGCAGGTGTTTAAGTATCAGCTTCTCTAATTCTAAGTTGGTAAAATACATTCTCCCAGAAATATCAGAGAGAGAAAATTACTCTTTACCTCAGCTTCCACAGGGAAATGAAGTCATTTCCCACAGCTATGTGAACCTATAAGTTTATAATGTCTCAGCCCCCACTATAGGCTAATTACTCCATAGGAGGGTTGATCTCTGAGTTAACAACAATTTGCTTCTAGAACAGTCAATGTGAAAAACTGATGGGGAGGAGTTCTGTTCCTGGCTGTGTCGCACTAGCTTGTATCAGACCAACCATCCCATCGACTGTAATTATGAAAGCTGGATAAAGAAAATGTTTGAAGGCATCCAAGAGCCTCCAAGGACTTTTTCTCTTGCCTGATGAGCTATGATGCTGAAGAGAAGGGAAATACAGAACAAGCCTGACACTTGGCTGAACATTTCTCCTGAGTTGATTTATAAGCAATGGCCGAAATGAAGAGAAGCTAAGCAGGGCTACTGGTAACCTCACACGTCTGATAAGACAAAAACCTGGGCTTAAGACCCACCAAAGAGGAGGGCTGATGAAAACCGTAGGCTTTCAGTAGGCTCCCATGAAGCCTTAAACCTTAGGGTAAACAAGAGATATATCAGCACTCACAAAAACTAAAACCAAGATTTGAGACATTTAATCCCCAATTAGATTAAAATGATCTGTCTCTAAACTAATTGCTTGACAGATGCTGAAGGACATTCTCTCTAGGAGGAGGGCGACATCACCCAGAGCCTCAACTTATCTCTAAAATCTTTCAAAAACAATGTCTGGAATTTAATTTAAAACTTACCAGGAAAAAAATAGAAGAAAATCTTTGTGAGCTTAGGTTAGGCAAAGATTCCTTAGCTATGATATCAAAAGCACAATCCATCAAAGAACAAATTGATATATTGGACTTCCTCAAAATTGAGACCTCCTGCTCTTTGAAAGATACTATTAAGAGAATGAAAAGAGAAGCTATAGAATGAAGGACAATATTTGTAAATCACATTTATGAAAAAAGGACTTATATTTAGGCAATGTAAAGAACTCTCCAAACTCAATAATAGAAAACAAACTATCTAATTAGAAAAAATGGGCAAAAGATATGAAAGGAAACTCCAACAAAGACAATATACAGATGACAACTAAGCACATTATTAGCAATTAAGGAAATATAAATTATAATCACAACGGGGTATCTCACCTATTAGAATGGCTAAAACACAAAAAAAAGTGACAGCATATAAATGTTGGAAGGGTACAGAGAAACTGGATCATTCATACATTGCTGGTAAAAACATTGACTAGTACAATCACTCTGGAAAACAGTTTGGCAAAGGGGAGAATAAAGCAAAAGGAGTAACTGAAAAAAAAAAAAACTATGAATTTTCCAAAACTGATGAGAGATATGCAGAAACAGACTCAGCTATAAAAACAAGCACAGAGAAAGACTAACAAACAAAAAATGGGATAAACGGAAAGCAAAGCACACCCAGCACATCATTGTAAGACTTGAAAACCAAAGACAGAAAGGATATTTAAAAAGTAGCCAGAGACGAAGCACCACAACGAAAGGGGAAACAAAAATCATTACCTGACTTTACAATAGAAATAATGGTAATCACAAGACAATGGACTGACATCATCCAAGAGAGATCCAGGAGTCATGGGAAAGGAACCATAAGAAAGCTGAAGTAACTATATTAACATCAGAGAAAATAGATTTTAAGACAAGAACTATTACTAGAGACAAAGGAGACATTTTATAATGGTAAAAAATGATTATTTTGGGAAGACTCAACAACTATAAATATATATACCCCTAATAATAGGGACCCATAATATGATGAAGCATATATTGACAGAGAGAAAAAATAGACAATTCAACAATTATAGTTGAAGATTTCAATATCTTACATACAACAAGTACTAATTTATGAGCACTCATTATCAGAGCTCTGAAATTTATGAACAGATGTGAACAGAGAAATGGACAAACCCACAACCACAGAAGGGGATTTTCTTATATGTCTCTCAGTAACAGACTGAACAAGCACAAAAAGTTAGGGAGAATATAGATAACTTAACAACATGATTTACAAAATGGAACTTACTGATATATCTAGGAAACTCCCCTAAAACTGCTGGACATAAATCATGTTCTAGGCCTTTTGAATTATTTAGAAACTGAGCTGCACTGGACCATAAAACATGTCTCTACAAATTTCAAAGGACATAACAGAGAGCATATTCTCTGGCCACAATGAAATTAAGCTAAAAATCTATCAAAAAAAATAGAAAATCTCCAAATCCCCAAAAATATACATTTATATATAATCCACTGGTTAAAGAGGAGATCACAATAAAAATTAGAAAATACTTTGGACTGAAGTATAATAAAGAGAAATCTTGTGTAGTACAGCTAAAATTTGTATTTAAGGGAAATTTATAGCTGCTAGAGCATTTATTTCAAAGAAGGAAAGGCTGAAAATCAGTTATCTAAGAATTTACCTCAAAGTTAAAAAAAAAAAAATACAAAACGGAACTCCAAAAAGTACAAGGAAGGAATAATATATAAAAGTGCAAAAAAAAAAAAAAATGGAGAAGCAACAAATGCAATAATAAGAATAAACAAATGTAAAAGTTGGTTCTTTGGAAAGGTTAATAAGAAAGATAAAACACTGGCAAGAATAACCAGAGAAAAACAGGGAGAGAAAGAGAATTTCTAATATCAGTTGTGGAAATGGTGACTACATATCACTACAGTTTATTCATTTGTTACGAACACATAAGAGGAGAGTATTAACAATTTTTTGTCAATGAATTGAAAAATCAAGTAAAATGGGCAAATAGAAAATCAAAACTTTAAGTAAAAAGATGTAAAAAGAAATATGAATATTCCTATATATAATTTGTCATCAAATTACTATTTAAAAACCATCCCACAAGAAAACTCCAGGCACAGATGGTTCCATTAACGCATTCTTCTAAACATTACAGGAGAAAATAATATTGATCTTATATGAACACTTCTAGAGAACAGAAAACAATTGTCAGCTTATTTTTTAAGGTCAGCATAACTTTGACAGCAAACTCCTATTAGAGTATACAAAGAAAAAGAAAAATTACAGTCTCTTTCATGAACATAGATGCAAAATAATCCTATATAAAATATAAGCAAAGCAGACCCAGTGATCTATAAAAGGAGTTTCACAGCCTGCTTAAGAATGTAAGTTCGGTTTAGTTATACAAGTATCAGCCATCACAGTATAATTCATTGTACAAGAAGGAAAGAAGGAGAAAAATCCTGTGATATCTCAATAGATGAATTGGAAACATTTGGTGAAGTTCAATACCCATCCATAATAAAAACTCTTAGCAAAATAGGAATAGAAGGGAGCTTCCTTAATCTGACAAAATCTATCTACTGAAAAAGCCTACAACTAGCATCATACTAAATAACGAGTAAGGAAAAACATTCCCCTGGGGTCAGGAATGTGACAATGACCTCTGGTACAAATACTATTATTCAGCATTGTCTCAGAGGTCCTAACCTTAGCAATAAGTCAAAAAAAATGAGTAAAAGATGTCAGGATTGAAAAAGAACTGTCGTTATTTATAGTCAATATGATTATGCACAATGAAAATCCAAAAGAATGTATAGATACACTATACACCTTGCACCATAGCCAAATAATAGTAAATATTATAATTTTAAAACATTCAGTATTATTATTTTTATGTATACATTTATTTGATTATCAGTGAATTGACAATTTCTTCAACAGTGAAGTGTTTCTTTATATCAGAAGCAAAGTTTGTATGGAATAAGATTTGAGGAAAAGTCTAAAATTTTAAAGTAGAAATGAAATTGACTTGGTATTTAATGATCCAAATCAGAAACTGAAGCAAAATTTGAGGAGATTTTATTGTGAAATCCAGAGTTGTTATAAATATGTTTGCTTTAAATTAAAGTTAATAGATAAAAAGTAATGCACAGAAGGAAAAATGTGTTGGCATTTATATCTTACTAGGTTATTTAAATTTGAATCAATGTTCATAAATGCACCTTGTGGATTGTCCATAAAATTAATCCAAATGCATGTCTGGACCATTACTTCATCCCATTTGCTATCTAATTTATTAAACACTGCATCAGCTAAAGTTACAATAGAAAACAGATACTATACACATATTAGCACAATCTGAGGACGGTTTATTTACAAAAACCAATTACAAAGATATGAGTAGAGTAGAGGGGAATGGTAAGGGATAGCATAGGAGCCAGTCCTGGGTGTGAGCAGGGCAGTGCCATCCCAGTCCTGGAAGAAGACTGAGGTAGCTGCCCGCAGCAGACCACCCTGGGAGATCAGTATCTTTGGTGGAAGGACACAGATAGTCTGTCACCACTTCATAGGGAAGATGCTAGGGAATAAATTCCCTGACAACAAGATCTAATACCACCCTTACATTTTTCTAACCTCTTCTCTGGCCATTGTCTTCCCAAGTCTTTGCATGCTACATTCCTTCAATTCAGTCAGATCTCTATCCAAATGGTATCTCCTGAGAGAGGCCTTCCCTGTATGCAAAGAAGCCATAAGAGCCCTACCTCCCCAAAACTCATTGTCCTGATTTTGCTTTACCTTTTAATTCTTATTACCACTTGATATTGTACCTTCATTTGCTTATTTATCCACTGATTGCCTCCATCACCAAAGGCAGGCTTTATAAGGGCATGGGCTTTGTCTGCATTGTACGCATCTGTATCAGTGCCAAGAGCAGTGTTTGGCTTATAGAAGATTATCAGTTAATATTTTTCATCTTGAGAAAATGCTCAGTAAGTGGCCATGTACTATAAACACATGAAATGTGATCATTATAAATATAAATGCACACATAATTTTGGATTATCCCATTTTCACTCATGCTTTTCTTAGCACAAATAACTCATTTTTTTATCTAGCTATATTTCTTATAGATTCTACCTCCGATATATCTCTCTAACTTGTAGGGAAAATGGAAGTTCCTATGGCCAGGATTCTCACCTGACCCTAAACTACTTGATGATGTAATTGGCTACTGCTAGGCTACTGCATCCACACCCATAGGCAATAAGCTATTACTGACTGCGTCACTATATAAAGAGGTCTGCCTAGTGCTCTGGGTGGAGGCAGAGATGGAAGTGGATTATGGATCTGCAGACTGCAGGATACAGGTGTGATTCTAAGGATAGACCTATCATTGGGAGAATAAAGCCAGGTATAAACCCTTTTACTCCAAGAACGTTCCACTGTCGTTTCTTGGTATCACCAAATCCATAGTGAACTTGCCTGGGGCTGAAATCCTTAGGCAAGATAATTACCCATTAGACTATAAGCCCTATGGAGGATTTTAAGTGCCTATTTTGTTCCTGCTGTCTCCAACAGCTAAAATAATGTTTTGGAATGTACTGACTTAATTTTAGTGTTACTCTTTTGAATAAGTAATATGAGTTCTCTTTAAAATTCTTAACACTAACATTTAAAAACATAGTATCCTTGTTTGTGAAAATGGCATTTAAAATTCAAGCTCATGTAGGAGATTCAAGATGGCGGCATGAGAGGTGACATGGAGAACGCCTCCCAAAACCACAAACAGTACAAAAATATAGTTAGTTGATACAACTAACCCTAAAACAGCAACGAGCAAGAAGGCTGAACCAGACTGCATACAGACCTCAGGAACACAGCAGACCTCAGGAAACAGGGTAACGTATGAAAGCCTTAATCTGGCGGGACCAAGCCCTTCCCTGACCCCAGCTCACTGGCAAGAGGAAGAGAAACAGACCAGGGAGGGGGTGGAAGCCTGGGACTGCTGGACACCTAGCCCTGGACATCTGCTTTGTGAGCAGAAGGTTATATTGCAGGGTGCCCTGGGCGTTGGGGAGCTCAGACAGGCGGAGTGCTTGGGAAATTGACATTCTGGCCCTTTGTGGAGGAGGGGATCCACACCCAGCTGGCCTCTCTGTGTCAGAGGAAAGGCAGGGAGTCTGAGAGGCTTCCTAGCAGTGGGAGGACTGCTGAAGGGGCGGGGTTTGCATGGAGCTTGCTGTGCAGGAGAAGGGAGAGCTGGGCAACGGGAGTCTGGGAATGCTCTGCCCAGCTGGTTGGGAACTTTGAGGAGCTTCAGATGCTCCATCCCCCTGACTGCCTACTCAGCTCCGAGGTCCCCCACTGTGACACACAGCCTGCCACCCCTTGCTACTTGCCTGCAGGCACCGGCTCGCAAACTAGCAGTCACTGCGCTGGCGTCAGCACAGACGCAAAGCACAGAGGCTTACACGTGTGTGCTTGGCCCACTGGCTCTGACACAGGAGACAGGCACTGCAGACGGGAATCAGGAAACAGATCTTTCCTCCCCCCAGGCACCAGCTCTGCTCCCCAATGACCCCCAACCTTACTCTAGGGGCTGAGAAGCTCCAGAGACTGGGGTTTCTGTGAACTAGTGGGCACCACACAGAAATATGAAACATCAAAAGAATATGGTTCAGACCAAAATCTCACAAACCCCAGAAAAAAGGCCATGTGAAACTGAACTCACCAATCTTCCTGAAAAAGAGTTCAAAATAAAAATTATAAACATGCTTATGGAGGTACAGAAAAATATTCAAGAACTCAGGAACGAATTTATGTCGGAGATTCAATCATTAAGAAATTCCATATCTGAAATGAAACATACAATGGAGGGATGTAAAAGGAGATTAGATGTAGTAGAAGAGATGGTAAATGGAATGGAAATTAGAGAAAAGGAATACAAAGAAGCTGAGGCACAGAGAGAAAAAAGAATCTCTAAGAATGAAAGAATATTGAGAGAACTGTGTGACCAATACAAGCTGAACAATATTTGCATTATTGGGGTACCAGAAGAAGAAGAGACAGAAAAATGGACAGAAAGTGTTATTGAGGCGGTAATTGATGAAAACTTCCCCAATCTGGAGAAGGAAATAGTCTCCCAAGCCATGGAGGTGCACGGATCTCCCAACACAAGGGACCCAAGAAAGACAACATCAAGACATATAGTAATTAAAATGGCAAAGATCAAGGATAAAGACAGACTTTTAAAAGCAGCTAGAGAGAGAAAAAAGATCACATACAAAGGAAAATCCATCAGGCTATCATCAGACTTCTCAACAGAAACCTTACAGGCCAGAAGGGAGTAGCATGATATATTTAATGCAATGAAGCAGAAGGGCCTCGAACCAAGAATACTTTATCAGGCAATATTATCACTTAAATTTGAAGGAAGGATTAAACAATTTTCAGATAAGCAAAAGCTGAGAGAATTTGCCTCCCACAAACCACCTCTACAGTGCATTTTGGAGGGACTCCTATAGATGGAAGTATTCCTAAGGCTAAATAGATGTCACCAAAGGGCTAGACAGAGTACAGAATATGATTCATAACATACAAAGAATGGAGGAGGAAGAAAAAGAGGAGAAAAAAAAACCACCTTTCGGTTGTGTTTGTAATAGCATATGAAGTGAGTTAAGTTAGACTGTTAGTAAGGGAATTACCGTTGAACCTTTGGTAACCACGCATCTAAACCCTTCCATGGCAATAAGGGCATACCTATAGATAATCACCCTAAATGTAAATGGTCTGAATGCATCAATCAAAAGATATAGAGTTACTGAATGGATAAAAAAAGAAGACCCATCTATATGCTGCCTACAAGAGACTCACTTCAAACCCAAAGACATAGACTGAAAGTAAAGAGATAAAAAAAGATACTTCATGCAACTAATAGTGAGAAAAAAACAGGAGTTGCAGTACTTGTATCAGACAAAATAGACGTCAAAACAAAGAAAGTCACAAGAGACAAAGAAGGACATTGCATAATGATAAAAGGGTCAGTCCAACAAGAGGATATAACCATTATATCACCTACCTACCTATGTGAAATAAATACTAACAGAAGTAAAGGGGGAAATAGAATGCAATGCATTGATTTTAGGAGACTTCAACACACCACTCCTCCAAAGGACAGATCAACCAGACAGAAAATAAATAAAGAGACAGAGGCACTGAACAACATATTAGAACAGATGGACCTAACAGATATCGACAGACCACTCCATCCAAAACCAACAGGATACACATTCTTCTCAAGGGCACATGGAATATTTTCAAGAATTGATCATATACTACACCACAAAAAGAACCTCAGTAAATTCAAAAAGATTGAAATTGTACCAACCAGCTTCTCAGATCACAAAGGTATGAAACTAGAAATAAATTACACAAAGAAAACGAAAAAGCCCACAAACACATGGAGGCTTAATAAAATGCTCCTAAATAATCAATGGATCAATGACCAAATAAAAACAGAGATCAAGCAATATATGGAGATAAATGACAACAATAATTCAACATCATAAAATCTACGGGACGCAGTGAAGGCCGTGCTAACAGGGAAATAGATTGCAATACAGGCCTACCTCAGGAAAGAAGAACAATCCCAAATGAACAGTCTAAATTCACAATTAATGAAACTAGAAAAGGAAGAACCAATGAGGCCCAAAGTCAGTAGAAGGATGCACATAATAAAGATTAAAGCAGAAATAAATAATATTGACAAGAATAAAACAATAGAAAGAATCAATGAAAGCAGGAGCTAGTTCTATGAGAAAATAAATAAAATAGATAAACCCTTAGCCAGATGTATCAAGAGAAAAAGGGCATACACAGAGAAACAGAATCAGAAACGAAAAGGAAAAATCACTATGGACACCACAGAAATACAAGGAATTATGAAAGAATACAATGAAAAATTATATGGTAACAAACTGGAAAACCTAGAAGAAATGGACAACTTCCTAGAAAAACACAAACTTCCAAGGCTGACCCAGATATAAACAGAAAATCTGAATAGACTAATTACCAGCAAAGAAATTGAACTGGTAATCAAAAACCTACCGAAGAACAAAACACCTGGACGAGATGGTTTCACTGCTGAATTTTACCAAACATTTAGCAAAGACCTAAGACCCATCATCCTTAAAGTTTGCCAAAAAGTAGAAGAGGAGGGAATACTCCCAAACTGATTCTACAAGACCAACATCACTATAATGCCAAAACCAGGCAAAGACACCACAAAAAAAGAAAATTACAGACCACTATCTCTGATGAACATAGATGCAAAAATACTCAACAAAATATTAGCAAATGGAATTCAACAATACATCAAAGAGATCATCCATCATGATCAAGTAGGATTCATCCCAGGATGCAATGATGGTACAACATGCGAAAATTCATCAACATCATCCACTACATCAACATAAAGAAGGACAAAAACCACATGATCATCTCCACAGATGCTGAAAAAGCATTTGACAAAATTGAACATCCATTCATGATAAAAACTCTCAAAAAATGGGTATAGAGGGCGAGTACCTCAACATAATAAAGGCCATATATGACAAACCCACAGCCAAAATTATACTTAACAGCAAGAAGCTGAAAGCTTTTCCTTTAAGATCGGGAACAAGACAAGGATGCCCACTCTCCCCACTTTTACTGAAAATAGTTCTGGAGGTCCTAGCCACGGCAATCAGACAACACAAATAAATAAAAGGCATCCCGACTGGTAAGGAAGAATCAAACTGTCCCTGTTTGCAGATGACATGATAGGATACATAAAATAACCCTAAAGAATCCACTCCAAAATTACTAGATCTAATATCTGAATTCAGCAAAGTTGTGGGATACAAAATTAATACACAGAAATCTGTTGCATTCCTATACACTAACTAGCAGAAAGAGAAATCAGGAAAACAATTCTATTCACAATCGCATCAAAAAGAATAAAATACCTAGGAATTAACCTAACCAAGGAAGTGAAAACTACAAGACACTCTTAAGAGAAATTAAAGAGGACACCAATAAATGGAAATTGATCCCATGCTCTTGGCTAGGAAGAATTAATATTGTCAAAATGGCCATCCTGCCTAAAGCAATCTACAGATTCAATGCAATCCCTATCAAAATACCAACAGCATTCGTCAATGAACTAGAGCAAATAGTTCTAAAATTCATATGGAACAACAAAAGACCCCGAATAGCCAAAGCTATCCTGAGAAGGAAGAGTAAAGCAGGGGGAATTACGCTCCCTGACTTCAAGCTCTACTACAAAGCCACATTAATCAAGACAATTTGGTACTGACACAAGAACAGACCCATCGGCCAGTGGAACAGAATAGAGAGCCCAGATACAAACCCAAGCATATATGGTCAATTAATATATGATAAAGGAGCCATGGATATACAATGGGGAGATGACAGCCTCTTCAGCAGCTGGTATTGGAAAACCGGACAGCTACATGTAAGAGAATGAAACTGAATTACTGTCTAACCCCATACACAAAAGTAAACTCAAAATGGACCAAAGACCTGAATGTAAGTCATGAAACGATAAAAGTCTTAGAAAAAAAAAATAGGCAAAAATCTCTTGGACATAAACATGAGCAACTTCTTCATGAACATATCTCCCTGGGCAAGGAAAACAATAGCAAAAATGAACAAGTGAGACTATATCAAACTAAAAAGCTTCTGTACAGCAAAGGACACCATCAATAGAACAAAAAGACATCCTACAGTATGGGAGTATATATGCATAAATGACATATCCTATAAGGGGTTGACATCCAAATTAAATAAAGAGCGCACACCACTCAACAAACAAAAAGCAAATAAGCCAATTAAAAAATGGGCAGAGGAGCTGAACAGACACTTCTCCAAAGAAGAAATTCAGATGGCCAAAGGCACATGAAAAGATGCTCCACATCGCCAATCATCAGAGAAATGCAAATTAAAACCACAATGAGATATCACCTCACACCAGTTAGGATGGCCAACATCCAAAAGACAAACAACAACAAATGTTGGCAAAGATGTGGAGAAAAGGGAACCCTCCTACATTGCTGGTGGCATTGTAAATTAGTTCAACCATTGTGGAAAGCAGTATGGAGGTTCCTCAAAAAACTCAAAATAGAAATACCATTTGACCCAGGAATCCCACTCCTAGGAATTTACCCTAAGAATGCAGCAGCCCAGTTTGAAAAAGACATATGCACCCCTATGTTTACCGCAGCACTATTTACAATAGCTAAGAAATGGAAACAACCTAAGTGTCCATCAGTAGATGAATGGATAAAGAAGATTTGGTACATATACACAATGGAATATTACTCAGCCATAAGAAGAAAAGAAATCCCACCATTTGCAACAACATGGATGGAGCTAGAGAGTATTATGCTCAGTGAAATAAACCAGGTGGAGAAAGACAAGTATCAAATGATTTCACTCATCTGTGGAGTATAGGAACAAAGAAAAAACTGAAGGAACAAAACAGCAGCAGACTCACAGAACCCAAGAATGGACTAAAAGTTACCAAAGGGAAAGGGACTGGGGAGGATGGGTGGGAAGGGAGGGATAAGGGGGGGAAAAGGGGAATTACGATTAGCACAGGTAATGCAGCGGCCTGGGACACGGTAAAGGCAGTATTTATAGAGAAGACAAGTAATGATTCTATAGCATCTTACTACGCTAATGGTTAGTGAGTGTAGTGGGGCATATGGGGGGAAATTGATAATAGGGGGTCTAGTAACCATAATGTTTTTCAAGTGATTGTAAATTAATAATACACAAAAAAAATTCAAGCCCATGTATCAACTGCTTCTATTTCCTAGCTTGGAAATTTCTTATTAATTGAACTAGAGTAAACATTTTTCAAGAATTCTTTAATGTCCCATTACTGGAGACTTATTCTTAATATCTAGGTAGATCCTTGGCTCCTCAAGGTAAAGTGCAGGGGCCCATGGCCCATGTATCCACACAAAGTGAAAATATGCTGGATGGGGGAACATTATTTTTCTTATGGCATTCTTTTGTCATCTTAATGTCAGATGGTGGTATTAGACAATTTTCTTGGTTGATAGGAGGTTCTGAACATTTTATGTAGTAAGCAAGGGCCACAGGGCTGCCGCTAGCTCATGCATCTCATTGGTGGCTTAGAAAAAAGGCCTTCTGCAGGACCCTTCACTTCCATTGTTAGCACTTGTAACACACTACTGAGTTTGTTGAAATTTTACTGACAAAATTGTCGTAATCGTTACACAGATCTCTAACATCTGCAGTGTGGCTGGCGCCCCCTGGGGATGTCACTGCACCTGCCCAATGTCCACAATAGCCCTGGGAGGTGCACTCATGTGGGAGGTAACACTGAAAATGTGTTACCTATGCATACCTGCGCAGTATTTTTGTGCTTTTTTCCTACCAGTAATACAAAAGCACCGTAAGTGTCAAAAATCTTTCTTTACTCTCATTGGAATTTTTCTAAAGAAAGTCTGTAACAGTATAGATAGGCCTTAAATATTTGATTTCGCTGCTCTCATTTCTTTTCAAACTCCATCAGTTTTGTTTGATTCCATTTGCCCCACGTCACTCTGACTGATCTCTTACTTCACTTAAATGACAGACCTTTAAGTTCACTCTAAATTCATCTCAGAAGGCATCATCTTTCCTGCCTTAAGGAAACAGCGACAGCTCAGGAGGCCTCCTGGACAGCTTAGAGGCAAATGTGATTAAACTGTAAAGTTGCTGTTTTGTTGAAGTGAATTTTCTGTTGCAATGAGTTCTGTCCTGTCGTCCAGTATTTCCTAAAATGGTTTGTTTTAGTGGTATCCTAACATGCTGAGATGGTGGGAAAAAACACCCTATGCTATACAAATCAGGGAACTGCTGGATCGGCACATGTAACATGTTTTAAGTTTTTCTAATAGTTTGGTTTCTTGGTAGGTTTTACCTAAATCTTTAATTAAATTAATGTGTATGTGAATTTGAAGTGTTTTAAAGCTTAGTTAACCATGAACTCTTTGCAGCACCTGTTAATGGAACCCCAAAAAGGTTCTGTAGAACACAGGTTTGGGAAATGTTGCTCTGTTGACTAGTACATTTGTGTGCACTCTGGGGCAGCAGCTACTGAAGTGAAAAAGCACAGGCTGACGGCTAGGAGACAGACTCCAGGCCTTCTTTCTGCTAAGTAGTTACAGTCAAATGAACTACATCTTTGAAGATCTAGTTTTCTTCTACATTGACTATTTGTTCAAAATGTGGCAAGTCAACCGTCTTATTATTCAGCAGTGTACTAGTTTCCTAGGGCTGCCAAAACAAAAGTACCAAAAACTGGGCGGCTTAAATAATAGAAACTTATTGTCTCAAAGTTCTGGAGGCTGCAAGTCAGAAATGGAGGTGTGAGCAGGGCCATGAGCTCTGACGGCTCTAGGGGAGGACCCTGCCTTTCCCCTTCTAGCCGTTAGCCGCCATCCCTGGTGCTCACGGGCTCACAGGAGCGTCACTCCAGTGACACGGGAATCTTCTCCTGTCGGTCTTCACATTGTCTTCCCTCTGTCTGGACTTTGTGTCTGAATTTTCCCTTTTTATAAGGACACCAGTCCTACTGAATTAGGTCTCATCCTAATGACCTCATTTTAGCTTGATTATCTCTGTAAAGATCTCATTTCCAAATGAGATCACATTCTGAGGTACTTGGGGTTAGGACTTCAACAATATCTTTTTTGAGGAATAATTCAATTCATAACCAGCAGCCATCAAAAAAGTTTGCCTTTTTAATTTGAAATACATTAAATATGTAGATTCTGCCTTTGTTAGAAACTACTCTTGCTCCTCAAACCTGTCCCTCACTCTAGCCAGCTTTCCATTTGCCTGCTTTGCCTATGTTTGGCTGGCCTGCCACTTGGCTGTACAATACGTGGTCCTTGTACCAGGAACACTGGTATCATCTAGAAGCTTGTTGGAAATGGAGACTGTTAGGCCTCATCTGAGACTTTCTGAATCAGAATCTGTATTTTAAAAGATCTCCAGGGGATTGATATGCACACTGAATTTTAGAATCACTGAATTGAAGAATTAGCTCCCATGAGATCAGCGGATGCCTAACTCTGAAGTGGAAAATTAGCTCTTAAATCTTATTTGACCCTGGGGAAAAGGACTTGGCCCTCCAGGTGTTCTCTCTTGCTGCCTTACTGCTTTCTTGTCATCGGCAGCCCTGATCTGTCCTGACTGTGTGGACCTGTGTGCATCATCTTGTTTGACTGATGTCTCGGTAGCTCCCTCGTCAGTCTTTCCCAAGTCCCCCTTTCCCGAATGCTCACCTCGCACTTGGATTCTGCTTTCTGCTACCTAAGGCCCTGCGGGCTGTGAATAGTTATAAGGGCCACTGTACCTGCAGTACCAAAGTCACAACAAAACAAGTCAAAGACTCTCAAACAGATGTATTATCATATCCTCAAATGACACCAGAATGTTGGTCTCATTAGTTTCACAATGTGTATGATATCTCTTTCCCCATTACTAATATAATCCACAAAGTGAAAACAGAAGCTGCCCACCAGCTGGGAAAGTGTGTGATGTAAAGCAAAATCAAAATATTATGATCTTGTAGTTAGAAGAGTATGTATGTAATTATACGGGCTCTATTTTGCATTGGATTCTCTCCGAGGTAGAAAATGCAATCTCCTTCCTTTGATAAAAAAAGTCAAATTCCGTTATTGTAGGTTGTCATTTGTAACAGAAGTTCAGTTAAGTGAAAATGGAAGTGATTGGCGCAAAAGTAATCAATAAGCCATAGGAGACGCATCATTTTTATTCTCTGTGTAACTTATAATTCTCTAAGAAAAGACAAAAAGGAACATTAAATTTATTTTACTTCATTATTATATAAGTAAAGTGTTATTTTTAATAAAATTTTAGGTAAAGTTCCAACTTCTCTTTTTTAGAAAATGAATTTGGATTATCGTAATCACTACTTACTCCATTAAGATTTTACTACCTGCTTATGAAAAATATGCATTTTTTTCTCTACTGTCTTTAACATGTGAATCTTTGTGTGTCATAAGGTTGAATTGCTTTTAGTATAAGGAATACTTCTTACCCATTTTTCCTGTTCTTTTATACAAAGCCAAATAATGTCTTACATTTGAAGCTATGCTCCCCTAGTGATATGTAACCACATGGAATTGTCTAGCTTTATTTTAAAACTCTGTATCTGGTTCTTTTTCTCAAGTTGATTTTTCTCTAAATGTGAGCAGTGTTTAAAATGGATTTCTTTGCCTGGAACTTGATCATTAACCGTCCTTATCAATGACACACAGTTAGATTGAGACATTGAGATCTGAATGGGAAACATTCAGCAACAAATACCACCTTTTATATATAATACGTGTCATGCTCTTCTGTTAAGTGTGTTTTTAGCTAGGCATACTAGAAAGAAAACATGTATAATCAGGAAAGGACATGCACTGAAAAACATCAGGCTGGAAGAAGACTGACATTTTACATTGAAAGGCAAAAATCCACTCAGATGAGATAGAATTGGAGCTCAGTGTTTCTTGTTCTGCTAGTAAATCACTTCTAAGGCTCTAGGCACTTAATTAACCTCTCTGGACCTCATTTTCTGTCTATCCAGGTAGGCCTCTAGTTGTGACAGAAAGATGCTTTTGATATGAAATATGGAAATGCGCTAAATGGAAAGAGTGTAAGTACAGATACTTTCCTATTCATTTGCTCAGTCATTAAACAAATAATTCGAACCACCTATCTATTTCCAGGAAACGCTGCTGACTTGAGGAGCTCAATGAAAATCTCAGGACTATATCGTACACTTGGGACCACGGGCAGGGTGCGGCAGGAGGAAGGACCTCCTTATGTGCGGCTGTAAGGACCAAGTTTAAGACTCTTATTAGCTGGGGTGACCTAGGGAGTTCACTGAACTCTTCCACCTTAGTTTTCTCATCTGAAAAATGAAATAATATTCTTATCTGGGAAAGAGAACTATAAATTGAAAGTGCTATGCAAACACTAGTCATTATTTTTATTAATTTATGGAAACTTAAAATGTTTGAAACTATGTTGCCAAACTATCAACTAAAAGAACAACTACAGAGCTTTAAATTTTATCTTATTGTTTCAAAAAGAACAAGATGGAAAGTAGGAAGTATTGTAAATACATTGCACATAAAATATGGGATGGAAATCCATGACTGTAATATATCTTCTCAATTCCAACACAGAATTTGCTATAAATCTGAGCAATCACTCATCTCTTAACTACAAAGCCCTTTCAGATGAAAGGTTCTCTGTGAATTCAAAGTAATATAGTTGACACGGTTTTATCGTCAACTCTCAATCCACAGACTGGGTGATCAGCATCTGAATAGTATCTGTTCTCCTTGGTACATAGAATTATTTTGCATGAATATTGCTTCAACAGGAGTCAGGGTCCATCTGCTTATTGAACAACAGAGATAAACTCCTATATCCAGAGAGGTCTATTGTAGGCTATAAATGCCCCCTTTCTGACTCTGGCTGGATCTGGAAAGGGTATCCATAGGAGGCAGATTTATAAGTGAGGTGGGGAGGAACTGAGAAGCTCTGACACTGAAGGGCTGTCCCAAGTGAGAGACGTTAGAAGAATTACAAACCACAGGTTACCATCCAGTGGTGACCTTGTGCAAATTTCATCACCTCTTCACTCCTTGGTTTTCTTAGTGGTAAAACATGAGTAATAATGGTCTCCTAGGATCATTCAGAAGAACGAATGAAATGATAGGTAAGCCCTGAGCACAGTGCCTACTACATAAGTTGGTGCCCTACAAAGTAGCTATTTGCCCCCTGCTCCGTCCGCCACCTTCTCCTCCAGATCAACCTCATTATCATCATCTTATTCTCCCTTCTTCTGGGTCAGATGACCTGGGGCAGCCCTTCTTCCAGAACTCTGGGGCTAAAGCTGCTCTGTACCAGGTTTTCTTTCACGAGATGAGTTCAATTAATGTTCTAAATCTCTCAAAGATAATCTCATGTTATTCGTTATCTACTGAGTCTCCCAGGCTCTCTCAGCCTTTTCCTCTATGTCATAGGGAAACATGTGGCCATTTGTTTCTCTCTCCCTTCAATTAAAAAATATGTATATATTTACAACAGAACTAGTTTCGTGTCTGTTGTGTGATTTTAATGTTATTCCACCTTCTCAGTCTTGCTGTTTTATCATGAATGCTATTTCTGCCTTTTGCAACCAGCTTCTATCTTCCTAGTTTGAATTTCCTTTGGAATCATTCTTCAGTCAGCCCCTGATTTTTCTTCAGGACATTTAAATACAACAAAGTACAGGTTTTGTTTTTCCTTTTAACATTTAGAAGTAGATGTTTCTTGTAGAAGCTAGAGGTTTAATAAATATTTGCATTTCATTAAGTTGTATTTGAATTTTGCCACTTAATATTTTTATTAATTACAGAATTATAGAGAACAACATATGTTCTCTTCATCTTTGTGTCTCCAATAGAATAAGCAGTAAAATTTTGAATGAATAAATAAAGGATTTTTATGCAGGGAAGGGATTTCAGTGGTTATAAATTTATGGCTGAGAGCTTTATAAAAAATAAAGTGAAGCTATATCAAGGAAAAAATCTAAGCAAGAAAATTAGAGATTAGTCTTCATATCATAATAATGACTTAAACACTAATACATTCAGTGCCCTTATCTGAAAGCATGAGTACTGTTTTCTACAGATAAGATGCCTGTAACAAACAAGTGCATTTATTCTGCTGTAGAATTCTGCAGTTCAAATGGTAAAAAAAAGAAAACACAGGTGCCATAATTTTCCTTCCATAATCTGTTGCCTACAGGATATTTAGAGATAATTTTCTGAAAAGAATAAAATGAAATTATATGCAAGAAGAATAAAATATGAGGATGTTGAGGAAACACATCCCATTGAGAAAGCATTTGTGAGGGTCTTGGCTGCACTTTGTGGGGAAATTTTTAAATTACAGTGTACAGGTAGATGACAACTACCACGAGAATAGTGAGTCACTAAGAAATATAAGCTAAAGAGAGGACATTTCCTGGAGTCTTTACTGAAATCAATACCACTTACACAACCTCAAAAAGTAAGAGAACCCAGGATTTATTGACCAGGTTACAAATAGTTTGGATTCTATGACTGAGAGGATTTTTAGTATAGTAATGTTATTGCTAGTAACAATATTAATTATTTAAAAAGTAGAAAACAGCACAATTAGTTTTCAAGATACTATCTTCCCCTGTCATGAACTGGATAAATATAAGGCAATCATATAGACAAAATTTTCCAGAGAGAATCATGGAAAATCTGCCAAATTCAAGCAAATCGCTTACTTACCAGCAAAAAAGATAGGGAAGAAAGAGAGGAGGCTTGCAATCCAGTCAGCAAATAATGAAAATAGCTAACAACTACTTGATGAAAAATGATAGATCCGCACAGAAATCCTATGGGGTTGGTGCTGTTAATGCGCTCATTTCAAAGATAGAGGAACTGAGGCATAGAGAAGTGTTGTACCTCACACAGTGTCACGCATCTGGTTATGGCAGATGCAGGATCTGAATTCTGGCAGGCTGCACTCAGAGCCCAGACTCTCTTGAGTCCTACAGTATACTGTCTTGCAGAGAGCAAAATTCCAAAGTGCCATTCATTCTGAAAAAGATAAATGTTCAGACATTGGGGCCCAGCATGAAGCATTTTCCATAACATGCTCAGTTCAGTTAACAGCATTAACAATTCTATTTTAAGACTCACATTAATTACATTTGGTTTTTCAATTTGTCTTTGCTGAGTATCTCCAGCCTGGGGTCACACCATGACGACTGAGTAGAGCAGCAGTGAGTGTTCAGACCACCTGGAAGAACCAGTAAGAAGGGAAATTTTCAGGGCTTGCCTAGGAATCTCTCCACGTTGTCTGGGACCAGGTGGTCCCAGAGAGCAACTATCCTGTTGTTCTCCCACGTTGGGCCAAATCTCCATCGGTACCAGGAAACTATGCTTTCAGCTGACTCAACTTCGCTTAAATAATACAAACATTCATTATCAGGCACAACAAAGGTAGGTATGCTCCAGAGTTAAATGCAGTGTTTCAACATTAACTTGAAGGATTCAGGTGCCATTTTGTCACACTGCCATCCGTAGGGAATGGGCTTGGTCGCGATATAGGGTAGGAGGCACAGCCAGCCTGATAATGGCCAGAGGAAGAGGAAACCATCGTCTCGAGAAGACATTTTCTCACGATCTATTACTAGGTCATATGTCCACCCTAAGCCGGTCTCTGTCCAGGGGAATGGAGCTGCCGTGACAGACTGACAGAAGTCCTCTGACGGGGAAAGGATGCCTCTCTCTAGTCGCTTGGAGGAAGGATGGACACCCAAATACCTTACTCTGCCGGCAAAGTAAAGGGAAAAGGATTGTGGGTAGGCCACAACAGTGTGCATTATAGGAGGACCGACGGTGCCCTTTGAGCCTGTTCACCTTCAAGTTAAAAAGGGGAAAAAACCCTACCTTCAATTCCCAGAGGATTAGTCATAATAACTGTCCATGTTTCTGGTTATGAGAAAGGTTCACTGGTGTTTCCTGCATTCATAGACATTTCTCATATTCCCTGCTCTAATTCAACCCCAAGTTCTTCAACACTTCAGGAAAAGTAGGCATCTATGGCACCCCAGCCGAGGGAGAGGGACATCATGCACCAGCGGATACTTTAGTAACAGAAGAGAGAGAGAGAACATGAAGTTGCTCAATAGATGGATCAAATAACTCTTTAACAGACTATCTTCCTTTCCATGAAAGTTCAAATTCTTATTCCTGATAGAGGCAGGGGAATGGTGGAAAAGCCACAGAGAATTTGGGATTCCCAGGACTTACGCCTGGCTCACCTTTTTCTAGGTGTGTGTTCTTAACTGACGCTCCATTCATTTCCCTTTCTCCATCAGAAACTAGGAAAAAGGAAAATCTACTTCAGGTTTGTCATGCAGCTCCAATGAGATCTTGTTTATAAAAGTATTTCATTAGTTTGGAATACTTACAGCTGCAAGTAACAGAAAAATCAAAATTCCAATACTTTAAACAAAGAGAAGTTCATTTTTTTTTTCTCACAATGAGACATCTGCAGGTAGGCAGGCACGGGCAGCAGCTCCAGGGTGTCATCACGCCCCGGGACCCTTTCCTCTTTCCTTTCCAGGTTCCTTAGCAAGCATTTGGCTTGTCCACCTCTATGGGCGGAAATGGCCAGGGGAAGAAGAAGGTAGGAGAGGATCAAGTGTATCAAGTGTCAGCCATGGGCATGTGGCAAAAGTGATCACTCTGGGTCCATGTTAATTACTAGTATTCCAGTTGGAAGTTTCCTGAAAGTAAATCAGCTGCTAAATGTGTGACAGATGAGAACTGGTAAAGTAATATAAGAAGAGAAGGTTAAAATGTTAGCTTAGTTATAGGGATGCCTAGTTTCCACTGTATCGCTGTGGGGAACACCAGTAGGTCATAACTGTTACCTTTCTCGCAGGAAGGCATGTCCAAAGCAGGCCCCCAAATGCAGTGCTACAAAAAGCACGGAGTAATTGGGCACCATTTCCTACTCTTATCATGTTTTACAAGCAGATGAAATAATTTATGCCCTTTTCCACCCCCTCTTTAGTATTTGTCAGTAGAATGGAGTGTCAAAAAGGCCTTACAATGCCTAAAACATTAGAAATTAAAATAGTATGCAGTGGTACCATGACCTTTTCAATATGCTGGATTTTCAATTGTTCATCCATTCCTCATGTTCTTTTTCCTGACTCTTCTTTATGAGAAGAAAAGGGGAATTGGCACCTAAAGTATGGAGTACTCATAGGAACAAAACAGCGCATCATTAAAACAATCCAGAGGCAACCCTGCACTGCTTCAGAGTGGCAGGGGAACAAAAGATGGCAACTTTATTCATTGTGATGAGGCTGGGGAAATGGATTTAGAACCTTGCCTTACCAGTTTTCCTCTAGTGCGCTCGGTAGGTACCCAGGTCTGCAAACAAACATCTATTCATGATCAAGCTGTGACTCTGCTTGATATTCCAAAGAACAAAAATGAATAAACTCCAAAAGTATCGCTATGCTGCTTCTCTGAAGGAAAATGGGTGCTTCAGTGTCCTTATGGTTCCACGATATCTTTTGGGAGAAGACTTCTGGGGATATGACCAAGCCATCTACAGCACTCTGCATGTGTTCCCACATAGAAATTAGCACATGGGATTAAAACTTCCTGTTCGCCCACTTGGTCTCCCAGATGATTAAGCTTTCCTGAAGGGCACCTAGCACATGCTTAGAGCACACAAGGAATTCACAGAATGTTTGCTGAATAAACACCACCCTGTGTCATGCAGCAGGCTAAGCCTGGAACCAACCTGCTTGTCAAAGGTTCTCCACCTCTTTAGGAAACTTCAGAGGCCTTAGGACACAGCAGGAATATTGTATGTGTGTCTGTCTGTTCTACCATCTCCAAGTTTTACCCCAAAGTTGACTTTGGTACAGCTCTCCCTAACATGGGAAATCGGGATGACTACCTGTGAAATCGACAGATGCAAGCAGCTCTAACACCACCTGCAAGCTTCTCACGGTGAAAGAGGAGGCTGGTGTCATTCTCAGATAATAATGGTAACTTCAGAAATCAAAATAAAAATTTAAAACCCAGTGCCACACACTTGTATTTTTATCCATCTCCTTTCTTGCCATTCGCAGAGGTGGGTAGCTCCAGGCGCGGATAGCCAGGGATGGTCAGGAAGAGCCAGTGTCAAAACAGGTGTTTGCATGTCCACGCTAGAGAGATGTCTGAGCAGGGCAGGTGCTGGCATACGGGACTGTATTTAGCGGAAAAAGGGGGTGGAGGGATGGAAGCCACTATTTTACGGATTCTGTTGAAGAGAAAAGGGTGGGCAAGCCGTAATACATGTGACAGTGAGTGATAAAGCATATTATACTGGCGAAGAGGGAGGCCTCTGGAGGCGAGGATCCAAGCTTAAATCCAGGTGTGCCACCTTGTAGCTCTGTGACCTTGGCCACCTCACTTTGCTAATCCTGGGTCTCCATAACGATAGTGCCTGCATCAGACGGAGTTGTTAGGAAAATGAGGTATGATGTGCAGGGCTGAGTGATTGGTGAGTTCCCAATAAGCATTAGCTGTGGATATTAGCCACTGCTCGGTGACAGAGGCCGGCCGTTGCTCTTCTAGGAGGTGGACCACAGAGCAGAGTGAGGAAAGTGAGGGCACACGTCAGGGGGACTCAGATTTATGGCAAACTGCACACAATGCCGGGCTGTTCTTAGGGCCACTGTTTTCCCACTTAATGAATGAGAAAGGTTTGGATGAATCATCTCCCACGTGATTGTTCTGGAGATTCTGGCTTCTAGCAACCAGTGCAAAACGACTTCAACACCTCCCTGAGTATTTTCCATGAGATTGGATACAGCAGAAATGGGACTCCTAGGGGCATCCCTTGAAAAGTACAGGTTTCAAGCCTATATGAGGTCCATAGCCACAAAAAAGGAACGTGTATTTCCAAAGTCTCGCTTTCCTGCTAACCCGCAAATGAGCACAGGAGGCACTGAGAACAACAGCCCTAAGCAACTCCAGCCCCTCCACAGCCCCGAGATACACGGTTTTTGGATTTCTGGACCCAGTTCTAACATGTAGTGGGAGGAGGGGCAGAGGACCTTCCCACACAACACCAGAGGGTGTGCAAGAATTCAACTCAGTTCTGACACTGTCCACCTGGAGGTAGCACTGGATTCCACAGTGAAGGGCTTCGTCCTACAAGACTCCCCCATCCCTGCTTCTGCCACTTCAGCCACCAGTCACAAGTCCAGGCTGTTACCTGTACTTCTGACTAACTGGCCGTAAATCAGAGGTTCCCTCCTGAGGTTCAATTAATTTGTTAGAGTGGCTCACAGTAATGAAAGCTCTCATTACTTATGTTTACAAATTTATTAAAGGATACGGTAAAGCATACAGATGAACATCAGATGGGAGATGTGCATAGGGCAGGTATGGGGAAAGGGCACCAAGCTTCTGTGCCCTCTGCAGGTGGCTACTCTCTCAACACCGCCTGGTGTTCACCAACCCGGAAGCTCTCTGAGGCCCTGCCCTTTGCATTTCCATAGAGGCTTCATTACATAGGCGTGGTTGATGAAATCATTGGCCATTGGCAATGGATTCAATCTCCAGCTCCTTTCCCTTCCCCAGAGGTCTAAGGCAGGACAGAAAGTTCCTATCCTTTAATCACAGAGTTGATTCTCCTGGCAATAGCCCCATCCTTAGATGCTTTCTAAAACTCACTTCATTAACATAACAAAAGACACTTAGGAAATTCCAAGGGTTTTAGGAGCTCTCTGCCAGAAATGGGATGAAAATCAAATATGTATATATTGTTCATTATAAATCACAGCTTCTAGGCCCTCTTCAGGTGCTGAGTCATTCAGTTCCATTTTCTTGTCTTATGCCTCGTTATGACCTGAAATTTGACATGTTAGAAATCTCTAATAAACAATCCTATGTTTCAATCACAATTTTTTAAGATTGACTATTCATTTATTCTCTCTTTATCAAAACTGCCAGTTCCTTGACCCATCTACTTTCTCTTTACTTGGGCCTTTTCCTGCTCGACTTTCTCCTAATCCAGCTTCAGTTTCATGAACCACAGTTTCAATCACTCTCTTGAGAAAATCCTCAGAGACTTTTGTTGTAACCACCTGACAAAATTCCAACCACAGATGAATTCATTGTTTTCTGTGCCTATACTTGAGCTGCTGAGCTCAGCTGTGGGAAAAGCAATCATACAAGCAGACCAACGGGTATTATTGTAAACCTGTGCTTCCTATCAATCAGGATCGACTAGGTTATACTGAGGTAACAAACAAGATGAAACAAGATGAAGCAAAGCAAAGCATAAACAAGAGATCTCAAACATCAAGGGCTTGCATAATCTTATTTCTTGCCTATGCTACAAGTCTACAATGGTACGGCAGGGGCTCTGCTCATCTCAGTCATTCAGGAGCTCAGGGGAATGGAGGTTCTGTTTGAGCTTGTGCTTCCAGAGTCATTGCAGCAGGGGGAAGGGCACATGGTGCTAGGGGCACTGGGTTTGAAAGGCTTTTGTTCATCTTATATTAGCCAAAGGAATATATTTATTTGTTTATTTATTTTATTTTGGTATCATTAATATACAATTAATGAGCAACATGGGGGTTACTAGATCCCCCCATTATCAAGTTCCCACCACATACCCCATTGCAGTCACTGTCCATCAGTGTAGTAAGATGCAATAGAGTCACTACTTGCCATGTCTGTGCTATACTGCCTTCCCTGTGCCCCCTCCCCCTACATTATGTGTGCTAATCGTAATGCCCCTTTTTCTCTTATCCCTCCCTTCCCACCCATCCTCCCCAGTCCCTTTCCCTTTGATAACTGTTAGTCCATTCTTGGGTTCTGTGAGTCTGCTGCTGTTTTGTTCCTTCAGTTTTTTCTTTGTTCTTATACTCCACAGCTAAGTGAAATCATTTAATACTTGTCTTTCTCCTCTTGGCTTATTTCACTGAGCATAATACCCTCTAGCTCCATCCATGTTGTTGCAAATGGTAGGATTTCTTTTCTTCTTATGTCTAAATAATATTCCATTGTGTATATGTACCACCTCTTCTTTATCCATTCATCTACTGATGAACACTTAGGTTGCTTCCATTTCTTGGCTATTGTGAATAGTGCTGTGATAAATATAGGGGTGCATATGTCTTTCAAACTGGGCTCCTGCATTCTTAGGGTAAATTCCTAGGAGTGGAATTCCTGGGTCAAATGGTATTTTTATTTTGAGTTTTATGAGGAATCTCCATACTGCTTTCCATAATGGTTGAACTAATTTACATTCCCACCAGGAGTGTAGGAGGGTTCCCCTTTCTTCACATCCTCACCAACATTTGTTGTTGTTTGTCTTTTGGATGGTGGCCATCCTCACTGGTGTGAGGTGATATCTCATTGTGGTTTTAATTTGAATTTCTCTGATAACTAGTGATGTGGAGCATCTTTTCAGTGCTGTTGGCCACCTGAATTTCTTCTTTGGAGAAGTGTCTGTTCAGATCCTCTGCCCATTTTTTAATTGGGTTATTTGCTTTTTGGTTTGTTGAGGTGCATGAGGTCTTTGTGTATTTTGGATGTCAACCCTTTATCGGATATGCAATTTATGAATATATTCTCTCATGCTGTAGGATGCCTTTTTGTTCTACTGATGGTGTCCTTTGCTGTACAGAAGCTTTTTAGTTTGATACAGTCCCACTTGTTCATTTTTGCTTTTGTTTCCCTTGCCCGGGGAGATATGTTCATGAAGAAGTTGTTCATGTTTATAATCAAGAGAGTTTTGCCTATGTTTTCTTCTAAGAGTTTTATGGTTTCATGACTTACATTCAGGTCTTTGGTCCATTTTGTGTTTACTTTTGTGTATGGAGTTAGACAGTAATCGGGTTTCATTCTCTTACACGTAGCTGTCCAGTTTTGCCAACACCAGTTGTTGAAGAGGCTTTCATTTCTCCATTGTGTATCCATGGCTCCTTTATCATATATTAATTGACCATATATACTTGGGTTAATATCTGGACTCTCTATTCTGTTCCACTGGTCTGTGGGTCTGTTCTTGTGCCACTACCAAATTGTCTTGATTACTGTGGCTTTGAGGTAGAGCTTGAAGCTGGGAAGCGAGATCCCCCCTGCTTTATTCTTCCTTCTCAGGATTGGTTTTAGCCAAAGGAATTTAAGTGGCTCTACCTAAGTTCAAGGGGCTGGAGAAGTAAAATCTCTCCATGTGCCAGGAAGAACGAAATACAAGTACTTATGAATAGCCAGTGACTGCCACAGTCATCAGTCTCAGCTGATCCTGGCATTCTTAGTGTTTCTCCATTAAGCTTGCTCTCTCTGAGGCAATGATTTCAAACTTCCTTTATTCAGCCTGTGACTCTGCCTCAGTCTCATGCTTCTACAACTGTGTAGGTGAAATAGAGATGAGACTGGTCCTAGGACAGTGGCTGTGGGAATCTATCATTTACAGTTTCGAGATAGTAAAACCTGCCAAGCTTACTTTAAGGCCATGGAAATTTAAACATTAAGTGAGAACATATTTGAAAGTACTTAGAAAAGTTAAGCACTATATTTTGGTGTTGTAAAATATTATTGCTGTTGTTATTATTAAGTATTTCAGAATGTCTAACATGCAAATATGCAAGATGGATATTAGCATTTCAATGGCTTAGAATTTAAGCTCCTTGTAGACTTTTTGTTTACTGATCTATTTCCAATGCCTATAGGTTTAAGGCATAGAGCATGATGGTTTGATTTACATATAGTGTGAAATGATTATGGATATTAAATATTTTGATCTAAGTTCATATACTAGGAACTATTACCTAATTCTGTATACAATTGAATATTTTCTTGTATATCCAGTAGAAAATTAGTGTTGGGAAATGTAGGAGGCTGATTATCTCAAAGAAATAAGATTTAAAGTCCTATCTAACGGCATTAGGAGATAAAGTTTTGCTTGCTAAACTTTCCATATGCTAAATACCGTTCAAATTCATATACGTTTTATATATGCATAATATATTGTCATTATTATGAATTTAAAATGCATTATTTAACATATTGTAAATGTTGCCAAAAATGCTTTCATTATATATTAGACAAGGCAAATACATCACTCGATGTATGGCATGATAATTCAACAGGAAATACTCGCAACTGATCTTTTTTTAACAAGTTGGATGCAATTCAATATTTACTCAGCAAATTACCAGTCATTTTTTTTTTTTAGTTCATATGAAATAGTTCTTGTTGTCATTTTTTTTAAGTTGTGTTATATAGCAGTGGTATACATGAATAGATATACAGTTATTACTTATTTAGTTTCCTTTGTAGAGGCACTGCTTGCTAATATTTTTCAAAACAAGCCACGGAGCAGCTCTGCACTGGAGAAGCAGAGCTCTGTGCCTCACTGTGATACTGGGCCCCAGATATGAAGTCAGGGCTCATCGTGTCACCAAATCCCCAAAAGGCTCAGGGTTCTCCCACACCCCCATTCTTGCGCAGGCCGCACTGAGATGCTCTGTTACACCTGCTGAGGGCAGCACTGTTTATTGCTCTTGACCTAATTCTCTTTATCAGAATCATCTGTCATACATTCTCTCCTCTTAAGCCTTAGGAAATATCTTGCCACTCACTGACTAAGTCAAACCAAGCCATTAATGAACACTTGATGTGTTTCCCTTCAACAATTCAAAACATGTTTGAGCGTCTGCTATATGCAAGTAATGTGCTAGGTTCTGGAGAATATATAAAAGGAGTAAGAAAAAGATCTTTAAGGGACGTCTACTTGTAGAATTTGACAATGTATAATTTTATTAGGTTTAAAAAATCTAACTAAAGGGAGCCAAAATTTAAAGAGAAGGTGTTACAGACCAGTCGTCGTCCTCAGCTCTGTGTATACACAGTGAGTAAGTCTTACTCCAGGCCTTCAAGGAACTCATGGTACCATAGGGCAGAAATTGAAATTGGTGCCTGCAGGCACACTCCTGTCTGTAGATTCCTTTTATTTTTGATTGGTACAAATGCTTTAGCAAACTTGAGACTAAACTTCAAATGGTGAGATTTCACATAAAAACCGACTTTCCAGTTTCTGCAGAACAATTGTAAGATCTGGCACTGTGAGTCCCACATTCATGGCACACTCAGCACTGAGTGGCGGCCTCCTCACTTTGGGTTTGAGTTTTCCAGTTGCCACAGTTCTCATCAGTCCCTCTTTCTTCCTCACACTGAAGTAGAGTTTTAGTGGCCATTTATCAATGAAAAAAAAATACTAGGAAATGTTTTTGTACTATGTGTATATCAAAGGTGGGAAATGGGAGGCTCAGAGGACCAAGTTTTAAGAAAAATGAAGGAGAGCATATTCCTTTAAAGAAGCAAAAGCAACCCATATATTTAATGTGTAACTAGTAGGTCTTTGCCACTCATTTAAGTCACCTGCTACACTTCTTTAAGCATTTGAATTTGAGGCCCCTGGTCTAAGGGATATCAGTGTAAAGTGCAAGATGGCAGGAAGAGATAGAAGAAATTGTATGGGGTTATGGGAAAGAGGGACAGTGATATTTAGTGAGAAATCCAGAAAAGCTGTAATGAGATGGCACTGTGGGTGATGTGGGAAAGGTCAGTCATAGGGAAGCATCATCTTGAACCAAGTCCTGAAGGTGAGAGAACATTTAGTGAACGTTAATGAAATACATGGTAGCCAGAATGAGGTGTCAAGGCGATGGGGGTGGGAGGGTGGTAATACTGAAATTGTAACTTCTGATATATAAAATACAATGTGTTATGTAGCTTCAGGGAGATTAATATGAGTATCTCTTTCTCATCCTTTTGGTAGCTCCATCCTATAACCATCATAGACCATTTTCATTCTGCTTTTCAGGGTCACCCCTGAGTAAGGCTGAAAAGAGCACCACACTGTAGGTGTGGGTCCAGAAAGAGGTGACAAAGCAACAGGCCTACGTGCATTGGAATCTGAGCCAACTGCTCATGAAGGTTGTCTTCAAGGCTTGCTTGAGCATGACCTTGTTTATGCGACTTGCCCTTGATAATGGAGTACGTCTAGCCATGCCCAAGTCTGTGGCCCAGCGAACTCCAAACTTCAAGTTCGTGATGGGCAGCGAGGGCTGCGGAGTTGCTTGACAGACTGTGTTTAGTCATTCAGTCTCTACTTGGGTCTAATTTTACTCCAAGAGTTATTCTCAAAAGGAGACAAATTATCTGTGGAAGAGAGCATGGTTTTGCTCTAAAACCTCAATGGTGCATTGTGATTCTCTTCTCTGGATTTCTCAGAAGCTTAATACAGAATTTCCATTCTCAACAAATGGTGTTTGCCAGACCAACAGTGGCATACCTGAGGCCAGAGGGTGCATTAATTTGCTTCAGAAAAGATAGCGCATTTGAGACAGTAGCTACAATCGGTGCCACAACCTGATTAAGTTTATGACCATTTATTGTTTTTCTCCAAAATTTATCTTTCTTTTACACAGACAAATAGGGGAGATGGTGTGAATGTGATAGGAATCAGCACCCCTGTATTCTTTCAAGCTTTTGATATTAACCTGTGAAAGCCCTCCAGGGTTTTAGAATCATTATTAATTTACTGCTTAGCTAGAAAGGGGACAGTTCTGGGGTCTTCCTCCTGGCCCTTCCTAACATAATCACTCTTGCTTAAAAGGGTCAGGAAGTAAAGGCTTGATTAGCTGTCAAATATGCTTTTGGAAGCTGGGGGAAAAACCATAAGGCTAGATTTGCAGATCTCCTGCACCCTCTGAAAGATGGACTCAAGCCAAAGTCCCATTCACTATCTGACCTCCCTAAGTCGCTATGATAATTGCTGAGTCCTACAATTTGGGAGGTCATTTCAGAGCCAGTGTCGAAAAATCTGGAAATGTCTGGGTATTTCCTTCTTCTAGAGTATATAATCACCCTGATGTATTTCCTTTTGGGAAAAATGAGAAGGAAATTTTATAGTAAATTCTTGTTGAAATCTCACTGATCCTTCCTTAAGAGGTCCCACTCTCCTCTTTTTATAAGGGGCCCTGTAACTAGTTTAGGACTGAGAACAGGTAAATGTGTCTATTTAAATCATATATCTGCCCACTAGATTTAATTTTTGTTTAATTTTATCAAATGAGCTGAGGACTTGATTAGGCTGACAATCCATTTCAGTCCCAGGGACACTATGATCAAAAACATACTGCCAAAGATCTCTGTGGATAAAATCATTCAGATTAGGACTCTGGCCTATTGTCTAATACAATAAGCTTGTGCCCCTTGTCTCTCTGGTGGTTGTCAATTGGCCTCTGCATCTCATGGCAGCCCTTCTGAATAGTGGTATACTATCATCCTAGTCTGAAAAGGGGCAGATGTCAATGAGACCTTCAAGGATGCTGGTGCTCCACTAATATATTCTTTAATGCCTTCATGATGGGAGTGTCCTCTGGGATCTCCTTGGGGCCATGGTAAGGGATGGATGAGCCATAATTTTATCTTCCTAATCCTTCGAGTTTCTTCTTCTTATATCAATTTCATTTAATGAAGGTCAATTTCATTTAATGAGTCTTGGTTTTAGTCAACTAATCAAGCAAACTCTTTATAGGATTGTTCCCAGCCACTCAGACTAAACACTGAATCTAGAATCTGTGTTAATCTCACCTGTGTTGACAAATGTGCCTACACTCTAAGGCATGATTCTTTCCTCTCTTGTCGAAAACCATTAGATTCCATTCCCACTAATGTTTTCCAGATTTCTGATATCCTCCCAGGGTCTGTTGGGCTCTGACTCTAGTTAGAAGTCTGGGGGCAAAAAGTGACAGAAGTGGACCATAAAGAGAACCTGAATCCCTATGAAAGATAATTGTTTCAGGATATTTAAGCTAGTGAGGGCTAATCCCCTTAAACAAGGAGGAGGGGCTGCTCAGTGACATTTAGAAGTTCGTGATTCTCAGAGTCACTGGAATCCACCCAAGTGACGTCATTCCAATTCTTGTTCTTTCCCAATTAATGCCCTGACTTTTACATAAGAGACCTGGCAAGTCTGTGCATTCCATTTGGGTTATAATTATGCAACCTACAGAATGAAAAAATTATACATTAGCCATATGGCAATAAGAGATATTTTTAGGGTAGTCTTAGAAGTCTCTGATTCTCTGACTGTGCCTTCAGCTAAGAATTTGAAATCTTAACCTTTTATTCAGAAGCAGCCAGCCTATAGCACAGTCCTTAATCTTATTCCCTCTTAAAGTCCTATTATAATAGGCAGTAGTCTCTCAATGGTTTTTCTATGGTAAGCACAAGAAACACCTCATTCTAGAAAACTATAGGTATTTATCTTGCCACCGCCTTCTATGGGCTACCAGTACCCTGTTTTTCACTGACAATGAGGTTTTAACTGCCTTCCAATCTCAGAAGGTCAGGTATCTAATCCCAGATCCTTGTATTTTTCTGCATCAGTGTTATATATTGATATAACACTATTATCAGTCAGGAAAGCACTTACTCTCTACCTTATAGAAGGAGCAAATGATTAAAGACAAAGGGAACTGCAAACTTCCAAAACTGTTGGGAGGACCGGGGCAATGGAGGCTCAGGGAAACACCGCTGGCCTTGAGGAGATCTGGAGGCCCAGGAACCACAGTGACAGCGAGTGATCGTGATTACAGCTACCGGGAGAACCAAGTAAGAAAATGCACAAGAGCTCCCCCAGAAGCATCTATAAACTTCATGTCTGCTATCAACCCAGGCATCTACCAGCCACTGCTGGGGAAGATAATAGCTGGCCTCTCTTCTGCTGTCCAAATCTTGTGTAAGATGCTTTTTACTGACAGAATCTAAATGAGGCAGTGAGGAGTTTAGCAATGTATTTTCCAGATTTCCAGACCCTGTAACATAGGGAAGAGCATGGGAGGGTAGAGATCATTCTGAGTCTGAACAATCAATACTTTGCATAGAACATAACCATCAGCTTCTCAAATATTTAAAATGTGACAATAAAAAATAATATATAAATGTTCAAGTTTTTCCCTATTGCCTTTCCAGTAAGTAGAGGATTAGTTTTCACAAGATCTGTTTCTCCTTTTCCCTCACATTTCTGACCCAGCTATTTTGAGCCTTTAAGATGAGACTAAGTAGAAAAGAGGTAGATAGAGGACTAAAAGACCATGGACAGTGATTAGACTTTAAAGGGGTTGGAGAGAAAGCAGTAATATGAAAGCTTTGGATGGAAGGGAAAATGACTTTTAGAAGCTTTGCTGTCAGTTATTTCATGGTGTATTTATTTCATGGTGCTGGAGAAACACAAATAGAGTTTAGTCATTCTTGAAATTCTTCTGGTTACTGCATTTTGTTTGTATATTTGTTTATGCAGAGATTCTCCAAGTGCGGTCTACAGATCCCTGAGGGTCCCTGAGAGTCTTTCAGGGGTTCTGTGAGATGAAAATGATTTCTGTAAAAATGCAAAGACATTGCTTGACTTTTTCACCATGATGGAATTTTTACTGATGTGAAAAAGCAATGGGGGGTCAAACTGCTGGTATTCTAGTGAGAATTAAAGCAGTGGCACAAGTCTGTACGAGTCAAGTCAATCTGTTCCTCACAACCACGCACTCGCATTATTTTATTAAATCTTAGTTGTTGAATATACCTCATTTTAATATTCTGTGTGGCGACATGGGAAGAACATAGGCAGAGCCCTTGTGCGGCATACCAACGAACTATGCTGTCTCAAGAAAGAGCACCTCCGTCACTGGGCGGAGAGCTGAAGTAGGGAGTGTCTTTCACAGAACAGCATTTTCTTTTTTTTTTTTTTTACTAAAGTGTCATTAATATGCAATCTTATGTTGGTTTCAAATGTACATCACAGTTCACAAAGCACCATTTTTCCTTGACAGAAAGACTGACAAACTATCATTGCCCAGAATTAACTATTTGGCAGACATGATCTTCCGTGTCTGAAGTGAACAAGATGAGCCGTCACTTCAAGGAAAACAATTCACATCATAAGTTGCCAATGCTAAAATGCAAGATTGCAAGTAAAAATTAACCTTTTGGAAAAATTTTACCTAAACTATGATCTTGACAGCTATCCAATACCTAAAAACTTTTCTAATGAGATTGTTGGTGTCATTAAATATGTGATTTTTTTGTATTGGATAATGAAAAGTGTCAACATTTGGAAGACTGTACAACTTGATGAACCAGTATTTTCCAAAAGATCAATGCATGATGTTACAAAATCATGCATGCATTAAAGGTCCCACCAAAGTGCAAGACAAGACCAATAGATTTTAATATTACAGACAACCAAGAGTTCACTGATGCAGGTTCAGATGCCACCCTGAAACTCACCTTGAAGTACTGGCACTTGTTGAGTTTTCGTGTGGTATCAAAGAAGAATGTCCCCAACCATTTGAAAAGGCCATTTACATTTTTCTTTCATTTTTCAACCATGTACTTATTTGAGGCTGGATTTTCTTTGTATATTTTAATTAAAGCAACATATTATAACATTGAAGTAAACACAAGAATCCAGATGTCTTATATTAAACCAGATGTTAAGGAGATTTGTAAAATGCAAACGAAACAATGCTATTATTCTCATTAATTTTAATTGTATTTTAATATAGCCATTTTTATTAAAATATGTTATTTATGGTAATATTCATGGGTTTATTATTGTTATTTTAAATAAATTAATAAATAGTCACTTAAAAATGTCTGTTTTATTTTTGAATACAGTAAATAGTAGATTATAACTCACAGTAAAGATTCCTGGGTTTCTCAATAAGTTGTCAACGTGAAGGAGCCTTAAAACTAAAGTTTAAGAATTATTGGTTCACATACCATTCTAGACTGAGCCAAATGGACTATGGCATTACATATGTTACATATAATAAGGAGATGCATTTGTGTATAAGTTCTTTCCTTATATTAATGTGTTGCACAAACCTATCGGTATGAAAAATCTAGGATACTTTAAATGTACTATAACTTCTTTTGAGAAAAATACATTGGGTCATGTTATATTTATAAATTGACTTAGGGATTATAAACAATATAGCAGAGTGGGAAAATGTCTGACTTCGAAGCCAAATATAAATTTAAATCCTAGTTTAGCTACTATACTACATGATCTTATACTTTTTTACTTATATTTGAGTGAATATAATTTTAGTTCATCTTTTAGTTTTAATTTCCTTATTACAAAATAAAGATAATAATGCAGACAGTTCCCTGTTTTAAAATAAAGATAATAATACCTCAGGGACTTGAAAGCAGAAATATGTTTAGATACTACTTAGAATATGGGCTAAAGTTATCTATAAGAACGAGATAAAAAATAACAGTGGTTCAAACAAGATAGTTTATTTCTATCTCTGCTAAAAGTCTGGTTGGTCCACAATAACCAGATATTTCTGAGCATAGAGAGTCAGGAACCCAGGTACTTTTCATTGCGTTGCTTTTCCATTACCTGGGTTCTTGTCCTATGCGCACAGCCAGTCTAGTTTATGACACATCTGCATTCCATACAGTAGAAAAGAGGCAAGAGAGAGACAATCACAGACAAGAAATTTTTATTTATTCAAGTGATACAGAACTTGTACATGTCACTTTGCCCACATGCTTTTGTAAAGAACTTAGTCACATGGCTACCTACCTGTAAGGTAAGCTGAGAAATAGTCTCAAGGTGATAAACATGTGCTTGTCTAAAGTGCATTGCTATTGAAGAAGGAGAGAACTCACTGAGAAGCCAACTACCGGTCTGCCATGTCTAACACGTGTCGTCCCTAGTGCAGTACCTGCTAATTCATAGATGCCCAGCAACTGGTGTCTACTTTTACTACAAGAGTAATACTGTAAACAAGTGTATGTTTCATAAAATGAGTTGAAGGATTTACAGAAAGGTATGAGAGCTTTTCAACAAAGCCAGATTTTTAAGTGGAGGAGAAAGAGTGGTGCATATATCCTTTTCTTGGTTTAATATGACACTTCATAGCCTCAGGTTGCCACTTCTTCCACTCTGCTATGATGTCCCAAAATTTCACCATCAAGGTCTAATTTTTTTGAATATACTGGGAGTGAATGATACATTGTTATGGGTTATTATCATCTCAGGATAAATTTATTGATTTGTTATCTCCTGTCTGACTCCTCCTTCCCTTTCCCTGTATTCTTATAAAAATCCAAAAGAATGCATATGGAGAAGCAAGAATTTCCCAGTGGGGCAGGAGAAGAAAGGAAACAAAGCAAGGAAAGTCAGAACCCTCGTTATTAAGCTCAGAGCAGGCACCTGTCAGAACAAATAAGGGCACCACAAGGGAGTTTTAGTATAAAGGGAGGAGGATGTGGTTCTGAGCCAGGGCTGAGCCCTGAGAAGGTAGGTTTTAGAAACTATAAGGGTACTAGGTGCTCTTGTTGGGGAGAAGGCAAAAAAAGGGGGCACCAGAGGCGCTGATATCAAAGCAGGTCCCCCACAAAGCTTTCACAGGGCCGACCACACTGCAGAGCCTCTGCCACACCTGCATTCAGCTGGATACAAGCAAGGAATATGAAAGCTCCCAGGGCTTCGAGCTTTTAAAAAGCTCAGTGCAATTTCTGGGCTTTGCAGTTATTTAATCAAGGCAAGTTAGAGACTTACATATTCAACAACTTTGTGATTGAGATTAATGTGCTCAGAATTTAACTCTTGCCTTCTCAGGCAAATGAGAAGTGAATACTAGACATTAAACATTCTCTAAATTTGATCTACTTGCTTGGCGGCCTGGAACTAAACATGGTTCCTGAAGTTTAACCTTTACATGGTTGGCACCCAAGTTGGAATAAATGGTGGCCAGTTAGGACAGTATTAAGAGGTGCAATCTATACAGGGTGATAAAACATCAGTAATAATGTAACAAGATGGGTAAATACAATTTGGTTTTTAACCAGAATTTCTTTCAGGAAGATTGTTCTGTCACTAGCAGGAATAATGTGAATATGTTATGTAGGGTTGATGTTAAACCAGCCAAAGACGTGCTTAGAACTCTTTCTGTCTTCTTTTAAGCTGACACTTCAGAAGCCGTGGACAACACGATATAGGTCATAGGTAAGTCGTCTCACATTCCAAAATGAATTGCTAAACCAACATGCAAAGAAGGTCAATCAGTTTTGCAGGCTTAGGCAAACAGTTGAGGAAATGAACAGATTTGGGTCGACAATGTTGGTGAGAGGAGTATTTTTTGGAGAAAATTGCTGAAGTACTATGGCTATGCCATCCTTGGCGATGTTGGAATAGTAGGGGGTACTTACCTCTACCTTAAGGACAAAGAGCTTCAGGAAAACCAGTTTGAAAATCTGACCTTTGTCCCTGACACTTGTAGGGACCAGGGACCAGAGAGGTATAAAGAGAAGGGACTGTGGCTGCCTTGCTGCTGTCAGGCAGGTAAGCAGTCTGTAAGCAGCAGTGGGTGGTAAGAGCGCGAGTATCATTATGGAAACTGCTAGGTTGGCTTGCCACGATTCCAGAGATTCCGCTGGTAAAACGACAGCGATCCCAAGTGGATTCAGGTAGATTCTAACAACACAGAAAAAAGCAGTTTCCAAGGTCTCTCTCCCATAGGACGGGGTGGAGGTGACACCAGATCTGAGGGGCGGTGTGGGTAGTGGCCGATCTGCTGCTGAGGAGCCAGCCCTCAATTACAGTCGAGCGGCTGTAGAGACTTACGCAGAGCCTACATCTGCACCCCAGGGCGGGAGGGCACAGTGTATGAAAGCCCTGTGCTCTGCGGTATCAGGGAGATGGATGAGAAATGGTCTTGTGGCAGCGTCTCACAAGACAGAAAGGCAGATGAGAAACTGTGCTGGGCGGCTCCTCACAAGGCTGCTTATCTCCCTTTGTTCTGGGAGGAATCACAGGGGGTTTGGCCAACACTTGACTCAGACTGTGGTCAAGGTTTGCCTTTGTGGCCCCCGTAGAGAACAAGGCTGTAAGGGTGCTGTGGTGAAGCTGTTTCCCAAGTCTGCCTTGGCATGGCAAATAAAAGAAGCCTGAACTGGGGAGTGGATGCTTCGGACTTTGCCTGGAGGGTAGATAGTGGGGGCCAGCTATTTGCAGATGACTGGAGGCTAGGGCAGGGGTCATGAGATGCAAAGAGGAAGAGGTACGTCTCCAAATTATATGAAATGCAGTTGGATATTTCCTTGATATATCTCAGAAAAACATTTACCCAACATGGAAGAAGTAGAAAAAAACATAGTATATATAGAGCTTAGTACTCTCTGGGGCTTCAAACATTCACTGAAGGCCTTGGAACATATCCCCCAAGATAAGGGTGAACTACTATAAAGGTTTTCATCTGGAAGCAGATCCATGTAGAGGAAGAGAGAAACTTCAATTTGATTGAAATTTGCAGTTTTGACTATTATATTGGAATGAATATTTTAATTACTTATATTGTGCATTGACTAGAACTTCCAGGAGGACTTTAAAAATATTATCTATAAATGAATATAAAAGTCAAGACTTCATCCATTAGAAGGGAAGGAATTAGCCCACAGAAAAGATTTGAGGAACAATGAGGAAAAGAATAACATCGTTTCTCTTTATATCCTGTCAGGTTCTAATTTTTTAACATCTAGGCTATACCAAGGAGAATGCCTGAGTAGATGGTGAGAAACTGACTTTAAAGCAAGCGAGGTGTCCTTTTCCTGAGTGAGGCATGCAAGTTTGGGCTGCAGTCGAACTGCCTCGGGAAATCAAGGGAGGATTGAGGCTGCCCCAGCCCCTCCTTTTCCACCTTTCCTCCTACACACCTTCAAAAAAACATTAAAATAATATTTAAGAAATACAGATTTGAAGGAGTGCCAATTTATTAGTATGTTAGCTGCAGCACATAAATTGGTCTAACCCTGGACCAAGGTTTTTCTTCTTAGGTAGACTGAGAATCAGGATGTCGGTAACTCTTAAGTGGAATAGATTTGGAATAAGACTAGGTGGAGCATTTCTTTTTCCAAATCTTGCTGCCTCTACAGACAGTTTACTTGGGCTTTCAAAAACTCATCAAAGAATAGTAGTGTCTTCCTGGGTAGGCCACAGTATCAATACAGAGATGGCCTATGTTTATTATTAGGACACGTAGTGTCCAGCAAGTTTCAATGTTTTTGAGAATAAGAACCAGTTTTAACATATAACTGTAAGTTTCATAGGAAGACATGGTTAACAGGCTTTCAAAAGATAATTAAAAAAAACACCAGAATATTTTGTTATAATCAGACATCAATTAATGATTTTTAGCTCTGGAAAAACTTGTCTCTAAGAAAACACGTGGATGAGTCGTGACTGAACGAGAACTAGAGCATTAGACCAACAAAAATAGGCTTAGGAGCTTCAGAAGATATTGTCGTTGTCCTAGTGACCAAACAGCATGTTTTCCTTTTCATTCTATATAGTCAATATAAATATTTAACTTTTGTTTTCTAAATGCCAAGACGAACACATCTCTAATCAAATAGAAGCTAAATGTTGGTGCTCAGATATCAAAGAATGAGAGAACTAAAAAGAGACTTGAATAATTTTTTAGTTCATCCAGGTGAATGCCCCCACACCTGGAATTTTGATTTATTTTTGGCACCCAGATCTGGAATTTTCATTTGTTTTTGTGACACCCTACATTTAATTCAGGGAATCACAGGAGACTTTTAAAATGCTCAAAGTTAGTTTAATTAACTTTAAAGCAATGTGCCTGAACATACTCACATCAGGATGGCTGGGCATAGTAAAATAAGGCTAATAGTGAAAGTTATCTCCAGTCCAACATGTTGAGTCTTAGAGTATGAAACCTGTTAAAGTGGGAAGTTACCTACTTACAGTTTCCAGAAATGATGACAGCCAAGATGTTGACTCAGCAACCACTTTAGTAATTAATTCTGCATATATTAGATAAACAGTTAATCCCCTGATAGATACTTTGTCCAGTGTCCCAAGTATTACATGAGGGAAAATTTGTATACTCCATATGAATATGATGGGAATAAATAAAATTTCAGTCAGGGTAGAATGACTCAGGGCAAATATCTTACTTTATAATGGTGATGGTTGGACAGACAGCAGGTAGAAGGTTCCCCATAAACCTGTGCTCACAAAGGTAGGTTTGTACACATAGCATCCGTTCAAAACTTATACACTACGAGTCAAAGAGACTCCCTTCTTTTCCTTATCTCTAAAGTCAAATACTGCCTACATTTTCTCTCCATAGTGTCTTTGATGTTAATTTAAACATGATAATTCCTATGTGAACATTGTTTTCGGGCTGAGTACCTGGATAATTGGTTCCAGATCTGGACTCACTTGGATGGCTTTGGACTTCTTCCCACCTGGAAATAATGACAAAGATAAGAACGAAGAGTCACCCAAACGTCTCCCTAAACCCAGGCTGCCCCTTGTCACTGGGAGGCCTCTGTAGCCCGGCTCACCACCCGCATTCACGCTCACACTCTTGGCTCGGTCCCGACGGTATTTGTCCAGGGATCCTCTGGGCTTCCTGTCTGAATCCTCACTGGATGTTTATACTCTGCTCCCGGACCAAACTCTCACGGAACTGTTCCCCTCTGATCTCCACAAGAAATCCAAGCTCACTAATGATGGCATGATCTTGGAGTTTCCCTGAGGATTTGTGGGATCTGAGGAAAGGATCACATGGTGCACCACATAGCATTTTAGAGCCATCTGACGGGACCCCCGTCTGCTTCTGCCTTCTCAGACTTCCATGTAGTTGTCATTCGCTGCCTTCCCAAAGTCTGACATGTGATACCCTCTGTCCTGCATGGAGCCCCCAGGCTAGCTGCAGAGTCCTTCAGACCTCTTTTGGCTTCTTATTCTCAATATCCCTTTCTTCTGTTAATAGTGCCTCAATTTTCCTTCTCGCTCCCGCTGCATGCCTGCCATTTTGGCAAACTGTCAATCAAAATGCCCCGGGGTCCCTGGGAGAAGGGCCTCAGGACAATCAGCCATTTTCTCCCAGTATTTGCAGCTGCAACTGATTCACCCAGACAGCTGCACCCCCAAGAAACTGCCTACTAAACGCCCTTATTCCTTGCCTTTCTAAAGCCTTTCCTTCAATTCTCTCAGCTACAAAATACACCATTTCTTTCTTTTCTACTTAAGTCTGTAGAGCTGAAAACAAAGGATCTGGGTAATGCCAAAATATTGTCTACTTTCTTGCCTCAACTGCCTTGGAAAAAGCATTTTTTCCTGGAATTCCAGCAAATAATTTTTTTATCTTGTTATTTAAATATCAGGGAAATTCTCACAGTTACCAAATCTAATAGATCTTTTCTTTCTTTCTTCTTTTTTTAGGAAGGGTAAGAGGAGGAGAAAAAAAACCCAGCCATCATTGGTGGGTTTTCCAGGGGGAGAGGGTACGGAGCCCAAAGCTGATATACAAACTTAAATATACTTAAGTATATAGATACACTTAAAGCCGTCCACAAAAGCTTTGGTATTTGTTCAAGGTGGCTGAGATGTGAGACTGAGATGTGTTCTAAAGGCATAATTCACTGAATAATGGAAAGATTTTCCTGGAAGTTAAATAATGGTTTGAACATAATTGTTCCTTTCTATTTGAGGACTCAGGCTGTCGGCACTCATTATGCTGTATAGTCTTCCTTTTGTCATGTGATTAATCAGAACAACTTAATTGTACCTTCTTCTCAGCTAGGAAAATGCATTGTTAATATGTTAAATATTTTATTGTCCTGGATTTCTCTCTATATAACTGGGTTTCTGCGTAGAAATTATCAATCAGGTTAACTGAAAATCAAATTCAAAGAAAATATGATGCAACTCTCATCAAATGATCACCCAGTATTTCTTGCAAAAGTTACAGTACTGACCCAGGTGTTCATTTGGTCTTGCATAAAAAATACAGAGAAATTAACAGTATTCCCAAATTTTGGCCTGGCAGGTATCTTCCAGGAAATATTTTCAAGGAGAAAAGATGTTTAAGAGATAAATATTTGTCCATGATTTAGGTTAGCTATAAATTGTGGGAGGGTATTTGTTTACCACACGGAGAATGGTAATTGTGCTTTCGCATAAGGTGACAGGCATACTATGAGGAAAAATTATTCTATAAAATATATGTTCTCAATAAAAATGGAAAATTGGTTTAAATTATACTTGAAGTTGGTCTAACATTGTGACTGATTATCTTGAATGTAACAAAATTTAAGTCTTGCAGACTTGAGGCATTCTACATTGGTCTATAAGTTGCTATGGAAACTAACCAAAATGTATTCCTACACTAGGTGGGGGTATTTCCACTGTACCAATTGACAAGTGCTGGAAAGAGAAAGACTAAAACATGGTGTCTTACCTGAGTAGTTTTGGATTGGACCTCAGAGGAAAAGACAATTATTAGAATGTATATGTTATATTGTATTTTTCAAACTATTTTAGACACTTGAATTTGGTATTCTTTACCACATTTCTGAAGTAAGTCAGTATTATGATTGTCTTCTTTATTTACTTGAGCCAATGAAGAATGCTGGAGTAGAACTTTCAGGGTATGGTCTTTACATAGGACTATAATTAAGCCATCAGGAATAAATTTTCCTCCATTTTATTCTGAGAAATCTCTAGTTTATTCACAACATCCTACTTGAAAATTCTCCTTCATTTCTCATCTATACCTTTCAAAGTAAAATTTAAACACACTAATAAGAATAACAATAAATATTATAATTTCCATGTATTAAACACTGGGTAAGTGCAAAAAATTCTTTTTTTAATTAAATATCTATATATTTATTTATTTATTTATTTATTAAGGTATTATTGATATACGCTCTTATGAAGGTTTCACATAAAAAAAACAATGTGGTTACTACATTCACCCATGTTGTGTCTCCCCATACCCCATTGCAGTCACTACCAACAGTATAGTAAGATGTCACAGAGTTACTATTTGCCTTCTGTGTGCTACACTGTCTTTCCCATGATCCCCCCCACACCACATGTGCCAATCATAATGCCCCTCAATCCCCTTCTCCCTCCCTCTCCACCCACCCTCCCCCACCCCTACCTTTTGGTAACCGCTAGTCCCTTCTTGGGGTCTGTGAGTCTATTGCTGTTTTTTTTCATTCAGTTTTGCTTTGTTGTTATACTCCACAAATGAGGGAAATCATTTGGTATTTGTCCTTCTCTACCTGGCTTATTTCACTGACCAGAATATCCTCTAGCTCCATCCATGTTGTTGCAAATGGTAGGATTTCTTTCTTTCTTATGGCTGAATAGTATTCCATTGTGTATATGTACCACCTCTTCTTTATCCATTCATTTACTGATGGACACTTAGGTTACTTCCATATCTTGGCTATTGTAAATAGTGCTGCAATAAACTTAGGAGTGCATATGTCTTTTTGAATCTGAGAAATTACATTCTTTGGGTAAATTCCTAGGAGTGGAATTCCCGGGTCAAATGGTATTTCTATTTTTAGTTTTTTGAGGAACCTCCATATTACTTTCCACAATGGTTGAACTAGCTTACATTCCTACCAGCAGTGTAGGAGTGTTCCCCTTTCTCCACATCCTAGCCAGCATTTGCTGTTCTTAGTCTTTTTGATACTGGCCATCCTTACTGGTGTGAGGTGATATCTCATTGTGGTTTTGATTTGCATTTTCCTGATAATTGGTGATGTGGCACATCTTTTCATGTGTCTGTTGGCCATCTGAATTTCTTTTTTGTAGAATTGTCTGTTCATATCCTCAGCCCATTTTTTAATCAGGTGATTTGCTTTTTGGATGTTGAAGCATGTGAGTTCTTTATATATTTAGGATGTTAATCCCTTGTCTGATATTTCGTTTACAAATATATTCTCCCATATTGTAGGATGCCTTTTTGTTCTGTTGATGGTGTCCTTTCTGTACAGAAACTTCTAGTTTGCTATAGTTCCATGTGTTCATTTTTGCTTTTGTTTCCCTTGCTCGAGGAGATGGATTCAGAAAAAGTTGCTCATGTTTATATTCAGGAGATTTTTGCCTATGTTGTCTTCTAAGAGTTTTATGGTTTCATGAATTACATTCAGATCTTTGATCCATTTCAAGTTTACTTTCGTGTATGGGGTTAAACAATAATACAGTTTCATTCTCTTGCATGTAGTCGTCCAGTTTTGCCAACACAAGTTGTCGAAGAGGGTGTCATTTCCCCATTGTAAGTCCATGGCTCCTTTATCATATATTAATTGACCATATATGCTTGAGTTTATTTCTGGGCTCTTTAGTCTGTTCCATTGGTCTATGGGTCTGTTATTCTGCCAGTACCAAATTGTCTTGATTACTGTGGCTTTGTAGTAGAGCTTGAAGTCAGGGAGCATAATCTCCCCAGCTTTATTCTTCCTTCTCAGGATTGCTCTGGCTATTTGGAGTCTTTTGTGGTTCCATATGAATTTTAGAACAATTTGCCCCAGTTTGTTGAAGAATGCTGTTGGTATTTTGATAGGGATAGCATTTAATCTGTAGATTGCTTTAGGCAGGATGGCCATTTTGACAATATTAATTCTTCCTATCCATGAGTACAGGATGTGTTTCCATTTATTGGTATCTTCTTTAATTTCTCTCATGAGTGTCTTTTAGTTTTCAGAGTATAGGTCTTTCACTTCCTTGGTTAGGTTTATTCCTAGGTATTTTATTCTTTTTGATGCAATTGTGAATGGAATTTCCTGATTTCTCTTTCTGCTAGTTCATCATTAGCATATAGGAATGCAACAGATTTCTGTGTATTAATTTTGTATCCTGCAACTTTGCTGAACTCAGATATTAGTTTTAGTAGTTTTGGAGTGGAGTCTTTAGGGTTTTTTATGTACAATATCATGTCATCTGCAAAAACAGTTTGACTTCTTTACCAATCTGGATGCCTTTTATTTCTTTGTGTTGTCGGATTGCTGTGGCTGGGACCTCCAGAACTATGTTGAATAAAAGTGGAGAGAGTGGGCCTCCTTGTCTTGTTCCCAATCTTAAAGGAAAGGCTTTCAGCTTCTTGCTGTTAAGTATGATGTTGGCTGTGTGTTTGTCATATATGGCCATTATTTTGTTGAGGTACTTGCCCTCTATACCCATTTTGTTGAGAGTTTTTATCATGAATGGATGCTGAATTTTGTCGAATGCTTTTTCAGCATCTATGGAGATGACTGTGTGGTTTTTGTCCTTCCTTTTGTTGATGTGGTGGATGATATTGATGGATTTTCTAATATTGTACCATCCTTGCATCCCTGGAATAAATCCTACTTGATCATGATGGATGATCTTTTTGATGTTTTTGTGAATTAGGTTTGCTAATATTTTGTTGAGTATTTTTGCAACTTTGTTTGTCAGGGATATTGGTCTGTAATTTTCTTTTTTTGTGGTGTCTTCACCTGGTTTTGGTATTAGGGTTATGCTGGCCTCATAGAATGAGTTTGGAAGTATTCCCTCTTCTACACTTGGAAAACTGTAAGGAGGATGGTATTAGGTCTTCACTAAATGTTTGATAAAATTCAGCAGTGAAGCCATCTGGTCCAGGAGTTTTGTTCTTAGGTATTTTTTTGATTACTAGTTCAATTTCGTTGCTAGTAATTGGTCTGTTCAAAGTTTCTGTTTCTTTCTGGGTCAGCGTTGGAAGGTTGTATTTTTCTAGAAAGTTGTCCATTTCCATTTCTAGGTTATCCAGTTTGTTAGCATATAATTTTTCATAGTATCCTCCAATAATTCTTTATATTTCTGTGGTGTCCGTAGTGATTTTTCCTTTCTCATTTTTATTCATTTTATGTGTGTAGACTCTCTTTTCTTCTTGATAAGTCTGGATAGGGGTTTATCTATTTTGTTTATTTTCTCAAAGAACCAGCTTCTGCTTTCATTGATTCTTTGTATTGTTTTATTCTTCTTGATTTTATTTATTTCTGCTCTAATCGTTACTATGTTCTGCCTTCTACTGACTTTGGGCCTCATTTGTTCTTCTTTTTCTAGTTTCGTTAATTGTGAATTTAGACTGTTCATATGGGATTGTTCTCCTTTCCTGAGGTAGGCCTGTATTGCAATATACTTCCCTCTTAGCATGGCCTTCACTGTGTCCCACAGATTTTGTGGTGTTGAATTATTGTTTTCATTTGTCTCCATATATTGCTTTATCTCTGTTTTTGTTTGGTCATTGATCCATTGGTTATTTAGGAGCATGTTGTTAAGCCTCCATGTGTTTGTGGGCTTTTTCATTTTCTTTGTGTAATTTATTTCTAGTTTCATACCTTTGTGATCTGAGAAGCTGGTTGGTACGATTTCAATCTTTTTGAATTTACTGATGTTCTTTTTGTGGCCTAGTATATGATCTATTCTTGAAAATGTTCCATGTGCACTTGAGAAGAATGTGCATCCTGTTGCTTTTGGATGGAATGTTCTGTAGATGTCTGTTAGGTCCATCTGTTCTAATATGTTGTTTAGTACCTCTGTCTCTTTATTTATTTTCTGTCTGGTTGATCTGTCCTTTGGAGTGAGTGGTGTGTTGAAGTTACGTAAAATCAATGCATTGCATTCTATTTCCCCCTTTAATTCTGTTAGTATTTGTTTCACATATGTAGGTGCATAGATATTTATAATCGTTATATCCTCTTGTTGGACTGACCCTTTTATCATTATGTAATGTCCTTCTTTGTCTCTTAGACTTTCTTTGTTTTGAATTCTATTTTGTCTGATACAAGTACTGCAATTCCTGCTTTTTTCTATTAGTTGCATGAAATATCTTTTTCCATCCCTTTACTTTCAGTCTGTGTATGTCTTTCGGTTTGAAGTGAGTCTTTTGTAGGCAGCATATAGATGGGTCTTGTTTTTTTATTCATTCAGTAACTCTATGTATTTTTATTGGTGCATTCAGACCATTTACATTTAGGGTGATTATCAATAGGTATGTACTTATTGCCATTGCAGGCTTTAGATTCGTGTTTACCAAAGGTTCAAGGTTAACTTCCTCACTATCTAAAAGCCTAACTTAACTCACTTAGTATGCTATTACAAACACAATCTAAAGGTTTCTTTTTTTCCCCTCCTTTCCTTTCTCCTCCATTCTTTATATATTAGGTCTCATATTCTGTACTCTTTGTCCTTCCCTTTTTATTACCTCTGGTGACAGGTATTTAACCTTAGGAACACTTCCATCTATAGCAGTCCCTCCAAAATACACTATAGAGATAGTTTGTGGGAGCTAAATTCTCTCAGCTTTTGCTTATCTGGAAATTGTTTAATCCTTCCTTCAAATTTAAATAATAATCTTGCCACATAATGTAATCTTGGTTCGAGGCCCCTTTTGTTTCATTCCATTAAATATATCATGCCACTCCCTTCTGGCCTGTAAGGTTTCTGCTGAGAAGTCTGATGATAGCCTGATGGGCTTTCCTTTTTATGTGATCTGATTTCTCCCTCTGGCTGCTTTTAATAGTCTGTACTTATCCTTGATCTTTGCCATTTTAATTATTATATGTCTTGGTGTTGTCCTCATTGGGTCCCTTGTTTTGGGAGATCAGTACAACTCCATGGCCTGAGAGACTATCTCCTTCCCAAGATTGGGGAATTTTTCAGCAATTACCCCCTCAATGACACTTTTTATCCCTTTTTCTCTCTCTTCTTCTTCTGGTACCCCTATAATGTGAACATTGTTCTGTTTGGATTGGTCACACAGTTCTCCCAGTATTCTTTCATTCGTAGAGATCCTTTTTTCTCTCTGTTTCTCAGCTTCTTTGTATTCCTCTTCTCTAATTTCTATTTCACTTATCATCTCCTCAACTGTACATAATCTGCTTTTAATCCCCTCCATTGTGTTCCTCAATGATTGGATCTCTGTCCTAAATTCGTCCCTGAGTTCTTGAATATTTTTCTCTACCTCCAGAAGCATGTTTATGATTTTTATTTTGAAATCTCTTTCAGGAAGATTTATTAGTTCAGTCTTAGTCAACCCTTTTTCTGGGGTTGGTGAGATTTTGCTTTGAACCAGGTTTCTTTGATGGTTCATATTTGTATGTGGCGCCCTCTGGTGCCCAGAAGCTCTACTCTCTGGAACTCCTCAGCCCCTGGAGCAATGTCAAGGGTTACAGGGGAGTGGTGCTTGTGCCTGGGGGGAAGAAAGAGATGTTTCCTGCTTCCCAGCTGCTATGCCTGTCTCCACTGCCAGAACCAGTGGGCCGAACAGACAGGTGTAAGCCTCTATGCTTTGTGTTTGTAGCTGCTGTAGGCTGGGCTTCCCTCTGGCAGGCCTGATGCCAGGGCAGCATTTGCTGGTTTGTAAGCCAGGTGCGGGCTGGCCACAAGGAAGGTGCAGCAAGCTGCGTATCATGGTGGGGGGCTTTGGAGCTGTGTAGCCAGCCAGGAGGCTGAAGCGCCTGACGATCGTGAAAGTTCCTAACCTGCTGGGCAGAGTGCACCCGGACATTCTGTTTACCTGTCCTTTCTCCTGAACAGTGAGCTCTGTGCAATCCTTGCCCCTTTAGCAGCCCTCTCGCTTTTAGGCAGTCTCTCACACTGCCCCTCCTAATCAGCCAGATATGCATCCCTGTTTTCCACAAGCAGCTGGAATCTCAGTCTGTCGGTATTTTGCCTGTGTTAGCTCTCCAACACCGGTTATCAGCAGAGCACCATGCAATGTAGGTTCTTGCTCCCAAAGCAGATCTCCAGGGCTTGGTATTCAGCAGTCCCAGGCCTCCACTCCCTCCCTGCTCCATTTCTCTTCCTCCCACTCATGAGCTGTGGTGGTGCAATGGCTTAGGTCCTGCCCAGTCATGGCTTTGGTATGTCACCCTGTTCCGTGAGGTCTGTTATTTTCTCCAGGTGTATGCAGTCTGGTGCAGCCCTCTTTCCTGTCGCTCTTTCAGGATTAGTTGTATTAATTATATTTTTGTATTTTATGAAGTTTTAGGAGGAGGTCTCTGTCTCACCTCTCATGCTGCCAACTTTTAGTGCTAAGGATTCTGCTGAACTCATTTCATACATTAGTTCTTCTTTTACACAGTTTTATGAAGTACATGTTGTTAGTGCCATTTATAGAAAAGGAGTGTGACTCAGAGAGAAGAATTCGCTTGCTCAGGTTCACTATTAAGTGCCAGAAGCAGAATTTGAAACCAGGTCTGTTTGACTCCTAAGTCTGAGTGCTTAATTATTTTGCACGCTTTCTTGTTGCCATTTTATATTTGCATCCAATGCATGTTTTGCATAGCACTATATAATTAAGTTTTGTAACTGGTGTGTTACATAAGTTACACATGTATATCATGCCTTTGAAGTAGCAGTGGACTCAAAAAAAAAAATGCTGTGGTTAGGAGACCTCAGTTCAAAACCAGACAGTAGGCAGTTTGTAACTACTGCTCCCTTTGATTATTAGAAGGATTTAATGAGATTCAATAAAAATGTCAGCCTCAGGACTTGGGGTAGAGGCATAGAACAGGGAGTCAACTTGTGGTTCTTAACTCTCACATAGAAGAGTTGTTTTCACTTAATCCAGTCCCTTCACTTAGTTAGCCTATCCAACATGCAAACACTCCTTTATTCATTCAACAAAGCTCACTGAGTTCTTAATGCCAGGCATTGTCTTAAGTGCTGGTGATATACTGGTTACCAACATAGACAAAACTCTAGGTCCTTTAGATGTTCTTGCTAAAACACTTCACGGACTCCTCATTACTTACAGGAAAATATTCACATCTCTAATCAGGAAACAATTACTCATTCTTGACTAGGCCTCTGTAATGGAGGGATTTGCCATGAAATAGGATGCCTGGAGTGATGGGAGAAGGTAGGTAGGAAACAGAGAGCTGAATAAAAGCCAGGAGACTGAAAGCCTATGTGGGGCTCTGGACTGGAATTCGGAAAGTGGGAATTCTAACTCCAGCTTTGAACTCTTCTCTGCCATGGCTTCCCACAACTTTCTCAGCTCCATGAGGATGGGACTGTGGCATCCTCATCTAGGCATCCCTATTGCCCGACCCAGTCCTGGCACACAGGAAGAGTTTCATAAATATTCCAACACAGTGGTCCTAAGTACCTGTAGAAATTTAGGTTTCTAAATCCAGTTTGGATCAGATTTTTCTCTTCTGAAAATGAGGTCATATAGATCCTTACAACACAAAGCGTGGTGCACAGACACACAACATTGGCTACACCAACTATACCAAGTTGGCTATATAAACTTGTTCAAAACAAAGAACCCCAGGCCTCATCCAAAATGACTGACTCTCAGTCTGCTTTTTAATAAGATCCTCAGGTCATTTGTATGTATATTAATGTTTGAGATGTGCTGGACCAGATCATTTTTATAAGTGATTAATAATTTTAAGACAAAATACAAGCAACTCTATAACACTATACTCCAGTATTGCCCGCTATTTTCATAAATATCAAAAGACAAATACAAGGCTAGGGACCCAGGAAGCTACAATAGGATAGAATCTGAAATCCCATAAACCTCCTTGGAAATATTGGCACCCAAGAGAAAAGGACTTTATAGCTTCTGACAAAGTTAAGAGGCTGTAGACAGAACATACTGCATTTGTCAACCTGGAAACATTAAGAAAGTTTGTTCTTTTCTGCAATCATTTAGCAATAAGGTAAGGCTTGCCAGGTAGATTTATTTGGATATTGGATTTTATGTTTCTTGTATTGAATAATATTTTTTACATTGTTTATGTCTAAATAAATCTGTCTTCTATTTCACATTGCCCTGTTGCATTGCTGCTTACAGATAAAGGGTTCAGGTAGCATAATTTGCTCTGCCCTTGGGACATGCTGCTGTACATTACAACCCAGTCACCTGGTGACTACAGCAGAGAATTTCAATGTGCTCTGAGAAGTTGCACAGAAATAGGGAGGGAATAAAGCTCAATGAGAAAAGGTGGTTTCTGATTTTGCTCCATTTAGTCTGTGCCTTGAAGACACTGATTATCAGTGGAATTCAAACCCAAAGATGATAATTTCAGAGTTAAATCTATGCCCTGAAACCTCCACATATGATCTAGTCCTTACAACAGCTGCTTTGTAACACCCATGGCTTTATGCTCATCAATACCTATGTGATTTTTTTATTATTTGTATGGCATATATACCAGAATTGAAACAGTAAGCAATAGTGAAAAGAAAAAAAATGATTAGAGTTAAAAAATAACAAAATTTTGCAAAGGAAATGATGACTAGTGTATGGCAAGTTAATGTAGACCCTTCTTTGTGCTTATAAAATAATAGAAATGTGCCCTCATTTTGAACAAGCAGGATAAAATATGTCCATTTGTGTTACGGTCTTTATCCATTAGTCTGGTTTATGATTTGATTTCATGCTTTCATTGTTCCGAAGCAATTTTCCAGATTGAATCTTAAAAGGATTATAAACCACAAAAGTCACTTTAAATTTTACATAGAGTTAATACACCTACTGCAATTCTGTGCATTTGTCTTTTAAACTTTAAAAGGAAATTTGTTGACACTTTCCCTTTAGCTTGTTTCTTACAGTACAGTTTAGGTAAAAATTTGTCAAACACCGATGCCTGTCTTATATATGTTTTTAAAACATTCCAGCCAACCAGCATAATTTCAAATGTCAAATACGATAGTTTAAATTTTTTTCTATATTAAAATATTACCCCAAATTGAAATTATTTGGTGATGCCACAAAAATAAATAAAAACTTAAATTCAGAAAACAGTCCCTGGAGGTTATTGTTTCTCTCCTAAGTGTCCTTCTGACAAAGGCATGGCTGTGTCTTTCTTTTTCACCCTTAAGTGGGAGTCACTGTTGATAGCACTGGGGAACTAAGCAGATCAGTCTTCCCGAGCACCTTAGAAAGACAATCTGTGTTTGAAATGGAAGAGGGAAAGAGAAGAGTAATGAATCCTCCCGTCTGAAGCCAGAAGAGCAGGTTTAATAGTTCTTCAGCAGATCTGGGACACAGAGGCAAGCGGGCCTAAATTTTCAATTAGAAACTTAGGCTTTTCAAAAATAAATGGGTAGCCAGTATCTCCTTCAATTAATCTCCTCTTCATAACTCAAGGGTAGGAGCTAGTTCTTACTGTTTCTCTGAGAGCCCACTGTACGAGCTCAGAACAGGCAACCTAGAGGATTCAGCCATGTCCAGGAGGTAGGCGGGCTTTCCAGAAGGAACAGAGGAGCTTCACGGGAATAACTGCATCAGGAATAGACAAAAAATAGAAGCTTCGTGGGAGGGAATTCACTCCCTTCACGGGAAGGGAGTCAGAATTGAGGGCAACACATCACCTCTAGAGACAAATTCTATATGAAATAGAGCCTCACTTGTCCCCTGGCCTATCTGATCTCTGCTGCCACTCCTTTCGATTCTTGGGATTTGTTCCTAAGCTTGAGGAAGAGAAAGCCCCATAGAGCACGAGGTTGGCCTGCCTCTGGACCATGGAACAGGGGGCACATAAGTGGGGTATGAAATATTTTATCCCCTTTGGTGAAGCTAGTATTGGGGGATGGTAAAGTATGAAATAGGACAAAGTAGCAAGAAACTATGTCAACAAACACCAAAGAGAATTGCTTATGTTACAGTTAGACATTCAGGAGATATGGTTGGCCTCTTGCACAATTAGGAAATTGTGAGCTCACTTTAATTTATAGGTAGGTTTCAGGAGGAGTCAGTTCCCTCTTAACATGAAGTCATTCTTCACTAATCAGCACTGGTGTCATTTCACTTTACTGTTGAGGACCAATTTTTGAATATTTTCTTGAAGGCAGAATCATGCACTACAGAGTTTTCATGGTGGTAACTACATGAATGGACCTCAGTTTGTCCAAATCCTGGAGATATCATCATGCTCAGTCTCTTCTAGGGCTAGATGCCTCTCAAAAATGCAGGCGGAGAAAGACAAGTATGAAATGGTTTCACTCATCTGTGGCGTATAAGAACAAAGAAAAAACTGAAGGAAGAAAACAGCAGCAGAGTCACAGAACCCAAGAATAAACTAACAGTTACCAAAGGGAAAGGGACTGGGGAGGATGGGTGGGAAGGGGGGGATAAGGGGAAAAAGGGGCATTACGATTAGCACACATAATGTAGAGGGGGCCACAGGGAAGGCAGTATAGCACAGAGAAGACAAGTAGTGATTCTATAGCATCTTACTACCCTGATGGACAGTGACTGTAATGGGGTATGTGGTGGGGACTTGATAATGGGGGGAGTCTAGTAACCATAATGTTGCTCATGTAATTTTACATTAATGATACCAACATAAGAAAAATGTATCTTAATATAGGTAGCATTTTAGAATCAGAATGGGAAAGACCTTAGTGCTTATCAGGCCTTATCCCCTTATTTTACATTCGAAGAAACTAAAGTCCATAGAAGCTGTATATAGACTGAGGACTAAATAAGATAATTTATATAGATAGCTTACCACACTGCTTAACATGTAAGTGTTCAATAAATATTAGCTATAATTATTGTATTGGTCTGTGATCTTCTTTCTCTTTAAATCTACATACTTAAAATTATATTATGAACATTTTTAGACCCATGTCATTCAGTTATAGGAATGCATCATTATTTTTTTAAGTAGTTCTCAGTTGATAGACATTTAGGTTATTTCTAGTATCTTTTTTTCCATTTCAAACAACATGTGGTGAACATCCTTAAATATGCATCTTTCCATACCAAGGTGTTATTTCCGTAGGTTAGATTTCTATAAGTGGGATTGCTGAATGTGTATAAATTTTAAAAACTATTGCCAAATATTTTTCTAGAGCTATTCTACTAATTTCTACTCCAGCAACCATAAAAAGGAAAGTTTCTCCATAATCTTCCCTGCACTGGATGTGATCAGTCATTTAAACATATTTTTCTAATGTGGAAGGTTAATAAAAGATAATGTTTTATTGTTTTAATTTGCATTTCAATTATTATTATTGAGATTGAGCCCCTTTCCATATGTTTGCAAACATTTGCATTTTTTGGTGTGCATTTCCTACCATAACCTTTGTCTATTTTTCTATGGGGTATCTTTTTCTTATTGATCTGTGGAAGTTAATTATTCAACAAGTACTTATTGAGAGTCTGTATGTGCTATCTGTTGTCCTTGCACAGAGGACGCTGACAGTGAACATCGGCTTCCATGTACTGAACATTTACTGTAAACCAAAGGGCAATGCTAAGTGACACTCACAAAGATGCTATGAGCTGAATACCGTTTCTGTTCCCTTTGAGCCACTAAACTGAGATCTGAGAGGTTATGACTTGCACAGGGTCATGAAGCTTGTAATGGCAGAGCCAGAACCTTAGCCCAGACTTGGTTAACTCTCTTCATGATACCAGGATCTCTGGAGGAGGAAAGACCCAAGGATTTAACCAGATGGATGGTGGCCTGGGAGACAAGTTTCTCTGCAGCAAGTGTCTCAGTTTGAAATGACTTTTGAGAACCATTGTGGAGTAATGCTGAGAAGAGTCCAAATAAGAACACTGACTCTTTGTTACAAGTGTCCCACTATTTCCTCCCAGTTTTTTGCTTGAGGAGGGCTATTTGGGGTTATTGGAATATTTTGGGTACAGATGTAAATTTAAAATTATGTCATCATATCTGTCAGACATATTCCTTTAAGGTATCTGGATTTTGTTTCTTACTCAGTAAGGCATTTCCCAAATCCAGATTTTGCAGTTTTGTCTAGTATTTCATTTTAATACTTAATGACTTTGGATTTGTATGCTTAGATATTTAATTCATATGGCATTTATTTTTGGGGCTGCGTCTAACTTTAGATAATCCAAATAAACCTTTTTCTAAGTTGAAATGAACGTCATCTCATTTACCTCCTTTATTACTTGTAGTCATTAAGTTATTTGCTGCTTAAAGGATTTCACGTGGAGAGAAGAATATATAAAGGCATTGACATAAAGTCTACTTGAAAGGATTTTGATGCTTTAGTTGTTTTTGAGAGGATTTTAATGTGTCTTTCCGTGATTGGGCACACTGGTGAATACAGGCAGAGGGCACACTGGTGAATACACG